>CM033477.1:89195568-89585568 GCA_019447015.1 Hymenochirus boettgeri
GCTATGTACTGGGCCGGAACGGGGGTATGATGCTTTTGACTTTGTTTGGCTGCCGGAACGGGGGTTTGGAGCTTTTGGCTCTGTTCCGGCTGCCGGAACGGGTCTGGACCCCTTGGGGCTCTGATCTGGCTGCCGGAACAGAGTTGATGCTTTTGGCTCTCTGGTTCGCCGGAACGGGGGTCTGGACCCCTTTGCTTGTTCTGGTGCCGGAACAGGGGTCTGGATGCTTTTGGCTCTGTTCTGGTCGCCGGAACAGGGGTCTGGACCCCTTTGGCTCTGTTCTGGTGCGAACAGGGGTCTGGATGCTTTTGGCTCTGTTCTGGTAGCCGGAACAGGGGTCTGGACCCCTTTGGCCTCTGTTCGCGATGCCGGAAACAGGGGTCTGGACCCCCCCTTGGCTCTGTTCTGGCCGCCGGAACGTGAGTCTGGACCCCTTTATCTCTGTTCTGGCTGACGGAAGTGGGGTCTGGATAATTTTGGCTCTGTTCTGGCTGCTGGAAGGGGGGTTGGATGGTTTTTGGCTCTGCTCTGGCTGCCGGAACGGGGTTGGACCCCTTTGGCACTGTTATGGCTGCTGAATGGGGGTCTGGGTGTTTGGGTTCCGTTCTGGGGCCGGAACAGGGTCTGATGCTTTTGGCACTGTTATGGCTGCCGGACATGGGGGTCTGGATGCTTTTGGCTCTGTTCTGGCGCCGGAACAGGTCTGGATGCTTTTGGCTCTGTTTTGGCTGCCGGAACGGGGGGTTGGACCCCTTTGGCTCTGTTCTGGACCACCAGAACGGGGTATGGACCCCTTTGGCTTTTTTTGGCTGCCGAACGGGGGTCTGGATGCTTTTGGCTCTGTTTTTGGCTGCCGGAACGGGGGTCTGGAGCTTTGGCTCTGTTCTGGCCGCACGAACGGGGGTCTGGACCCCTTTGGTATCTGTTCTGGCTGCCGGAAACGGGGGTCTGGACCCCCTGGACCCCTTTGGCTCTGTTCTGGCTGCCGGAACAGGGGTCTGGATGCTTTTGGCTCTGTTCTGGTCACCGGAACAGGGGTCTGGACCACTTTATCTCTGTTCTGGCTGCCGGAATGGGGGTCTGGATTCTTTTGGCTCTGTTCTGGCTGCCGGAACGGGGGTCTGGATGGTTTTGGCTCTGTTCTGGCCACCGGAACAGGGGTCTGGACCCCTTTCGCTCTGTTCTGGCTGCTGGAACGGGGGTCTGGATGGTTTTGGCTCTGTTCTGGCCGCCGGAATGGAGGTCTGGATGGCTTTGGCTCTGTTCTGGCTGCCGGAAATCTGCACCCCTTTGGCTCTGTTCTGGCCGCCAGAACCAGGGTCTGGAGCCCTTTGGCTCTGTTCTGGCTGCCGGAACTGGGGTCTGGACCCCTGTGGCTCTGTTCTGGCTGCCGGAACGGGGGTCTGGGTGCTTTTGGGTCCGTTTTGGCTGCCGGAACAGGGGTCTGGATGCTTTTGGCACTGATATGGCTGCCGGAATGGGGGTTTGCACCCTAGAAACTCTGTTCTCGTGGCCAGAACAGGGGTCTGCACCCAGGGAACTTTGTTCTGGCAGACGGAACAGGGATTTGCATCCTGGGAACTCTGTTCTGGCTGCCGGAATGGGGGTTTGCACCCTAGAAACTCTGTTCTGGTGGCCAGAACAAGGGTCTGCACCCTGGGAACTATGTTCTGGTGGCTGGAACAGGGGTCTGCACCCTTGGAACTTTGTTCTGTCTGCCAGAATGGGGGCCTGCACCCTGGTAATGCTGTTTTGGTGGTTGGAACAGGGGTTTGCACTCTGGGAACTCTCTTTTGGCTCAAGGAACAGGAGTTTGTACCATGGAAACTCTGTTTGTGGGCAGAACGGGGTCTGCACCCTAGGAATTTGTTCTGGAGGCCGGAATAGGGGTCTGCACTGTTGGATCTCTGTTTTGGCGTGGAACAGGGGTCTGCACTCTGGAAACTTTATTCTGGATGCCAGAAAGGGGGGTCTGCACCTGAGAACTTTGTTTGATGGCCGGAATGTGGTCTGTACCCTGGGAACTCTGTTAGAAATCTAAGAGATGTAAGTCTGCCTGAAATGCTGCCTGATATTCTGTTACTTCTCTTTCTTCTTCCTGGTTCTTTCAATTATCAGCTGTCAGTTATGGAGTGCCAATATCATAGCAGACAAGACAAAGGGCAAAAACACCACCTGAATGAACTTTTAACCCACCCCAGTCTCCCCCCAACTCTTTTTTGCAATACTAACCTTACCATGCACAGCAAATTTTCACTCTCTCAGGAACTAGATATTCTCGCTCACACTGAACGTACAGTACACACACATTCTGTCTACACAATGAACATTCCTCCACACATTGAACATACACACTCGCACACTGAGCCATTGTTGAAGTCTTTAGGATTGAAATGTGTCTGGTGTTTGGCAGTGGTCTTGGCTTCTGTGTGGATACCGGCATCTGCTCCTGTGATTGCTAAGGCACGATGCCTTAGCCAGTCATAGAAGTGATGGTGGTCGAGCCCCTTTCTGTTGTCTTCCATTCACTGAAAAGGCACGAAAAAATGCGAACGCCGAGGGAATGATGTCTGGTAAGTACATTTGGGTAAGTTTTGAAGCTAAAAACCTCACAAGGTTGAGTTTTATAGCTATTTCCTGCAGGATACCAAATTTTAGTTGGAGGGGACATACCCTTTAAGGCTAGAAGAAAATAAGTGTCATCTTCAGGTTAGAATGTGTATTCAATGAGAACGGTGGAACTGGAACTAACTTCCAGCAGATGGTAATGGCAAGTTCATTGAATGGCTTTAAAAGTGATCTGGATAAGTTTCTAAAACTAAAACATATTGAGAATTACTGATATATTAATATACTGTAGTTTCTGGTTGATCTAGAGGATACTTTCCATTGTCCTTTTAGCTTTTTCCCTTCCTCTGGATCAACTGTTAGGTAGGGTTAAAAAAGAGGGTTTAAAGTTGGACTGATGGACATGTTTTTATTCAACCTCAATTACTATGTTACTATGTAACTGTTAGACAGACTTATGGTAGGGTATAAAGGTTGGACTAGATGGACGTATGTCTTTATACAACCTCATTTACTATGTTACTATGTAACTGTTATACAGAACATTATGGGTAGGATATAAAGGTTGGACTAGATGGAGTATGTCTTTATACAACCTCCAATACTATGTTACTATGTAGTTTATACAGACATTATGGGTAGGGTATAAAGGTTGGACTAGATGGATGTATGTCTTTATACATAATAAATATGAACACATTACCAGTTGGTCACAGCGTCGGTTTCTTCTACTTCAACTCCTGTAGTGGGAGTCCAATCACCTGGCGTTCCGGAACACTATCCAATTAAAAAGATTGTAGCAAAAAAGAAGAAAAGGGATGGACTGCCAACAGCTACAGATAAAACTTAGCTTTTATTTGCCGAACTGAGCATACTTCACAGAGGGAGACAAAATTAGCCGTTGATTGTGCTGACAAGTACATATGTTTTAAACAAGCCGTCCGTGCACATTATGGATATCGAGGGAGACACACACAAACAACCCTCAGCACATGGAGTTGCAAGGATCGCAAAGCACTCAATGTATTTTCGGAGAAACAACAAGGTACAAATTAGCATCTAATGACTTTAACAATGTTGCAAAAGTTAGAACGCTTGAAAATTAAAGAGATGAAACTATGGTGGGAAGGTCTACCTTGGACAATTATATTAAATGTGCTAGAGTTCCGCGTGGATTAGGATACTCAAATACCCAATTCTGGGAATGATCTGTGGATTTAAAACCAATGGAACTCCATTTTAAATGATTGTTCAATTAAATTAATAAAACTATTGGTGGAACAACATAGATCCAACTATGTTTGTATACAAGATGAAATTAAGGCTTATCTCACGGAGTTAAAACAATCTTTTCTAATGTGTCACGTCATTCGATAAATAGAATTGTGAAATTAATCAACTTGTGGAAAAACAAGAAACACTTTAATGGGTATAAAGAAACAAAAGTTTCAGAGAGATAAGTTAATTACGAAAATGATGTTATATTCAAATGGTGGAACAACAAGTTAAATGATCATCCCCCCAAATATATATTAAGAGGGATCATAGAAGAGATAAATATGCATCAATACTGGATATAAATATCAAAAAAAGTTACACTTGGATACATACACAAACAGGAACACTAACAAAAACAGAAATATTAGTTTTGCTTCCGATACTAATTATCAGACGGGGAATCAATTAGAAGCTCTGCTTTAACAGACATAGAATTCTGCTCTAACCGAAATCACACAGATTCGGATGATTTAGAAGGAGGGATTTTCATGTAATGCGTACCAGAGCTATGATAAGAAGAGAGAGAGAGAGAAGAGAAAAACAACCAGGGTAAAAGGAAAAGGAAGAGATATAGATCTAGACGAGATACGGAGGAAGAGGATTTTCCGATTCTAGAGAGGGGAGCCATGAAGAAGTCGATTGGAAGGAATCGCAAATGATTGCAAGATACAATTCAATAAGAGACGATAAGTTGGGAAATGTAATTAATTTACGAATTTCACTCTATCAACAGATGAACTTAAGGTTCTGAATTTAGGTCTTAATTACGTTCCATCCGAACATTTTTCATATATGGACACAGTGATTGATTTGAATCGATTCATTAGAAAATTACTTAAACGAAACATTTTGCTCACTCGGATACTCGGGACCGGCAGAGGATGGTTCTCACTCTATTAATACAACATAAGGGATGATTTGCCATTGACTCATAATACTGATATTAACAATGTTTCTCTCCTTACATCTCCTTATATAGGTTTGACTCAAGGATATGGTGATAACTACCAGGATAATGAGCTTAACGTGATTGATAAAAATCAGGTTATGAATTTTCAAGACGTTTGTACATCTTATGCTATGGTCGATCTTATGCAGCAAATGTGTGAAGTTGGTGGAATATAACTGTTAAACATACTACACTAAGAAAGAAATCCAAGTTCTATCCGGTTCAGAGTAGGGGTGGTACCCTTGACAAATTTCAATCATTAGTGGAAGGGGAATTACAAGATTATCGATATCCCAGACAACATGATAAATATGATAAATTCAATCCCACTATGAGAAGGGCTCTGAAGGTCTACATAACAGATGAGGATTGTCATTCGACAGTGTGATAAAGGTGGGTCTATAATTGTATTAGATAGATCCTATTATTAGATGACATACTTTTCCCAGTTTCAGTTGTAATACGTATTGTAAAAATTGATGGTGATCCCACACTTATGTGTCAGAAAAATTACGATCATTGTTGATGATGCTCTTGATATGAGCATCATTAACCACAAATGAGATTTGAGTATATGTAATGTTGATAATCCAGTAATCCTATTTTTCACACCTTACCAGGTATAAGGATCCATTGAACCAAAGGGTCGTCCCATTATTGCTGAATAGGCTCTTTAATGAAGGTCTATGGGAATATGGTGGATTGTTTTCTTAATCCTATGGTAACTGGTTTACCGTCTTATTAGAGACTCGGGATATTGTCTGAAACAAATTTAAGATATTCTATGGAATATGATGATTTATTTGGCTGACCAAGAGGTCAGTAGTTCTCTTCTAGTATTTCCGCATCAATTAGGCATACGAGCCACAGAATTTTGGTTACGGGAATATAATGAGTGTCCTGGGAGCAGATAGATTTCATCTTAGAATCATTTAGTATTTGTTGAATTCCATTCTTTATGGTTTCAGGCTTCTTACTATCCTCAGACAAAGTGGGGCCGCTATGGGGGCGAAATTTTCGCCTCATACAGCCCCACCTATATATGGGTTGTGGGAGCGGTTCCAGTATGGAGATAGTAATCCATACAAAGGAATATTGTGTGCTATTGATCGTACATAACGACCTGATTATCATCTGGAAAGGAGACAAAGATAAGATTGTTAGCGTTGTTCAACATTTGATTCCAATGTTTGGGTTTGAATTTTACATATTCTAGAATGAGGGAGAAATACCTTTTTTGGATTATATTGTTTCAATCTAAGTCGGGTACAGTTACTAGTGATGTATACAAAAAACCTCTATCTAGAAATACTTGTTAGATATGATAGTAGTCATCCTCAACCATTATTGAAAAGTATCCCGATAAGCCAGTTTATCCGTATCAGAAGAATCTGTTCTGGTGGGATTGTTTCAACCACAGGCCATGATCCCTAGGGATAAATTATAGATCCTGGTTATTTAATACAGAGGTAATCAAAAAAGGCCTATGATCATGCGATCAGTTAGATCGCGAACAGTTACTCAAACAAAAAAGCCAGATTTAGAGAACATTCCTAAAAAATAAGAACGAGAGATAAAAAAGATTTTTCCATGAATTTTATTACTACGTACAGTTAAAGATCCAAGCGCATATATGATGTATAAAGAAATTTTGGCCCATATGATGGTTGATCCAGTCTTGGCTGGATTCTCCCCAAAAACGGCGATTACCTATCGCAGATCGAGAAACTATCTAATTATGTGGCACCCAGTATGCTACGTGTTAAACCAACAATAATTGGCTCGCACGTATGGGGATGTTAGATGTGGAAAAAGCAGATCAGGTGCTGTACATTTGTATCTTCTGCATCTGTTTTTTCATCTACTGTCACCAAGAAAAACATATAAGTGAAGAGATACATAAACTGCGGGTCCCAATATGTGATCTATTTGATCACATGTGGATGGGGGATACAATACGTAGGCAAGACAACACAAAATTGAAACTACGCTTATATGAACATTCTAACTCTATTGCAAGCAGAGATAACCGTACAGCTCTAGGTACCCATAGTCTTACTTGTCAATATACAAAACAGTGTAAATATAGGGAATAGAGCAGTTGTAGTAGGATGCAGACGGTGGCGTAGAGATTCTGCTCTTTCAAAAAGGGAACTTTGGTGGATTTGGAATTAAAAACTAAATATCCAAGGGTTGAATAGGAATGGGGGGTTTCCCTTTTGTATAAAACAGTTTTGTATGATCTGTGTAGTGTAGTTTCAGGATATATATGTAAGATGGAGCCATAGGTTTTTCTTACTCTTAAGTGATATATATTGTTGTTTTAATTTATTCATACAGTATTAGATCATATCACTATTGAGACGCTGAATATTATACATATTTAGATATGTGATCTGTGTTTTTTTTGTATCCATATAGATAATATTTATATTTGTGGATACATTGTAATAAGTTGTAATAATACTTGTGACATTATTTAATCATGTGTTTGTGTGACATTATGGTTCTTATCTTTTTATATTTCCACTGTTTCACATTCTTTGAGGTATTTATACATTTTTTTTTACATGTGTTGTAGATTAGCTACAAATCTGGGGTTGTCTTTTAATTTATTGATATATATTTTAATGCAATTATTCTTTTTTGTATTGTTTTTATGCATCTTTACAACCTGTGTAGTAATTACTCCCCCCTATATACACCCTCTTGTTCAGCACTGTATTAACCCTAAGTATGCAACTTTGTGGTAGGATGTGATTAGTCTCTATCTCATTATGTTGATGGGTTACAGGTGATGCTTGTCTATTGTTGGGTATATATGGTTATTTTCAAGGTAGGGGAGTATCCCCTGATGAATGAGGGGTGTTCATCACGAAACGCGTCAGGGTACTGTGTTTGTCTCCCTCTGTGAAGTATGCTCAGTTCGGCAATAAAAGCTAAGTTTTATCTGTAGCTGTTGGCAGTCCATCCCTTTTCTTCTTTTTTGCTACATGTCTTTATACAACCTCCAATACTATGTTACAATGTAACTGTTATACAGACATTATGGGTAGGGGATATAGATTGGACTAGATGGACGTATGTCTTTATACAACCTCCAATACTATGTTACTATGTAACTTATACAGACATTATGGGTAGGGTATAAAGGTTGGACTAGATGGACGTATGTCTTTATACAACCTCCAATACTATGTTACTATGAACTGTTAGACAGACATTATGGGTAGGGTATAAAGGTTGGACTAGATGGACATATGTTTTATACAACCTCCAATACTAGTTACTATGTAACTGTTATACAGACATTATGGGTAGGGTAAAAGGTTGGACTAGATGGACGTATGTCTTTATACAACCCTCCAATTACTATGTTACTATGTAACTGTTATACAGACATTATGGGTAGGGTATAAAGATTGGACTAGATGGAGTATGTCTTTATACAACCTCCAATACTATGTTACTATTAACTGTTATACAGAATTATGGGTAGGGTATAAAGGTTGGACTAGATGGATGTATGTCTTTATACAACCTCCATACTATGTTACAATGTAACTGTATACAGACATTATGGGTAGGGGATATAGATTGGACTAGATGGACGTATGTCTTTATAACACCTCCAATACTATGTTACTATGTAACTGTTATACAGACATTATGGGTAGGGTATAAAGGTTGGACTAGATGGGCGTATGTTTTTATACAAACCTCAATACTATGTTACTATGTAACTGTTATACAGACATTATGGGTAGGGTATAAAGATTGGACTAGATGGAGGTATGTCTTTATACAACCTCCAATACTATGTTACTATGAACTGTTATACCAGACATTATGGGTAGGGTATAAGGTTTGGACTAGATGGATGGATGTCTTATACAACCTCCAATACTATGTTACATGTAACGTTATACAGACATTATGGGTAGGGATATAGATTGGACTAGATGGACAGTATGTCTTTATACAACCTCCAATACTATGTTACTATGTAACTGTTATACAGACATTATGGGTAGGGTATAAAGGTTGGACTAGATGACGTATGTCTTTATACAACCTCAATACTATGTTACTATGTAACTGTTAGACAGACATTATGGGTAGGGTAATAAAGTTGGACTAGATGGACATATGTTTTATACAACCTCCATACTATGTTACTATGTAACTGTATACAGAACTTATGGGTAGGGTATAAAGGTTGGACTAGATGGGACGTATGTCTTTATCAACCTCCAATTCTATGTTACTATGTAACTGTTATACAGACATTATGGTAGGGTATAAGGTTGGACGATGGAGGTATGTCTTTATACAACCTCCAATACTATGTACTATGTAACTGTTATACAGACATTATGGGTAGGGTATAAAGGTTGGACTAGATGGACGTTGTCATATACAACTCCCATACTATGTACTATGTAACTGTTATACAGACATTATGGGTAGGGTATAAAGGTTGGACTAGATGGACGTATGTCTTTATACAACCTCAATACTATGTTACTATGTAACTGTTAGACAGACATATGGGTAGGGTATAAAGGTTGGACTGATGGTACATATGTCTTTACAACCTCCAATACTATGTTACTTAACTGTTATACAGACATTATGGGTAGGGTATAAAGGTTGGACTAGATGGACGTATGTCTTTATACAACCTCAATACTATGTTACTATGTAACTGTTATACAGACATTATGGGTAGGGTATAAAGGTTGACTAGATGGACGTATGTCTTTATACAACCCCAAACTATGTTACTATGTAAACTGTTATACAGACATTATGGTAGGGTATAAAGGTTGGACTAGATGGACTCGTTTGTCAGTATCAACAACTCCAATACTATGTTACTAGTAACTGTTATACAGACATTATGGGTAGGGGTATAAAGGTTGGACTAGATGGACGTATGTCTTTATACAACCTCCAATACTATGTACTATGTAACTGATATACAGACATTATGGAAGGGTATAAAGGTTGGACAAAATGGACGTATGTCTTATACAACCTCCAATATATGTTATTATGTAACTGTTATACAGACATTATGGGTAGGGTATAAAGGTTGGACTAGATGGACGTATGTATTTATACAACCTCCAATACTATGTAATTAGTAACTGTTATACAGACATTATGGGTAGGGGATATAGATTGGACTAGATGGACGTATGTCTTATTACAACCTCCATACTATGTTACTATGTAACTTATACAGACATTATGGTAGGGTATAAAGGTTGGACTAGATGGACGTATGTCTTTATACAACCTCCAATACTATGTTACTATGTAACTGTTGAAGACATTAGGGTAGGGTATAAAGGTTGGACTAGATGGACATATGTTTTTTATACAACCTCAATACTATGTTACTATGTAACTGTTATACAGACATTATGGGTAGGGTATAAAGGTTGACTAGATGGACGTATGTCTTTTATACAACCTCAATTACTATTTTACTATGTAACTGTTATACAGACATTATGGGTAGGGTATAAAGATTGGACTAGATGGAGGTATGTCTTATACAACCTCCAATACTATGTTACTATGTAACTGTTATACAGACATTATGGGTAGGGTATAAAGGTTGGACTAGATGGATGTATGTCTTTATACAACCTCCAATACTATGTTACAATGTAACTGTTATAACAGACATTATGGGTAGGGGATATAGATTGGACAGATGGACGTATGTCTTTATACAACCTCCATACTATGTTACTATGTAACTGTTATACGACATTATGGGTAGGGTATAAAGGTTGGACTAGATGGGCGTATGTCTTTATACAACCTCAATACTATGTTACTATGTAACTGTTATACAGACATTATGGGTAGGGTATAAAGATTGGACTAGATGGAGGTATGTCTTTATACAACCTCCAATACTATGTTACTATGTAACTGTTATACAGACATATGGGTAGGGTATAAAGGTTGGACTAGATGGATGTATGTCTTTATACAACCTCCATACTATGTTACAATGTAAGTTATACAGACATTATGGGTAGGGGATATAGATGGGACTAGATGGACATATGTCTTTATACAACCTCATACTATGTTACTATGTAACTGTTATCAGACATTATGGGTAGGGTATAAAGGTTGGACTAGATGGACGTATGTCTTTATACAACCTCCAATACATGTTACTATAACTGTTTGACAGACATTATGGGTAGGTATAAGTTGACTAGAGGGACTATGTCTTTATACAACCTCCAATACTATGTTACTATGTAACTGTTATACAGACATTATGGGTAGGGTATAAAGGTTGGACTAGATGGAAGTATGTCTTATACAACTCAATTACTATGTTACATGTAACTGTTATACAGACATTATGGGTAGGTATAAAGGTTGGACTAGATGGAGGTATGTCTTATACAACCTCAATACTATGTACTGTAACTGTTATACAGACATTATGGGTAGGGTATAAAGGTTGGACTAGATGGACGTTTGTCGTATACAACCTCCAATACTATGTTACTATGTAACTGTAGACAGACATTATGGGTAGGGTATAAAGGTTGGACTAGATGGACATATGCTTTATACAACCTCCAATACTATGTATATATGTAACTGTTATACAGACATTATGGGTAGGGTATAAAGGTTGGACTAGAGGACGTATGTCTTTATACAACCTCCCTACTATGTTACTATGTAACGTTTCAGACACTTATGGGTAGGGTATAAAGGTTGGACTAGATGGACGGTATGTCTTTATACAACCTCCAATCTATGTTACTATGTAACTGTTATACAGACATTATGGTAGGGTATAAAGTTGGACTAGAGTGGAGTTTGTCATTACACCTCCCCTACTATGTTCTATGTAAAGTTATACAGACATTATGGGGAGGGTATAAGGTGGACTAGATGGACGTGTCTTTATACACCTCCAATACTATGTTACTAGTAAATGATATACAGACATTATGGGTAGGGTATAAAGGTTGGACAAAATGGACGTATGTCTTTATACAAACTCCAATACTGTTATTATGTAAACTGTTTATACGACATTATGGGTAGGGTTATAAAGGTTGGACTAGATGGACGTATGTATTTATACAACCCCAATATATGATATATGTAACTGTTATACAGACATTATGGGTAGGGTATAAAGGTTGGACTAGAGGACGTATGTCTTTAAACCCCCATACTATGTTACTATGTAACTGTTATACAGACATTATGGGTAGGGTATAAAGGTTGGACTAGATGGATGTAGTCTTTATACAACCTCCAATACTATGTTACTATGTAACTGTTATACAGACATTAGGGTAGGTATAAAGGTTGGACTAGATGGATGTATGTCTTATACAACCCCAATACTTGTTACTAGTAACTGTTATACAGACATTATGGGTAGGGTATAAGGTTGGACTAGATGGACGTATGTCTTTATATAACCTCCAATACTATGTTACTATGTAACTGTTATACAGACATTCATTGGTGGGATAAAGCTTGGACTAGATGGACGTATGTCTTTATACAACTTCAATTCCTAATGTACTTTTTTGTTACTATGGGCCATATTTGTAAAGGTGTGGTATCATTCGATACCGTGCCTAACATTTGTTAAAACGATCATTAATTTACAATTACTAACGTAAATGAATGATAACAATGGTAAATGTACGATTATGATAGTAAATCTACGACCGTGATCGTAGATTTACATTCCTTCATAGAATGCCATTGCAGTATTTTACTACCACATGGTATTCTATGGCCGAATGTTCATTAATTAATGAACATTCACTGTAAATGTATGATAACGGATGTACATTTACGGCCACTGTCGTACATTAGCTATAACGTGCGTTTATGAATAGGGCCCAATGTCCACCATCATCATTTAAAAAAAAAAACACTGCAAACTCATTCTTTGCTGTAATTACCTTTTCCAAATATGCTTCCTAACTTGCTCACACAGCCCAATCCCTTCTGTGGCTCTGCTCTCTCACATCTCTCCTATGTGTTTGGGGGGGCTTAAGTGGAATAGTCATGACATTAAGGTATGAGAGTGGACATGTCCTTTAAAGAGGATTTCTCAGTAAGGAGTATACTACAGTAAGGCTGCTACAGTATATAGCTTTAGGTGAGGTGATCCAAAAGGAGCAAAAAGCCATCCACAGAACATAAAATGAAGCAGAGTTTTTTTTAAAACAGAAGGTATTTTGCAGTCTCATGCTATATGAACTGCATTGCCCAAAAAATCTAAAAAAACGTAGTAAAAAAGGAGTAATTTCTCAACTCCCAGGATTCCCAGAGTAAGGGGAAAATCCCCCTTTATGTTCTTTGTCTAAAGCATGGGCCCAGAACCACCGGTTTATAATATGCAACACAGCCCCATAGAGCCATCAATCTGTATCTTGTACTGACGAGATCTAACAAGATCGAAACATGTCATGTCTGCAGGTCAGATGAATGGCTCTATTCCACAGGCTATATTGTATGTTATAAGCCAGCAGTTCTGGTTACATGCTTTAACCAAAGGACATAAAGGGGAAGTTTTGCATATATCCGTCCCTTACTCTGGGAAACTTGGGAGTGAAAAAATTATTACTTGTTTTTTAGATTTTTTTGGGCAATGCTATTCATATAGTACGGGACTGCAAAATACCTTCTGTTGTAAGAAGGCTCTGTTTCATTATACTATAGTTAGAAAATAGATACAGTTGTTCACTGCTGCACAGGGCAGATACTTTTCTGAAACAAAATTGCAGCTTCTTACTTGTGGCTCTATTAACACTTTAACAATTGATGTAACAATCTATATAACAACGTAACAATCTATGGTACAGGCATCTGCACATGGAGATACTTTATAACATGTCAATGGTGGCAGCTGAAATAGTCAAAGGTAATACTCTGCTGGCACTGAAAGTGTTAATGGCAATACTCTGGGATACTGACGGCACTTAAAGTATTAATAGTAAAATCAGCTGGCACTAAAGGATTAATGCTAATACTCTGCTGTCACTGAAAGTCGTAAAAGCAATACTATGGGGAAAACTGCTGGCACTGAAGGGTTAATGACAATACTCTGGAAAAGTGCTGGCACTAAAAGAGTTAAACATCAAAATTTCCGTGTTCTGCCCTATCCGGCTACTTTTTCATGCCACCCAGCTGGAAAAACACTGCACATCCACTGAAACCTATCCTGTCCTTTCAATTAGCAATTCATTGATGGACAGTGACGCTGCATACAGTATGAGTATACATGCCGCCCCACCTGGCACAGTGTGCACCCCTCTTACCAACTACTAAATCGGTCCCACTAAACATCCACAGCAGCAGTGACAGTATCAGAAGGAATAAGTCAGATAAGAATAAAGCCTACATACGTGCTCACCCCAAGTATCTCCAGTTCGCTCTACTCCAATCATAAAGGTAACAAGTCTGAAGAGGTGGAGATCCTGGCAGTACAAAGACACCATACAATATGCCAAAAAAATGTGCTTTATTATACCATCCGCACTACATGTTTCGGATCAACTGATCCTTTATCAAGTGCGTTAAAAGGATCAGTTGATCTTAAGCATGCAGTGCGGATGGTATAATAAAGCACGTTTTTTGGCATATTGTATGGTGTCTTTGTACCGCCAGGATCTCCACCTCTTCAGATTTCTTACTCATCTGCAGTCTGGCTGGTCAAGTTTGGTGGATCGCATGGGAGGAAGAGCGCTTAGGGCACTAAGATTGCTAGAAGATGCACAAGACCACTTGATGTTCCAGTTTTACATTTATCCAATCCGTTTTTTAATATAGCACAAGCCAGAACATTAACTTAACAGCCAATGTTAAGTCACAACATATTTGGAATTTCTGGTCCAGTTACGATTTTTATTTTTACACAGAGATGGACACTGAAACACACAGAGAGCTCCACCCCCACTCAGAGACAGGCACTTCCACACAGAGTTTGGGACTTCCACACACACCAAGAGGCACTCCTCCTAAACTCACCAACAGGCACCACACACTGGCAGGCACTACTCCCCAACACACCGACAGGCACTACTCCCACACACAACGAAAGGCACACACACCGACAGGCACTACTCCCAAACTCACCAACAGGCACCACTACCAAGCACGACAGGCACTACTCCCACACACTGACTGGCATTACTCTCATGCACACTGGCAGGTGCACCAATACACACTGACAAGCACTACTCCCACGCACACCCAGACACTACTCACACACTCATGCACACACACACACACTGATGCAGACACTTACAGACACTCATACAGACCGACTCATGCAGACACCCACACAGACACTCATACTGACACACTGATGCAGACACACATAGACACACATATGCACTCACACACACTGATGCAGACACACTCAGACAGACAGACACGCACACACTCATACAGACACAATCATGTAGACACTCACACACAGACACACTGATGCAGAGACTCACAGACATGCACACAGACAATCACGCATACACACACAGATGCACTCACACCGTCATGCAGACACACACAGACACACACACAGACACTCATGCTGACACACACATGCAGACACACACTTATGCACTCACACAGACACACACACGCTGACATACACATGCAGGCACACTCATGCAGACACACACACACAGACACACTCATGCTAACAGACACACTGACCTGTCCCCCCTTAAGACGAGGAAGGAGAGGGGTTGCAGTTGTGAGCACCGAACCGGAACACTCCCGGAATGACACACTCATGCATGCAGACACACACACACACTCATGCTGACACACACACATGCACTCACTCATGCTGACACTCATGCAGACACACTCATGCAGGCACATTTATGCAGGCACACTCATGCAGGTACACACACACACATACAGGCACACACACACATACAGGCACACTCATGCTGACACACTCATGCACTCACACAGACACACTCATGCCAACACACACACGCTGACACACACTCATGCAGACACACACTCGTGCAGACACACACTCGTGCAGACACACACTCATGCAGACACACACACACACAGACACACTCATGCTAACAGACACACTGACCTGTCTCCCCTTGAGACGAGGAAGGAGAGGGGTTGCAGTTGTGAGCACTGAACCAGAACACTCCCGGAATGACACACTCATGCAGACACACACACACACTAATGCTGACACACACTCACACTCTTGCAGACACACACACTCATACAGACACACACTCATGCACACATGCTGACACACACATGCACTCACACACTCATACAGGCACACACTCTCATGCTGACACACTCATGCACTCACACAGACACACTCATGCTGACACACACTCATGCACACATGCTGACACACACACATGCACTCACACACTCATACACACACTCTCATGCTGACACACACATGCAGACACTCATGCAGACACACTCATGCACTCACACAGACACACTCATGCTGACACACACTCATACAGACACACTCATGCAGACACAGACACACACACACACACACACACTCGTGCAGACACTCACACACACACACACTCATGCTGACAGACACACTGACCTGTCCCCCCTTAAGACCAGAAAGGAGAGTTGTTGCAGTTGTGAGCACTGAACCGGAACATTCCCGGAATGAAGACCAGTGATGTGTAGGTTCCGGTTTGTACATTGCTTTATGGAGAGAAGTTAAGTCCCTGCTGCAGTGCTGGGTCAGTGGCTGAGATGGAACTTAATAGCTGAACTGTCCACTGTGCGATCCTCTCCCTCCACTCCACCTGCATGGAAACCTCCAGTCTGATTACACTGGTAAATCCTGTACAGATGTCCATGTCCGGGGTTTCCATGCAGGTGAAGTGGAGGGAGAGGATCGCACAGTGGACAGTCCAGCTATTAAGTTCCATCTCAGCCACTGACCCAGCACTGCAGCAGGGACTTGACTTCTCTCTATAAAGCAATGTACAAACCGGAACCAACACATCACTGGTCTTTATTCCGGGAATGTTCCGGTTTTTAGCTTCAGCTTGGGTTCCGGTTCCGCAATTATTTGAGTAAAAGTCGGAACACTGCCGGAAGGGTAGAAATTTCAGGTAATTAGCCCTCCCTTGCGCAAGAGGGCAGTGGACTTAATGCGGTTCCGGTTCCGTTTTTTATTTTTACCGTTATATAAATACCTCCTGTTTTACTTTCCTTACTGAGAAATCAACCTTTAACATTCACACTTAAACGGGAACTGTGGTCTCCAAACAAGTTGAGTTTAAATGAAAGGCCAGTTTCCTACCTTTAAAACAAGCCATCAACCACCTCTCTACGTTATCCACAGCCCAAGATATAAAGAAATGACTGACCAGAAAGTTAATGGGTGGGAGGCTGACGTGACATTCCTAAGGCTTCTCCTGCACAGTGCCACTGGCGAGCACAGCCTCAGACTCCCTCCGTGTGTGAGGGAGACAGGAAGTCCCTTCCCCTCCCTGCTGTGTAAAGGGTCTGCAGCTGCAGAGAAGGTAGGGGAATCTACAGCCCTTCTCTCTCACTATGTGAAAACATAGGAACTCTGCCTGAAAAGGGGGGGGGGGTAGGGGAGGGGTGTCACAGCACCTGTGAGCGGGCGGGGCTTAGGCACCCACAAGTAGGTGGGTGCCTGTGTTTACTGATGGTTGCAAGTCACCCATGCAGCCACAGCAAACGTTATAATATGAAGCATGCAGATTTTCTGTGTTTTTAATGCCAACTTATAGCAGAGAGGTAAATCACGATCAAGGAAAGATTTTGATAAATTGTCATGTTTGTCTATATCTATAAGCCCACCAATTATATATATATATATATATATATATAGATATGTCCCCAATATATAGAAAATGTCCATAGACACTGCACTCAAAATTGTTGCTTCAAACGGTTTATTTGCAAGATTTCAGATAATAATACACGACGTTTCGGGGAAACAAAGTCCCCTGTCATCAGGTGATAAATAATTATATATATTATATATAATAATAAGTATATATATATATATTATAATATATATATATATACATATATACTAGCAAAAGTATGCCTGTTGGTGCACAAAGGAAATTATGTGTGTGAATGTTTTGCTATGTGTGGATACAGTGGATATAGAATCTTTACACAGGTGTATTTTAAACTGATACTCAGACAGTCACCAGCTTCCAGAGGAACCAAATAGGATAATCCTGCAGGTCTGCCAGTAGACCCAGGCAATTCTGCCACACTGTGTGGTTGAAACTAAATACGCTAGGTTAATACTTATTAGTATTCACCATAGCAAGTGGAGATGGCACCTCATATATTATAACAGAAGGTACCTCACAGCATCATGTTATTGTAATAGCATTGCCCTAATAATCTAACATATAAACAAACATTTCTTATTCCCAGTTTACCTAAAGAAATTGATTTATCCTTTATATACTCTTTTATACAGATCTAATTGAAAAAAATAGCTTCAGATCACTGCTTTTTATTTCAGTATTACAGTAAATTCTTGGTATACCTGCCTGGCTTTACCACTAAGCAAAAGGCAAAGGACTTGCAAGCGATAACCTTCATCCCAACCATTAATAGTGGCTGCCAATTCAAATTGTTGTAGCCAATCAGTTCACTTCCTAGTTACCCTATCAAATGGATCATGTTTAAAAAAGGCAATTGGGCCTGGTAGACCTACAGAGTCTAATTGGAGAATTTCAATTGCAGGTACAAGGACAGGAGGATTTAAATCAATACTCAATTTAAATCAATTAAATCAGTAGCTGCCTCCATAGCTCAATACAGAGAACAAACATACAGAGAAAACAGGGAGAATAAATGGTATTACCAGCACTGCTGCCACCAATTTGTCCCAGATCACTGCTTTATGGAAGGATTATGGGTAGCATGGCACACAGTGGGTTACTCTGGTGGTCTGGCACAAAGCAGACAGTGCACATAAACAGGTTCCCCACATAACATGTGCAGTAATCAGGGGTGTCCGTGTATGGTGCACCAATTTGAATATTGACCAGGCCTGTATATTGTGTGTCCTTGTAAGTTGGTGTACACTTATCTGTTACCTCAGAGTTTGTATCCAATAAGGTAAATTGTCTGTCCAGTAATCTGTCCTCCCAACAGGTGGTAATAGGATCTTGTACACAGGATCTTATACACAGGGTCTTATACACAGGATGTTATACACAGGATCTTATACACACGATCTTGTGTTGCAGTCAATATCTCTCCAAAGCACACATCACAATCTACTGTCACTTTATGTCGTCCTAGCCATAGAGAGCAGGGATGTCTTGTCTCTTATTACTGACACCACCGGCAGGCTGGATATGTTATATAAGGAGCCTTGGTGTATATGTCCATTACAATACACATCACATCCTGTGTAGCAGACGGAAACATTTTCTTTATTACACTTCCTTTCACATGGAGCAGACCCAGGGGTGTGGTTTAATCTGCCATTTGACCATTCCATTTTGAAATAGGGATCTCAGCTCTGTAAGTAAGTTTATGTATTTTGTATATTTTGTGTTGTACCTAATATAAGTCAGTGCTATTCTTTATATACATTTACTGATGGTCATTTAAATGGTAATAGTGAGCTAGTACACACATACATATACACCTTTCCTATATGTAATATCCAATACCCCCCACCTCATTGGTAGCTCCCAAAAACGCGATGCAATCTCCTATGAAGATATAAATATATTTATATAATATAAGGGATAAGGGATATACACATACTTAAGCAGTATGATTTCACTTTTCACCTTCTTAAAGCAATTTAATGAGCTTGTCATTACCACATACTGGAAGACAGTTCCACGGTTTCACTGTAAAAAAAAACTTTTCTAGCCTGAAGATGAAAGTTATTCTTCTCTCATGTCCACAAGTCTTCTGAAATTACCTATTGAGGAACAGTGTACATCATTAAAAGTTTCCACATCTTTGCATAGTTTTGTGTAATCAGCAAACACAAAGACCTTGCTTTTATTACCCACTTCTAAGTCATTTATATGCATATCGGGAAGCACCGTGGTTCAGTGGATGGCACTGATGCTTTGCAGCGCTGAGGTCCTGAGTTCGATTCCACCCTTGGACACATCTGCAAGGAGTTTGTATGTTCTCCCTGTGCTTGCATGGGTTTCCTCCGGGCACTCACCCATAATCATAAAGACATACTGATAGGTTGTATGTGTACATAAAGCGATTAGATTGTAAGCTCTTTGGGGCAGGACCTGATATGAATTGAGTAAA
This sequence comes from Hymenochirus boettgeri, assembly GCA_019447015.1. Classification (NCBI taxonomy): domain Eukaryota; kingdom Metazoa; phylum Chordata; class Amphibia; order Anura; family Pipidae; genus Hymenochirus; species Hymenochirus boettgeri. The sequence continues at coordinate 89,215,709 of CM033477.1, forward strand.
TAATTGTAAAGCGCTGCTTTATTTTTATAAACAGATTAAATAGAAGTGGCCCCAATAACAGAACCACAAGGCACTCCACTTTAGCCCACATCAATGTAGCTCCATTGACTACTCTCTGTAAGTGATCCAACAACCAATTCTCTATCCATATACAAATGTTTTTTGTTTTTTTTAGGCCAACAGACCTCAGTTTATGCATGAGTGGTCTATGTGGCACAGTATCAAAAGCTTTAGCAAAATCTAAGTATACTACATCCGCTGCTATGCCAGTCTAAAATCCTTTTCACCTCTTTATAAAAAACAAGCAAGTTAGTTTCACAATATCTATTTCTCATGAATCCATGCTAACTATTACTTCAGTTCTGGAGACAAAGTCAGGGATATGATCCCATAAAAAAATTTCCAGTATCTTCCCCACCACTGATTTTAGATTTAAAGGTCTATAGTTACCAGGCTTTCAACAATTACCTTTTTTGAATATTGGTAAAACATCATTTTTTTTTAGTCCATAGACAAAAGAGAATCTGAAAAGATAAGGAACAGTGGTCTAGATAAAACTGGACTAAGCTCTCTAAAAGATTGTACACACGTCAGATAATTTTCGCACAATATGCCTGATGAATGTTCAGCAACCTCGTTATACACTAGTTCTGCTAACGACACCTGTACATACATCAAGATTGGTAATGTTCGTTGGTAAAGGTGTTACTTGACGTACGTATTACGTGACGTTCGGAATATTGCATGATCTCGAAATGTTGCACATGTGTATTTCATTCAATCTTCCATCACAGTCTACCGATAATCTGACGACTGTGTACAAACATATGACAATCGCCAGAACGCATCCGCAAGGCTGATCGCCCTCATAAGAACACCTTTTAGATAGAATGGCCTCTTTATATAATATATGTTCATATATGTTCATATATCATAGTTTGTCCTGTAAATTTATTACTGTATACCAGCTATGCTTCTGGATGCCTCATGGAAACTGAGCAATTTAGAAACCTGTACTGAGCCTGGGCATGCTCAGAAGAGGCAGACAGGGGATTAACATTCAGTCATTGGCTGTGATGTCAACTGTCAAATCCATAACTGACAGTAGGTAACTGGAAGAACCAGGAAGCAGAAACAGGATATTGTGCAGGATTTCAGGTTCGACTTATATATTTCAGATTTTAAACTATTACCGTTTTGGGCTTTGGGGGGTGATTTACCTGTATGTAAGTTTTCATTTTGGGGCTGGACTTGCCCTTTAAGTCCTGGGGGTTTATTGATAAATTAGTGAATATTCCTAATTTATATCCTTAATATTTTTACAGTATCTGCTACAAGGACTAGGATTTTCTGTAGTGTAAACAGAGGGAATACACTATAGAGATATTACCACTTACATCCTCTATAATCACCTTAGCCCCATTATTTAATAGCTTCACATTCTCTGTCCATTGATTATACGCAAAGGGTATGTCCTCCCCAAAAATATTTTTTTTCCGAAGTGTAGTGTACCCTAGCCCATCCCCAACTGCCAATTTTGTATAACAAGCTCCAGAAATATACTTACGCTCCTTTGTTCTCTTGGCTTTCTCTCCCAGCCCCTTGCTTGCCGAAAGTAGCAGAGAGGAGCTGGCTCGGCAGCCGTGTCTATGATTGGCTGAGAGTCAGAAAATCACAGATGCGGCTGTCGGCTATGCAGACAGCGAAGGGTACGAAGGAGCCTAAGTATATTTCTTGGGCTTGTTTTACAAAACTAACTTGAAGGTGGGCTGGGGTACACTACACTATGGAAATCAGTTTTTAATGTTAAGGCACCAAGCAGCCTGAAGGGATCTAGAGGGTGGGAGGAAGGGAGGGGGGAGGGCTTCCCTGCACATGCCAGTGTCCCCCCAGAGGTCTAGAAAAAAGCAGGGATCGGATGAGCTGATCTTTGGACAGGCACTGCAGAACCATAAGGAGCTGAGGAGGAGTAGAGTAATGATTTTTAAACACTACACAGCAGGCCTGTAGTGGGTAAAAATGTAGTCTGGGGGTGGACATGCCCTTTAAAAACATTTTGGGGTTGGTCTTGCTTTGTTCAGCTACATGTATTTCATTTTATATTTTAGCTAGTTTAATTGCTTTCTTGCAATTCTTACAGCTTTTCTAATAAAATTGCTTTTGGGAAGTTGAGTTAAGTTCTCCTTTAAAGAGAATGCTTAGTCTTAGTAGGATTGCTTGCATTGGTGAAACGTAATTATTATTTTCCACACTGGATGGGGGGCAGTTTGAAAGCAGGGGCGTAGAAATCACCATAGCAACCATAGCAATTGCTATGGGGCCTGGAGCCAAAGGGGGCCCTACCCCTGCAGTCCCCTGCAGACATGTCCACCCTCCTAAGAAAAATTTTACCTCACGTAGTTCAGTTCCACAAACCCCCTTTTCATTTTACTTAAACCTCTCAAAGAGGCTCCCAGGCTATTCTACTTACAAAACTAGGCTCCTCTCCATCCGTGATAGTGACATTATGGCCAATCGCTGATGCTCATTACAGAATGAGACTCCTCTGCTACTGTGCATGCTCGTAACCACCCAGCTCGCAACAGCATCAGGGGAGGGGTGTATATGCCAGCGAGGGATTGGGGGTTTTATAAGTAGAATATCTGAGCCTGGGAGCATCTTTGAAAGGTAAATGTAAAACAAAAAAGGAGGTTTGTGGGGCTAAACTATGTGACATAAAAGTTCTCTTAGGGTGGACATGCCCTTTAAAAAACATGCCCAGATTGGATTGATGCAAATTGGGTTTCGGGCCTAGGCACTCCTTTTTGGCAGTTTAGCCACAAACTTCAAAGGTGCTCCCTTCTCTGGTCCTCTACCATGGACCCACAGCTATAGCACAAGCATAAAAAGTCATGAGAGGGGCACGTTTCTTTATTGGATCACATAACACGACGTTTCAGGGACACACTGTCCCTTTCATCAGGTGTAACCCACATCCCACATGCACACCTTTTTAAAGACAATCCTGTGATAGACCACACCCCTTTAACCAAGGGGGAGGGGCCTGTGCCAAACATGTTATACCATATGTATCAAACAGTCCAAAGTACATAATAGTCCATATTGTCCATATTTTAATATGATGGATTCCTCCGTATGTGCGTGCTGAGATGAAAACCTATGAAGTGATAAAACATTAGAACAACCTCCAACCTTTTTGGAAGAGAAGTATACATATATTACATAAAGTACGTGGTATTGTGCTACCTAGTTTCACCATTCCTCTGTGCTGCTCATAATACAATTTACAAAATTAACAAAATTAAAAATTCAAGATTCATGCTGCCATATCTTATACAAATGAAATACATACATATTTTACAGTGATTCTTATGTGTCTTTTTCTTTTGAGACACTAGATGGCAGTATGATACACTTCATCCTGACTCAAAGTGTGTAAATTCTTGCAACATTGTTGCCTCTTAGCATCTGAACTGTGTCTATAGCTAATAAACTTCGTAACACACCCATTCATAGAAAAAGGGTTACTATACAAAAGGAGCGATTCTACAATTTCACAGAAAGCTATTCAATCCTGATTCCTCATTCAGACCCCATGGTTTTAATGTATCCAGCTTGTCTATCCACTTGGCCTCCTTTCTCAGTAAAGTCTTATTCATATCACCTCCTCTGCTATGTTGCTTCACCACCTCCAATGTCTGCCATTTCAATTGGCTAACTCGGTGTCCACATTCGCGAAAATGCTTACTTATTGGTGTTTCATGTTTAGAGCTGGTACCATCATAATTTTTCACATCCCTTTTGTGTTCGTTAATTCTGGTTTTCACTTCTCTTTTCGTTTTCCCTACATATCCCTTACCACACGGGCATTTAAGCAGGTATATCACTCCTTTTGTGTTACATGTAGAAAAATCTCTTAGTTGTATCTTGGTTCCTTTACTGGGATGGTATACACTATCTCCTTTTATAATGGAGTTACAATTGTTACAATTAAGGCACGGAAATGTACCTTTTTGTGGTGTGGTCAGGAATACCTGTTTAGTTCTTGTGGGTGGTGTCAGATCCGCCCTTACCAGATGGTTACCCAGGTTTGATGCCCTTTTGTATGAAAGGAGGGGTGGGTTTGTAAACAATTTACCATATTCCTTATCATTTTGAAGGATACCCCAGTGTTTCTTAACAATCTTGCCTATTTGTTTGGAATGAGTATTGTATGTTGTGACAAAGGGTATTCTTTCAGACGATGTCTGTGTATGTCTTGTGTGTTCTGTTAGCAGTTCTTGTCTTTTAATACACATAACTTTTTTACACATTTCCTCTAGGTGACCTCTCTCATATCCCCTTGCCACAAATTTATCACACATCTCTTCCAACCTTTGCCGGCAAACTTTGTCATCCTCCACAATCCAGATTGGATTGAACTGCACTAAACTATTTTTTTTTTGTGGGTTGAGGGGCCCCATCAAAAATCTTGCTATGGGGCCCTGCGATTTCCAGCTACGCCACTGTTTAAAAGAAAGGGAGGAAGAAGAGAGTGAAATATATTAGATCAGTGATGCCCAACCCACTGTCCGGACAAGTTTTTTTGTGGCCTGCGGTTGGGTGTGTCAGGACCGGGCATGGGCATAATGGGGTGTGCCGGGGCTACGCCAGGGGCTCAGAGCATGGAGTGCCACTAGTGCGGCCCCCAGGGAGTAGCCAGGTTGGGCACCCCTTCATTAGATGGTTAGGAGCAGATTGATAGGAGTTAGGAAAACGTTTGGAAGGATGAGGTGGAGCAAATCAGAAAATTAAAAGAGTAAAAGGGAAAGCAAAAAATGATTGACGTAAGAAAACAGGGGGGAAAAGAAATAGCCAATACTGAGATTAGAATGAATCAAATATGCTAGAAGTAAAAAAAAAATAAAAGGGGAAAAATAATGAATAACAAAAGACGAGAAAGACAGAATAGAGGAGCAATGGCAGAACAACTGAGAAAGAAAGAGAAAAATAGTGTAAAGTAGGTAATGAAAAAGTTGAGCAGTTAGGTAGGAGGGCAATGATGGGCATGCATTTGGTGGTACTGCATAGCTGTCTGATGACCTAAATTAGCTATTTAAGGGGGACCAAAGTTCCACAATTGGCTAGTTACTTTGAATCTATCTCTGTGTAGAATATGCAGCTCATGCAATTATTTTTTTACATGAATGGTGTTTGAAAATGTTTGAGTCTAAATTCTGCCAATGTTGACAGCCAAGTAAATTGTGTAAACAGGATGGGAAGCCATCTGATACAATGTTATAACAAAGTAGCAAACAAAAAGAAACTCATTCTCCAGACGTGAAGAAGCCTAAGTAATTCACAATTTCAATCATTTTTGTTACAGATTAACATAGTACCAGTAATTGAGGTTGAATAAAGACATGCGTCAATCAAGTCCATCCTTTTCACCCTCCTTTTTAACCCTACCTAACAGTTGATCCAGAGGAAGGCAAAATAAAACCTGCTAAAAATGGGGGTAAATTCCTTCCTGACTCCAAATGGCAATCGGAAAGTATCCCTGGATCAACCAGAACTGCAGTATATGTATTAATACCAGTAATTGTCAATATTTTTTTACTTTTAGAAACTTATCTAGCCCACTTTTAAAGCTATTTAATGAACTTGCCATTACCACATCTGATGGAAGACAGTTCCACCGTTCTCACTGTAAAGAAACCTTTCCTAACCTGAAGATGAAACTTCTTTTCTTCCAATCTTAAAGGATGTCAACCTGTCCTCTGATATGACCGATTAGTAAACAATGCACCAGAGAGTTTATTGTATGGCCCATTAATATATTTATGTATATAAAGTGATCATATTCCCATGCAAATGCCACTTCTCTAATGTAAACAGCCCTAACTTGTCTAATCTGCCTGCATAGTCAAGCCCCTCCATTCCCTTTATTATTTTAGTTGCCCTTCTCTGAACAGTTCCATTTTCAAGATGTCCCTTTTGTATATGGGATTACAAAACTGCACCACATATTCCAAATGAGGTCTTACCAGTGCCTTGTAAAGAGGGAGAATAATATATTTCTCTCTTGAATCTTATATATTCCCCTTCTTTATACAAGACAATATCTTGCTAGCTCTAGCCATTGCTGCCTGGTATTGTTTGTTACAGCTAAGTCTGTTGTCTACCAGAACCCCCAAATCTTTTTCCAGTCGAGATTCATTTACCACAGAGTTATTTAAGGTATAGGTGGCACAAGGATTGTTAAACCCTAAATACATCACCTTAAATTTAGCAACATTGAATCTCAACTGCCATACTGCTGCCCATTTCGATAATCCATCTAGGTCTGCTTTCAGCAATTGCACATCATTTGAAGTTTCCAAAGCACTGCAATAGTTTAGTGTCATCAGCAAACACAGAGACCTTGCTCTCAATGCCCCCTTTTAAGTCATTTATAAACAGATTAAAAAGAAGTGGCCCCAGTACGGAACCCTGAGACACTCCGCTTAGAACTTTAGTCCGCATAGATGTAGCCCCATTGACCACCACTCTGTTTGCTATCCAATAACCAATTCTCTATCCATGTACAAATGTTTTTTTTTCTAAGCCAACAGTGCTCAGTTTATACATTAGTTACCTATGTGGCACAGTTAACCAATAAAAGGTATTATTTTGTATCCAAGATGTCATATTTAAGATACAAACATCCTAAAAATCCAGAGGGGGGGAAGAGTGTGGGCAATGCTGACATTTTTCTGTGTTCCTACTAATCATAAAATTAAAGGGCATGTCCACCCCAAAACTAAAAGTTAACCCATACTGGCCCCACTATGTAGTTTAAAAACATTCTTACTTTACATCCCTGCTCCTTTTGGTTCTCCTGCAGTGCCAGTCCAAAGTCCAGGAAAGTGCAGAGTAGTGGCTATCTTCCTGTGCAAACGTCTCTGCCTCCTATCTATTCTATCTTGCCTCCCGGAGGGATGGTGATGTGCGCAGATGAGCCCTTTCCCCGCCTCCCTCCCACCACCCAGATCCATCCTCTGCAGTTTTTGCACCTAGCATGAAACCATTTGGCCATATCATAGATCTCCCCTGGCTTCCCCTAACCACGGAGGTATTTTTGGAAAAAAAACATCCGATCTCTACTTACAGACATTCGTTCTTGTGCCGTCTCCATTGACGGCAGCAGCATCTGTGATTGGCTGAGCGGCAGCATGGGCCGGCATGGAGCAAGCATGGAGAGAAAAGGTGGGTAGGGAAGATCTATAATATGGCCAAACATCAATTTTTAGCTGGACATGCCCTTTGAATACGTATAGCAGAACAAAGCAAGTCAAACTCCAAAAAGTATTTCAATAGTAAAAAGATAGGACTAAGAATGTGGGACCATTAAATAATGGGGCTAACATGGTTTTAGAGGATGCCGAAAGGCTAATGTGCTAAACCATTTCTTTTTCCTCTGTATTCATTATAGAGAATCCTAGTCCTTATTGTATGGACTGTAATATTATAAAGTGTATAAATGAGGAATATTCACTCACAGAGAGTATGGTACCCAGGAACGGATAAAATACACCCTCAAATCTTAAGACAGTGTAAGATACTTACCTCCACCCGATCGCGGGGACGCGTGCCGGCGGTCACGTGCAGGAGCGCGTTTCTTGCTCGGACCGCCCATCCGTGCGTCCATGCCTCTTCTATGATGCAGGGATGTGGGCGGCACCCCCTGAGGCCTTCTCCTGAAAAAATTATAACAGTAACTGGCAGGCAGATGAATCCCACTGGAGACGTCAGTCCAGCTGAGGACCTATATCGGCAAGTCGCCGAACTTCGGGGAGCCCTTCAAGAGGCTAGACAGGGATACTGTCAATTGGACGCTAGGTTAAACGCCATTTCTCCTGGAACTCTCCATAATCCATCCGTTGTTGAACCTAAGATCCCGCTTCCTGACTGGTTTTCCGGAGACCGGAGAGTAAAAGTAGGTTTCATCATTTCACTTCTTCAGGATGAGCCCCAGGCTTGGGCCCTTCGGCTGTTGGATCAAAGCAGTCCTACAGTAGCCTCCGTAGACTTTTTTTTCAGCTCTGGGAGACATTTATGATGCTCCACGAAGAGCTGTTTCAGCTAAAGCTACGCTTCGTAATCTGTCCCAAGGACGAAGACAGGTAGAAGATTATGTGGCCGATTTCCGTAGGGTCAGTGTTGAGACCCAATGGAATGAAGCGGCTCTTATACATCAGTTCAGAATTGGACTGTCGGAAATGCTAAAAGATGAATTAGCACGCACCGGAGTGCCGGAAAAGTTGAAAGATCTTATTGATCTGTCGGTCCAAATTGATCGGCGGCTAAGGGAGAGGAGGTTAGAAAGAATGGGTGCTTCTCATCCTTCTTGTGATGTATTTTCTACCTCTTCCACTTTAGGCCTCCCGCAACCTGTTCCTATGCAATTCGGTCTGACTCGCCCTTCTCTGTCCCCTGAGGAGCGAACCTGAAGACACCGTTTAAATCTGTGTCTCTACTGCGGGGAGTCTGGTCATTTGCTTCATAGCTGCCCAATCAGACCTACGAGTAAGGTTCCTTCGTTGCATTCTGCTCCTCTGTATCCGACTCCAGTACCTTACCTCTCTATTGATGTTTTGTTACAGGGAACCGGCCCGATGTTCACCGCCCAAGCTGTCATTGATTCTGGGGCCTGTAGCTGCTTTATTTTGGAGTCCCTTACCAAAGATTGGAAGATTCCTACTCATCCTAAATCTTCTCCTCTATTCATTCATCTGGCAGATGGGTCTAAGATCTCGTCTGGTCCTGTTCTACGGGAAACAGTCCCAGTGTTAATCAGAAACAATCATCATTCTGAACTTGTTTGTTTTGATGTACTGCCTTTTTCTTTATTTCCTCTTATTTTAGGCATGCCATGGTTGAAGACACATAATCCTTCAATAAATTGAATCTATGGAGAGATCTCTTTCCTTTCATCGCATTGTCGACTGTCATGTTTTTCTTCTTCTTCACTGATGAGCATTAATCAATCTCAAACTAAAACCCTTCTACCCAACATTTATCATAACTTTGAAGACGTCTTTGACAAGCAAGCTGCCAATAGTCTACCACCATATTGCATTTATGATTGTCACGTTGAGTTGCTACCTGGTGCGGAGATTCCTTTTGGTCGTGTTTATCCTTTGTCAGAGCCAGAACAAAAGGTTCTTAAGGAATATATAGAGGAAAATCTTCAGAAGGGCTTCATACGTCATTCCACATCTCCGGCAGGAGCCGGTATATTTTTCGTTGAGAAAAAGGACCGCTCTCTTCGGCCTTGTGTTGATTACCGAGCTCTCAATATTGTCACGGTTAAGAAAAGATATCCTCTTCCATTATTTCCTGAATTATTCCAACAGTTGAGAACGGCTAAGGTTTTTACCAAGTTGGATCTTCGAGGAGCCTATAACCTGATCAGAATAAAAGAAGTGGATGAATAGAAAACGGCTTTCCGCTCCAGATACGGTCATTTTGAATATTTAGTTATGCCTTTCGGTCTGTGTAACGCCCCTGCCACGTTCCAACATTTTGTCAACGACATTTTCCGTGACTTTGTGGATGAGACTTTGTGGATGACTTCTTGGCCGTTTATCTGGATGATTTATTGATCTTTTCCTCTAACCTGGAGGAACATCGTACCCAAGTCAAGAAAGTCCTATCTCGTCTTAGAGTTCATGGGTTATATGCTAAATTGGAGAAATGTGAATTCGAAAAGTCTTCTATACCATTCTTGGGGTTTATCATCTCATCACAAGGACTAATCATGGATCCTCAAAAGGTGTCTGCTATTCAGGATTGGCCTACTCCATCTACCCATAAGCAAGTTCAAAAATTCATCGGATTTGCTAACTTCTACCGCAGGTTCTGACTTCCCATTAAATGAATATCACATAAAAGCACTATCAAAAGGTCTAAATTTTGCTCCCACTAAGGGGTTGGATAAGTTTACCTTTATTAAAGGTTTACATCTATTCGCACGTAAGCTTACTTTGAAAAGAATGTTTTGGGGGAAACAAAATGATGACGTTGACTTTGATATATTTGATCACCTTAATCTTGACACTTTAACTAACTTGCAATGTACTGAGGACATTAATTATGCTCCTCTAGATAATTTGGAAACATTGTTACAAAATCTAGGTGCGGAAAACTATATACACATGAACTCAGATATGAAACCTAAATCTAAGTTCTATCCGTCAATTTCTCTGTACCCTAACATTAAATTGTTTGTTAAACTGGTAGAGGAGGAGGTCTCTAAATATGAAAACTGTATCTCCTCCCCTAACTTAAGCTTTAAAGAATCTAAAGCCCTTAAAGAACTGTCGAACAATGAAAAACTAGTAATTAAACAGGCAGATAAGGGTGGCAAAATAGTTGTTATGACGGTGGACTACTATAAAAAAGAAGCCCATCGTCAGTTAAGAGAAGGTGATCAATATGAAAAAGTTTCAGAGAATCCTATACGGAAGGTCAACGCTATTATTTGGGATACCTTATCCAAGGCTTTGGATGAGGGTACCATAAATAAGAAAGAAATGGATTACCTTTATGTGAAACATCCGGTGATTCCTTGCTTATATTGGCTCCCGAAACTACATAAAAATTCTAGGAAACCCCCTGGTCGTCCGATCATCTCGGGGATAGGGGGACCTACTGAAATGATCTCTAAATATGTGGATAAATTACTTAGACCCTTTCTAATAACTCTACCTAGTTACTTGAAAGACACTAGAGATGTACTCCGTAGACTAGATGGTATACTAGTTAAGGAGTCGACTTTGTTGATAGCCCTAGACGTGGAGGCACTGTATCCCTCTATTCCCCACAACAAAGGCATGTGGTCTATTCAGCAGTATCTTTTATCTAGGGGAGATAAATATAAGGCCAATTCCAAGCTGGTTATGGAATTATTAAGTATCATTCTAACCAATAATTACTTCACTTTTGAAAATAGCTACTTCCACCAGAAGAGAGGTACGGCTATGGGTACGGCCTGCGCACCTACATACGCAGGTCTATACCTAGGCCAGTGGGAGAAACAACTATTTGCAAAGGAGGAGTTGACCTGGGCCACAGACCTTATCAGTCTGTGGATTAGATACATCGATGATGTGATGATTTTGTGGGATGGCTCTATCCAAGAATGGGAGAGCTTCTTTTCCCAGATGAATATCAATGATTTGAACCTTAAGTTTACCTACCAATCAAGTCTAAACTGTATTCCATTTCTAGATCTCACTATTAAAAAAGTGGGTAATAAATTACACACTGAGATGTACAGGAAACAAACGGCAGGCAACTCTCTCCTACGTGCTGATAGTATGCATCCCACCTGCCTTCTCAGAGGTATTCCGGTCGGCCAGTATCTGCGGGCGCGCAGAAACTGCACCACACTGGCAGACTTTGAAAATGCAGCGGAGGATCTGAAGTTGAGATTCCTACAAAGAGGATACCGCTTGAGTTGGCTAAAAAAAGCATATAAACGTGCTAAATTCTCTAAAAGAGATGATTTGGTCTTCAAAGATAGAATTGGTAAAACAGACCAATCCTTGAGACTCATAACCAACTATAATAATGATTGGCATTTCCTCAAAGGAGTACTTCAAAAATTTTGGCATATTTTGAAAGGGGATGATAACCTTAAACAACTGGTTCCCCCTAGACCCCTGATTACAGCACGTAAGGCCCCTACAATTGGTGGTCAAATTGTTAACAGCTTCTTTCAGACAAAAAGACAAGAGACTTGGCTAAAACAAAACAAAGGCATGTATAAATGTGGTCATTGCAAAGCATGTCAGTTTATGTCAAATAAAATAGATACCTTTAAAAATAACAAAAACGAAATTTTTAAAATTCATAACTTTATTAATTGTAAAACCAAAGGAGTGGTATACATGTTGCAATGTGAATGCCATAAGATCTATATTGGTAAAACGATTCGCACCTTAGCAGAAAGGACATTGGAGCATGTTAGAGACATCAATCATGCTAATCAACAGAGCTCGGTGGCTCGCCACTTTTCTGAAGCTCATCACAATGATCCTTCATCATTAAAAGTATGTGGTATAGAGAAGATCCCTAAACCCAATAGAGGGGGAGATTGGGATCGAAGCATCCTACAAAAAGAGGCAATGTGGATCTATAAAATGGACTCTATGTTCCCTAAGGGGTTAAATGAGGAACTAGTGTTCAATATGTTCCTTTAAATTGATTTATTACAGAGCTGCAATAATGTTGTTACATCCACTTTAATATTTAGATAAGCCATGTTGCTGTGATATTAGATACATAGATTGGATTTAGAAATTGTGTTAGATAGAATGTTGCAATTACGCTGTTATCCTTGAAGTATTGGCTTCATGAAATTCTGCTGCACGCATAAATTGTACTAATTGCCCCAAATCTAATGCATATGGATAACCGATTAGGGTATTTAAACCGGGAGAAAGCACCGGTCATGTGACCCGGAAGAAGGGGAAAGATAGCCCCGAAACGCGCGTCGGTCGTTTGGTGCTGGTGATACTAGGCTGAGCTACTGGACCCACTTGTAATATTCTGGAAGCTGTATGTATTTAGATTCTTGTGGCTACACACTTGGTTCCCTGCTCGGCTATTTGCCTGGAGCGGGAGGCGGGGACTCTGTCTGGGTTTGGGCTAGGACCAGACGAGTGCCGGAGTTGCACCTGGTGCCTGCCCCCGGCCATTGCTCCCTACCGGACCATTAGCCTTACTTACGCATGGACGGTACCTTGTAGAAGTTTGCAGCTGGTCTTCGGAATCGGGAGCGGAGTCGTCGCTGGGAGCGATCCATCAGCACATTGTCCATGCAGGAAAGGAGATCTTGAAGAAGTCTACACGGCTGGGTGAGATCGTATACCACTCTGCCATTTGATTCAGTTGTGTGCTGCTACATTGTTTAATTTCTTTTTATTGACATACTTAGTATCTACTGACTTCCATTTGCAAGTACAGACTTATAGCTTGGAACAAGGTCTTTTTCTTCCAGCTCGCCTAGAGTCATATTTATTGTTACTATTATATTATATTTATGTTTTATAATGTGTGTATGTTCACATTGACATTTTATTGGGGATATGTGTAATAATTTTTATATATAGTTATGAATAAAGCTCTTGTTTTAACCCACTACATCCTGTATGATCGTTTAGATCACTGTCTTTATCTATATGATTATAGCTTGATATAGCAGCATGAGTGCCCCTATCATATTTGATTGGGTTATGAATGGCACTAAGGCACATCTGTTGCCTATCTATTAGTTTTTTATAATGATAGCAAGAAGGGGGGTCAAGTTCAGCCTTATCTCTGCCATCAAAGCTCCCTCTCTCCCCCTGCTAATGCTCTTATCTCTATGCTTGTCACAGAGCAGGGAGGGGGAGGGAGAAACTTGAGCAGGGAAGATGGTCAAGTCACAGGGATTTGATTGACATTACAAGTAGGAGTAGAGGAATGCAATCACATATTATTCTAATTTGTTTATCTCAGGACAGAGAGCGAAATTGAAAAACGTTAAGACACTCTGGGGGTTGGGGGGAATTATAGAACTCATGGAGAGAAAGACTGAATCAGCCTTGGGCTACAGCTGGTTTACCCCCCCCCCCCCCCTTTGCTGATTAACATAACTTCTTGTCGGACCCAGCCCTCTCTCCAACCAACTTGAGCCTATCCCTGTCTGCGGGGGACATAGGGATTGGAGATGTCGGGCAGACAACCCACAAACACAGCAACCTGAAAGTACTTTGAGTAATGCAAATGTATATGCAATATGTGATAACCTTTTAATACTAAACATGTTATAGATATCTTCATTTCAGAAATGTAAATAACATTAAACATACCAAATAAGACTGTATAGATATTATCACTATGGATATGTATATATGTAACATTAATGCTAAATCTAGTCCTACTGACACAGTACCCAGGGCATTACTTCCTATAGAAGCCCCAGAACCTTTAAATATGATACCCATCACCACAAACAAACAACGGTGACAGTATATCAATACTAAAATATGTAGCAATGATTAGCTAAAGTCAACCCTGATGTGGCCCACCAAACATAGAATACATTCAGGACCAACTATATATCTAATAATGTAGAGGTTTTTAGTCCCTCCTTTGGTCAACGAACATGTCTAGAGACATAGATGCTTGTGACCCCCTATGTAAGAAGTGTATCACACTATATATGGTCAAGTAAATATAATAACTAGAAAATTACAAAATCTAAATGCCCCAATCTGCTGACTATACAAGATATAGTAAGAAATATAAATTTTATATGGTTTCATTGTTAAATGTTGTTACTCGTGCTGCTATATCTTATACGCAACTGCTCAACAAAAAGTATGCTGTTTGAATTGTACTTGTTTGTACTAAATATATGGTATTTATTCTCACTGTCAAATCCTTAATCCCTGACCATCACAATAACCATTCTCACCAGCTACCAAACTCAATAACACATGGATAATCATCTAAAAATACATAGCTAGAATGTCAAAGGATCCCGAGATCCACTCAAGCAACTGCAAATGCACGAGACACTTTCAAGACACAAGCCTGATATAGATTGTCTTCAAGAATCTCATCTTCAATCAGAAACCACCTGGTTAAACAAACCCTGGGTGGCCTGGGCAACACATAGCTGCCACTCCACATATTCTAGAGGGGTCTCTCTCTTCATCCGCTCAACACTACAATTTAACATTCTAAAGACACGCATTGATACAGCAGGGTGCTATGTATTGGTAGCTTTGGAAATTGATCATTCACCATATACAATAATCGGATTATATAATCCCCCTCCAGCAACTACAGATATTCTTCAACAATCAATCTAATTTCTTAGAGAATTTCCCAATGTTTCAACGATATGCATGAGAGACTTCAATATGGTGCAAAAGGAACAAAAGGATCGATTCCCTGTGAGACTGACACTATCTCTATAGATGGCACTATGTCCTGACTAGATTACTTTTTCCTCTCACCAACATATAAAGTATGTAGTATAGTATCATAAAAAAATTAAAAACAATTAGTCACCTACTGAGGGGACCACTGGACCACACTCCCACCTTACTATCATTATACCACCAATCCACATGCAACTATGCTAGATCTGTTGTATTCAATTAGATCAACTGGACTTGAAATGTAGTTCTTGGCATATATGATGTCGCTTTTCTTGTGTTTTGGTATTGGGTCTTTCGGATGTACCAATTGCTGCCTCAGTGTGTTGTTCGGTTTAAAGCAGACAGGGATACGATGTTTTTTGAAAATTCTTCTTAATTTCTCGGAGACCCCTGCTACATATGGGATGACCATGTTCTTCCTCCTGTCTTGCTTTTCCCCTTCACTGTTGGTATTCGTGTTCTTTTCTTTCCTTCTACTTCTTTTGACAAAGGCCCAGTCTGGATATCCACAAGTTTTAAGGGCTCCTCTGAGATGTTTCATTTCTTTAGCCTTCGCCTCTGTGCTAGTGGGGATGTTCTCGGCTCTGTGTTGCAGGGTTCTGATGACCCCCAGCTTGTGATCTAAAGGGTGGTGGGAGTCAAACATCAAATACTGATCTGTGTGTGTTGGTTTTCTGTAAACCTCTACTTCCAGTTTACCATTTTCCTTAACTTCTACCAAGGAGTCCAAGAAAGCCAGTTTGTTGTTTTGTACCTCTTCCCTTGTGAATTTAATGTTTTGGTCCACCGCATTAATGTGTTCTGTGAAAGCTTGTACTTCCTTCTGGTGGATTTTAACCCAGGTGTCATCAACATATCTGAACCAGTGGCTGGGTGCTATGCCCTTAAAGGTATTAAGCGCCTGTGTTTCTACCTCCTCCATGTAAAGGTTGGCCACAATAGGTGAAACTGGAGATCCCATAGCACATCCATGTTTTTGCTTATAGAACTTATCCCTGTATTTGAAATAGGTGGTATTCAGGCACAAGTCCAACAAGGAACACACCTGTTCTGGGTTGAGATCAGTTCTGCTGGTAAGAGCTGTCTTGGCCCAGCCGTTTTCTCACCATGTCAACAGCCTCCTTGGTGGGTTTACAAGTGAAGAGAGATGTCACATCATAGGACACCATAGTTTCTTCTACACTGAGTACTATATCTTCAATCTTGTTGGTGAAATCCTGAGAGTTCTGGATGTGATGCTTAGAACTTCCCACCAAAGGTCCTAAGATGTTAGCTAGATATTTTGCCACCTTGTATGTTACCGAGTTGATGCTGCTGACTATAGGTCTTAGTGGGGCCCCTTCCTTATGTATCTTTGGGAGTCCATATATGCATGGATGTGCCTCACCAGGGTAGAGGCGATGATACATTGCTCGGTCAATGGCTTTATCCTTTTGAAGCTGTTGTAGTAAGTCTATGACTCTTTTCTTGTAACGGCTGGTGGGATCCCTTGTTAAAGCCTCATATGTGTTGTTATCAGCCAGGAGCATGGTCACCTTATTATGGTAGTCTGAGGTGTTGAGTACCACTGTGCATCTTCCTTTATCTGCCGGTAGAATGGTGATACTGGAATCTTTCTTGAGGGATGTTAAGGCTCTTCTTTCCTGTGTAGTCAGGTTAGATGAAGGAGTTTTAGCACTGGCTAAGGCTGCAGATACCTTAAGGCGAAGTTGTTCTGCCTCACTCTGTGATACCTTATTACTGTGGATAGAGGCTTCTGTGGCTGCTATAATATCCACCACAGGGATGGCTTTAGGGGTGATAGCAAAATTCAAGCCCTTACCAAGGACTTCCATTTCTGGTTGGGTCAGGGTCCTGTTAGACAAGTTTCTCACCCATTCCTCCTTGTAAGTAATGTTTGGGGCACTTTCTGATAATAAAAATATAGCGGTTGGGGCTGGGGGGACCGGGGGAATATTATATCAAAAAATTTTTAGAAGGGTGGACATGCCCTTTAACAATGGACTACAAAATTCAGGCCAAAATCTTAGCCAATCAACTACAAACCGTTATCCTATCACTTATAGCATCGGATCAAACTGGGTTCATGCTGGGTAAATCCACTACTATCAACATCTGCCGAACAATTAAGGTAAGGAGACGAAGTGTAGAAAAAAGTGTATATATATACAGAATATATTCATTACTGTCTATAAAAACTAGAAGAAGATAAGTGACACAAACAAAATAAATATATATAAGTAACAGTATAAAAATATAAATATTACATATACATCATTCTTAATAAAATCAATTAAAAAAATAGCAATATAATATATATATAATATTCCCCTTATAATTGAGGTGTCTGCTGTTCGGTCCTTCAAAAACGATGAACTGAATGAATATACTTAGCAAGTGCCCTACACAAAGTGCAAACGTGATTAAAGTGCTAGTACTTTGCAATGGAATATAAATATAGATAAATACATTGTGCTCAGTAGAGATAGCTAGAAATGAAATAATACATGTCAGGTAACAGGACTGTATAATATAAACCCAATGTGGGCAATGGTGCATGCGCCATAAATCATAGAGATCAAATATAAAGGAAAGATGCACAGCACTCAATCTTTAAAAAAAATGCATATACACACTCTTTGGGGCATATTTATAAAGGTTGTTAACTTTTCGTGGCCGTTTTCGCGGACATAACGCATAAACGGCGGTACTGGTTTCGCGTCTAGTATCGGCTGTTTTACTTCGCCACCTTGAAGGTGGCGAAGTCAGCCGATACTAGCCTCCCGCGGCGGGGATGGGCAGGCAACCCGCGGCGGGTGGTCGCACCCGCCCCGGAACACGCCCAGCACTTCCCAGCAGCCCCTCCAACCCGTTCCCCGCTCGCGGCAATCTCGGAACAGGAGGCTAGGAGGGCTGCCGGGAAGGGGCCGCAGCAGGTGGTCGCGACCACCCGCCCGCCACCCCCTCCCGGCACACCCTCCAAGCCCCCCCCCGGCGCTCCCCGGGGAGGGGAAGGGAGGGAGCCGCTGGGAGGGGTGGACGCTCCCTCCAGCGAGGCCCTGAGAAGGGCCTTTTGGGGCTTAGGGGTCCCGCAGCTTGAACCGGGACCCCCCGGCCCTTGTAAGGGCCTTTGCGGCACTTACAAGTGCCCTTGCGGCTCTGACAAGAGCCCTTTGGGGCTTAAGGGGTCCCGCAGCTCGAACCGGGACCCCCCTCCCCGGCCCTTATAAGGCCCTTGCGGCACTGACAAGTGCCTTTGGCGGGGGTCCCGCAGCTCGAACCGGGACCCCCAGTGCGGCTCTTAAAAGAGCCTGGGCGGCGTCTTCTTTCTTCCAGTCCCGGTGACACCGCTCCGCTGAGGCCCCCGACCCCCGAGAGGTACCCCTGCGGCCGCCAGGGTACCCCGGCGGCCGCCGGCGACCTCAACGAGGCCATTTGCCGGCGTCTTGATCCGACGCGACGTCTTCGGGCTGGCGACACCAACCCCACTCAGGTCGCCGATGCCAGGCAGGCTCACTGCGCCGCCAGTGAGCCCCTGGCACCGCCGCGCCTCAGTGGAGCCGATGTTGCCAGCCGCTCTTTCTTCAGCCATCTACTGCAATGGCATCTGAGTTCCGCGGCGGAAAGCTCCTCTTTATATAGGTTTGCAGAAATCCATAATCCGTTTCTGATTGGTCAATTTTTTAATACTTGCTTTACATTAACCAATCTGATTTCTGGCCGCCGCGGGGGGTGTGGGCGGGGTTGGCGTATGCCCCGCCCCCTTAGGAGAGGCGTCGGGAAGGGATTTTAAGTCCCTTCGCGGCGATGCTATACAGTATCGCCGCGAAGGGGCTTAAAATTACCGCAGCACATCGCGGGAATGGCGCTCGCCGTTATAAATACGGCAATAGCGCTATTTTCGCGGCCGCGATGTGCGGCGGTAATTTTTTGGCGCTATTTTCGGTGCTTTATAAATATGCCCCTTTATTTAAAATACACATGGGGTAGAGATGGTGATAAAAATCAATAAAACCCCTTAAAAACATGCTATAATACAAAGTCCTCGGCACTGCGTACATATGTCAGTGCAAACCGCTATAACCATGAAAACATTCATTTAACACCCTAGTCTAAATATACACTTATCGGTCTGTAGTCCCGATACAGTCAGGTGTCACCAGGGGGATACACTATAATGTCAGAATTAGGAAACCCCAGAAGGAGGACAAGAGGCCATGTGAGCAAACACAGAGCACGTTTTGCCCCGGAATGAGGCTTTCTCAACAGCGTGTATGTTGAGAAAGTCTCGTTCTGGGGTGAAAGCATAAGGGCTAGGCCACACTGATGCGATTCTATTGCAGGTGCGTTCTTCATTGCTAATGCAATGCAAGTCTGTGCAAATTATCAATAACAATGTATGTATATGTTTAGAGAGGGGGGAATAGAATCTCCAGGTACAGAGGAAATTTGGGATCCGGTTTATTAGAGAGCGAAACAATACGTGTGGCAGAGTTTAGTTTAGACTGAAGGGGAGAGAGGTGGGAAGCAAGAAGACCAGAAAGTAGTAGGTTGCAATAGTCCAGGCGTGAGAGCATGCATATGCATAGGGGTGGTCGGGAGAGAAAGGAACCTGCGGATTTGGGCTATATTGTGAAGGAAGAAGCGGCAGGTTTTCGCAACATTAATGTATGCAAAAATGGCAATTCACTGTTTCTTGCAGCATGGGAACAGCCCTATTCTCCTCCTGCACACTAAGGATTAAGCAGAGCCCTCTAATTTGCATACCTGGCCTGCGATTCGCGGCATTTCCAAGCTCCGTTCCAATTGGCCGAATCTCGGGACCCGAATTTAGGCGGGAGAGCCTCAGGATCCATAAATAGGGGAAAGCTGAGGGGTGCGAATGTCAGCCAGTGGATTACCTGTGGAGAAATTGTGCATGAGGAAATTCTTGTCCGGTCTGCCTTCTGAACTCTACTCCCGCGCCGGAGCTGGTGCGGCAATGGCTGCAGAAAGCAGGAAAGGTGGGACTTCAAGGAGCAATGGCCCTATCAGATGAACCGAAGATGACATCAGGTACTGAGGCGGTGACCAGTGATATTTCAATGGCGGCTACTGTGGTGAGGAAAAGGAAGCTAGCAGGACCCAAGAAAAAGTAGTCGGTTCCTGTAAAAAGGGCTGCTGAGGTGCAAGGTGTCAGGGAATTAACACAGCAATGGCCAGTTTCTTAACCAGAGCTCCCTGAGGATTATCTGCAAGTGTCACAAGATTTAGCTGAGCCAAGTTAACCCTTTAACATGTATGGCAACATTACAGCTGAAAATAATGCAGGAGAAGGTAACTGTATGGTATAATTCCTGGGTTGAAGCAATATATAGATAATTATGTGAAGTTCCTAGTTCCCACGGCACCTGTCAGGGATAATGTTGGGGTTCATGAGGGCTGTTATGGGGATGTTCTGACATGCGAAGTGACCCCCCTGGGAATGCACTTATCAAGTGCTGTAAAGGAAAAAATTTGCAGGGGTGAATACATTTGACTTGTTGTCCCTGCTACCAATGGCTAAGGAAATTTTCAAGAAGGAGTCATGGGAAAAGGAGCAAGATGGAAGATGTCCGGTAGCCAGGTCCTTTAACAATTGGTTACAGGCTTACTGTATTTTTTCTAACATTCTGACAAACAGGTTCCCTAAAATGGCTCCTGGTTTATTTAAACATCTAAACATTGTCTAGGTGTTTAAATAACATCTAGACAATGTCTAGAAGCGTTTAAGTCATTTGGCGGTTTAGGTTGGTTCTTTTACGACGACTGATTCTGTCAAAAGAAATCAATTCATAAAGACCTGCATTATGGAGTAAAAGATGTTGACTTGTGGCTTTCGATGATTTCTTACAAGGCTCAAGCCTTCCAGTCTAATGTTAATACTAAGTTGCCAGTTGCTGGCGTTAAAGCCAATAGTTGTTGTGCTTACAATGAAAGCGCATGCAAATGGCAACAGAATTGTTGTTTTTGTCACAAATGTGCGAACTGTGGAGGACAGCATCCAGCATTCAGGTGCCTTAAAAAATTATCCCCAGCAACTAAGCAACCCGGGAAGCCTGGAGCGCAAATGGCTGATAACCCCAGTGAAGCTGCTAGAATTGCAGCCATATTTTAAGGGGTATCCAAGGCGTCTGAATGCCAGGATCCTTGAATTGGCCTTTAGCTTTGGGTTCTGGATACCCTTTGATGGTAATGTAAATAGGAATTTCTTTGTGAATAATCTAAAAATCCGTATCCGAAAACACTGATATAGTTTGAGGTAAAATTTATAAAGAAGTCAGCACCAGCAGGGTGGCAGGTCCCTTTGTTTCCCCCCCTTGCGATAATTTTGTGTTGTCCCCAAAAAGGAACCAAACTAATTCAGATTGATACACCACCTGTCCTTCCCGCCAGGTACCTTGGTTAATGATTCTATTGATTGAAGTGAATTATGCTACATTCGACAAGGCATTAAAGCTGTTAAAGCTTAGTGGCTGTGGTTCTTTAATGGCCAAAGTGGATATTAAATCCGCATTTCGGCTGCTCCCCATTCATCCAAAATGTCAACATCTGCTAGGTTTTCAATTTGATGGTTATTTTTATTTTGATCGCTGTTTACCAATGGGTTGCTCTATTTCCTGTTTTTATTTTGAAATGTTTTTGTCTTTTCTTGAATGGGTGGTTCAGGAGGTGTCAGGTTCTAATTTGCTTTTACATTATTTAGATGATTTTTTATTTATAGGTCCGACTGATGAAAAATATCTGTTCCAAGCTGTTTAAAGCCTTCCATTTTGTCGCTGGCAAATTTGTGGTGCCAATTGCAGCTGAGAAGTCAGTAGCTCCAACCACCAGCATTCAGTTTCTGGGCATCCACATTGACTCCTTGAAAATGGAGTTCAGTTTGCCAGCAGACAAGATATGAAAACTTAGTAATGATGTAAAATCAGCTCTGACTTGCAAAAAAACTTACCCTGAAGAGAATTCAGTCTCTGATCGGTTTGTTAACCTTTGCTACAAGAGTAATCCCTATGGGTAGGGTCTTTACACATAGACTCTGCAATCTGACAATAGGCATTAAGAACCCTAACTGGCATATAAGGATTAATCAGAAGGTCAAAGAGGATCTTTTAGTCTGGGACAGATTTCTGGCCCTATTTAACGGCAATACCAGGTGGCAGGAGGATTTCATAGAGAATACTCACTTACAACTGTTTACCGACACATCTGGTAGCATAGGTTGTGGGGCCTTTTTCAAGGTTCATGGTTTTCAGCAATTTGGCCTGAGGACTGGATATCCTCTACCTTTATGAAGAATATGGTATTCCTGGAAATCATACCTTTATTTTTTGCACTATCTCTATGGGGCCGAGGTAAGCTAACAAACGCATATGGTACCTCTGTGATAATTTAGGTGTGGTACATTTAATGTCCTCCAAATCAATATGTGTTTTAAAAGTTTTGCGCTTGATTGTATTTCTGTCCTTAAGGCATAATATCTGGCTGAAGGCCAAGCATATACCGGGTCTTGAGAACTCAATAGCTGATTCTTTGTCACGCGCTCAGCTTTTGCGTTTCAGAAACCTGGTCGATTTTGCAGAGGATTCCCCAGAGTAATGAAGCTCATAAAGAGTTCATTGTCCATAAAGACCTGGTACTCCTACAACAACAGTTGGAAAAAATGGGAATTATTTTCAAAAGAACAAGAGTTCCCAAATTTAGTAGCGGGCCTTCTAGAGTTTATTCTTTGTGTTCCTGCATGAATCAGGAAAGTCAGTCTCGAGCATCAAAAAAGAGATAGCAGGTTTAGCCTTCTTCTTTAGAAACTTCCAACATAAGGACATAACCAAGACTCCTTGGTGTCACAGCTACTAAAAGGTCTAGCTAGGTTTAAGCCCCAAAGAGATTCAAGGAGACCTATAACCCTCCATATATTGTCTCGGATTTTGGAAGCTTTGGATAAGGTCTGTTTTTCACAGTACGAAAAAGGTTTAAGTTGGCCTTTGTTTTCTCCTTTTTTCTGGCCCTTCGGATTGGTGAGGTTGTATCAGATAGCCGATTAAAACCTGGTGGCCTTGACAATGCCAATGTTTCCCTCATCAAACAAAAAATTTGAATATTAACAGAGAAATCTAAGTGTGACTAATCCCGGAGAGAGGATCCAGGGATACTTTCCGATTGCCGTTTGGAGTCAGGAAGGGATTTTTTCCTCCTTTTTAGCTGTTTTTTTTTGCCTTCCTCTCGATCAACTGTTAGGTAGGGTTAAAAAAAAAAAAAAGGGGGTGAATAGGTTGGACTTGATGGACGTATGTCTTTATTCAACCTTAAATACTATGTTACTATGTAAGGGGAGAGAGATGTGGTTAGGCCATTTAGTTACAAGAACTTGTGCCCAGTGTCGGCATATAAAAAATGTATGGCTATCAGGCCTAAATCCTCAGGCCCTCTCCTCATTCATCAGGATGGGACATATCTTTCAAGGTTTCAATTCACAACAGTCTTGAAAAAATTTATTTCACACTTGGGCCTAAATGACCAATTCTAAAAGTCCCATTCATTTCGAATCGGGGCAGCCACACAGGCATCCTTGCTTGGTTTGCCACACGAGAAAATAAAAAGAATTGGTAGATGGGATTCTGTAAGGTTTAAAACGTATGTTCGTCCGTCGCTGGTTGAGCATGTACTTTAATTTTCTTTCTGATAATTCCTTTGGATCATTGGACACTCATTTGTGTTTTGGGCCAACCGCAGAGCAAAGTAGAGGTGCTACGGTCCTAATCTATCTTTCCCGTTAGAGCAAGTTAAAATCCATTGGTTGGGTATTAGAGGTGCCAAGTGGCAAGATCTATTTTCTATTCTGTCATGGTTATTCATTAAATGGGGTCAGCCCAATATTTTAGTCATCCATTTAGGAGGCAACAAGATTGGGCGCATAAAAACAATCAACCTGATCAGAATGATTAGGAAGGACTTATCACAATTAAAGATGATGTTACCTGAAACTATAATTTCATGGTCCGAGATAGTCCCAAGGCAGTTATTGTATGTTAGACAGACGCTAAAACCACAGGATAAATGCAGGAAAAAAGTAAACCATCAGATCGCAAAATCTAAAAACCATTGATGCTCCTGCTTACCGCCACACAGATTTAGAGAGCGGAGGCAGCGGCCTTTTTTGCAGTGACCATATTCATTTATCGGGTATTGGTCTGGATATCCTCTCTTTGGGATTCCAAAATTTAATAGAGATATGTTCAAACAAATGGGAGGCGACTAAGGATGTTCAATAAGGATATAGGTCAACATCCTTGGCGTGGTCAGTTTGTATTAAATTGAAACGGGACTGATGCCCTTATGGGGTCGGTGTCTTTGATTTATAATTTATGCTGGTATATGGCTGCCTGCAGTGCGCAGACTGGCTAAGACAGCATTTAAATGGATTAAGAAAGATATATGCTTAGCTATGTATTTATGTATTTGCGTTAAAATTAAATAAAAATATTAAAGCCAATACTTCCACTCTAACAATCGTGTGGTGTCAGTTTTTTCGTTGTTCTTTTATATAGTTACTGTTTATATAAGGATGTAAGGAGTCCAGTTTCCATGTGGTTAGAAAAGGAGAGAGGAGTCAATAATTACCCCTAGGCAACGTGCAGATTGGATAGGGGAAATGGGGGTATTCAAAAGAGATCGATAAAGATGGGACAGGACCAGGTTAAGGTGGAAAAACCATCAGTTCAGTTTTAGAAAGATTTAATTTGAGGTAGCATTGAGACATCCAGGAGATGGCAAGGAGGCAGTCGGAGACACGTGATTGGATGTCAGGAGTTAGCATAGGGTTGGACAGGTAGATTTGTATATCGTCTGCATATAAATGATAGTTGAAGCCAAAAGAGGTAATAACATCTCCCAAGGAAATAGTGTAGAGGGAGAACAATAAGGGTCCAAGAACAGACCCCTGCGGAACCCCCACACCAAGAGGAACCGGAGAAGAGGTATTGCTAGCATAAGATAAAGAGTAAGTTCTGTCAGAGAGATAGGATAGAAACCAGGATGCCACTTCATTCCGAATGCCCAAAGAGTGAAGTATACGCATAAGGAGGGAATGATCGACTGTGTCGAAAGCAGAGGAGAGGTCAAGGAGGATAAGAATAGAAAAGTGGCCATTGGCCTTTGCAACCTGCAGATCATTCACAACCTTACACAGGGCCGTCCTGGTGGAATGTGCAGGATGGAATCCTGATTGCAAAGGATCCAATAGGTTATGAGCATGAAGGTAGTTAGCGATACGGGAGAAGACTAATCGTTCTAGAGGTTTAGAGGCTATCAGTAAGAGAGACTGGGCGTTAATTGGCTAAACGAGGGGTCCAGCGAGGTTTTTTTTTAGTATGGGCTTAACATGGGCATGCTTAAAGACGGAAGGGAAAATTCCAGATGTAAGGGAGGCATTGAATATGTGGGTGATTATACTGTAGGGGTAAGCACATGATTACAGTGCTTCAGTAATCAAGAGGACAGGTCATGAGCGGACATGATAGAAGCAGGCGAGAGACTTCTGAATGGGTCACAGGAGCAAAAGATCCAAGAATAGCTGAGGGAGGAGAGGGCAACATTATTTGAGAGTCATCCCTAGGACCAGATATCTGCACATGGATGGACTACACTTTATGCTAAAAGTAATGCGTCAAGTCATGGGGAGAGTGCGGAGAAAGGAGAGGGTCAGTGGGAGAGGGGCGCAGAAGGGAGTTGAAAATGGGGAACAGGCGACGTGGGTTCGATTTGTTGTTTTATAAGTTTCCGTTAATAGTTCTGTTTTGCTAGCAGGAGCCCAGAGACAAGACATTGCAGCATGAACTTGTAATGGAGAAAGTCAGCCTTTGTACGGGACTTTTTCCACGCACGTTCAGCAGCACACGTGCACCTGCGTATAAAACGGGAAGTGGGGTTGAGCCACGGACAAGGATTAGAGGTTCCTCGACTGCAGGAAATGCAAGGGGGCGAAAGACTCTATCGTGTTAGTCAGGATAGAATTATAGGAATTAGAAAGCGAGTCAGGGTCATCAACCATCAAAAGGGATGAGAGACTAGAGGACAGGGATGAGGCGAGTGTCGGGAGATCTATGGATCTAGTATTATGGACAGACGCACAAGATGGAGGGGCAGGAAGAAGAAAAGGGTGTTGAGCCTGAAAAGTAATAAGATTATGATCAGAAAGCGGGAAGGGGTTAGATTGAAAAGACAAGACTGAGAGGTTTTTAGTGAACACTAGGTCCAGGAAGTGGCCATCCTTGTGAGTACTAGAGTTAGTCCATTGCTGAAGATCGAATGAGGCTAATTGTAGGAAGCGAGAGGGCCAGGAGAGGGAGGAGTCATCAATGTGACAGTTGAAGTCCCCCAGAATAAGAACAGGACAGTCAGCAGAGAGGAGGAAAGTAGTATGTAGGAAGGCCATGCACATGCATTGCAGTGACCTCAGGCTTAAAGCCTAACACCCAGCGATGCAAATGCTTCTGGTGGCACCCCACTTTGCAAGCACTCTCGATTATGGAAGCATGTCACCATTGACTTGTTAGGAATGAGAGTTTCCCGGACAGGATTCTCAATCTGTTTAATGGGCCTGGCATCCCTGCAACGGAACCGTATATTCTTCATAGAACCTTACCACAATTGTGTATTAAATAAGGACAGCATAGGAAATCACTTGTGCCCATATTACACAACATTATTTAAAGTAATTCCATCCACACCCCATCTGCCCTTATGTCTTCCTAATGATCGTCTCCTACCATTAAAGGTCCCATTCCCCTCTGCATCATTTATCTTTGTTGACAGCAGTGACCTCTGAGCAAGGTTTACAATGCTACATCTAACACCTCCCCCTTGCTTTTCCCCAGTCATTCGTAGCTTTTTACTGGGCCCACACGCCCTAGTCTGTCTTGCCGGTAATTCGGCTCTGGAAAAGAAACTAAACAAAGACGACCCGAGGGTTATAACCTATAGGGACCAGGGTCAGTTATACCCACACACCGCCTAATATAAACTTTAACCTACAGTCATTAAATCCGCCCTAGTTAGAAAACCTGACGGTCAGTCATGACGCCACGCCCTCCCAGAGAGAACGCCGTCTAGTGTACATGGAATGTGTTGAGCTGTGATTGGACGAACTCTCCCTTTGGACTCGGATGTTATTCGCCAGGAGAAGATCAGCTGGGATGGGGGCGTGGTAAGGAGGAGAATTGGGAAGTGAGCGATAGGTGGAATGTTCTGTGTGGTGAGGACCTTTGAGGGATTTGCAGCTTTGTCTCTTCGTGCTACGACTTTAAGCGTCCAGGTAATTATATCGATTTATTATCTCTAACATTTTATTTTGCAATAATTTGTTTATGATGCATCGTACTTAGGATATTCCTGAGAAAAGAGAGGGCACAATCCCTGTATACTTACTACATTCCTTTTATTGAAAACGTTTTATAATGTCATAAATGAAGTGTAATAAAGGGATGGGACTTTTAAGAACCTACTGCCTAAACCAGGGGCCAAACTGGTGGTCCTCCTGATGAATGAAAACTACAAATCCCAGCATTCTGCAGCCAGGGAATGCTGGGAGTTGTAATTTTCAAAAATCTGGCCTAAACCTATTTATACAACATAGCAGCACATACAAAATTAGGAGGTCTACATTATATATTATGATCTAAAAAATCTCCATATACATACATACTTATACATACATTAAAGGGTTATTGCAAAGAAGACAACATTCTAATGAACTACAGTCTATATTTTGGGAGTATAATCAAAGAATGTTTACATACAATCCCAAAGTGTGTGTCTGCCTTAGACAGTGTGTTACTATTTGCATCTGAAATCACTAGAAGTCTTTTCCCTATTATTATTGTGGATTTATATAGCACCAACATTTTCCGTAGCACATTTTACAATTACATGTATACATTCACATCAGACCCTGCCCCGAAGAGCTTACAATCTAACGGTAAGCACATTTATTTGACACATACATCCTATCAGTATGTCTTTATGATTGTGGGGGAACCGGAGTGCCCAAAGAAAACCCACGCAAGCACGGAGAGAACATACCTTGCTAACCACTGAGTCACCGTGCTTCACTATGTAAGCAGGGGCAGAGTTTAAACATTTGTACAGCTGGACCATTGCCCTATGCTTCTGGCTGACAAATAACAAACCAAATTAGCAAACCAAATGCAGCAGAATCCCAGGAACACTGTGTCACTTATAAAACGTATTATTTTAATAAGCATAGTATTGCCTTGTATGGATTCAAGGGAGAAAAATGTTATACTCCCTTTTTACAAAGCATTTGTAAGGCCTCATTTGGAATATGCAGTGCAATTTTGGAATCCTGTGTACAAAAAGGACATCTTTGAAATGGAAAGGGTTCAGAGAAGGGCAACTAAATTAATAAGGGGATTTGGGAATATGAAGAGAGATCGCAAAAGTTACAATTATGTACGCTAGAGATAAGACGCTTGCGTGGGGATATGATCACTGTGTATAAATAAATTAACGGGCCATACAATAAACTATCTGGGGCATTGTTCACCAATAGAACATGTCAGAGGACACGCGGACATCCCTTAAAGAGCATGTCTACCCCCAAACCTATAATTCCCCCCACTACTGGCCCCACTCTGTAGTGAATAAAAATCCTTACCTTAAATCCCAGCTCCAAATGGTTCTCCAGTATTCCCCCCCCCCCCCAAGTCCCAAAAACTGCCCACCAGGAGGATAGCAGAGTCCATAGAGGACTCTGCCTCCTGTCTCCCCTCCGGGAGAAGTTTGGCATGTGCACTGCAGCCATCTCCCCTCTCCTGTTTTTGCAATCCCTCCCCCCTAGTGTAATTTCCCTTTGACAAATAATAGTTTAACTTCCCCCAGCCCCAACCGCTATAAATGATTTGTTAGAAAGTGCCCAGATAGTTACTTACCTTCCCTCTATCCTCCGGCATTCTGTGCAGCCGTGTCAGTGATTGGCTGCTTCTCAGCCAATCACAGACGCGGCTGCCGGTCCTTCCCCCTATGCAAGCAGAGGGCCAGGACTGTGCAGCGGAGGATAGAGGGAAGGTAAGTAACTATCAGGACACTTTTTAACAAATCATTTATAGCGGTTGGGGCTGGGGGAAGGTAAACTATTATTTGGGAAAAAGTTAGTGAAAGGGGTGGACATGCCCTTTAAGAAAAGAAGTTTAGGCTTCAAGTTCGGAAAGGGTTTTTCACTGTGGGAATGGTAAAGCTATGGAACTGTCTTCCAGTGGACGGTGTGATGGCAGGTTCATTGGACAGTTTCCAAAAAAAGCTGGATGAGTTTCTGCAAACAAGGAATGTTGCAAGTTATTGCTATACAAAGTAGTGTTGATTCAGGGATATTTCCGATTGCCACTATAAATTTGGTGGGGTTTTTTGCCTTCCTCTGGATCAACAGTTAGGCAGGAAATGAGGATATTGCTAGATGGGTTGGACTGGATGAACATATATCTTTATTCAACCTGGAGCAGCACCTTATAATAGAAGGCATCTTGCAGTCTCATGCTATATGAATAGCATTGCCCACAAAATCTAAGAAACACCTAAGTTCCCCAGAGTAAGGGGCGGAGATATGCAAAATTCTCCTTTATGTCCTTTGAATCTGTATCTTGCACTGACGAGATCTAACAAGATCGAAACATGTCATGTCTGCAGGTCAGATGATTGGCTCTATACAATAGGCTGTACTGCATGTTATTAAGCCAGCGGTTTTGGACACATGCATTATGCGGAGTGCTTTTTGCTTCTTTTGACCCACCTCACCCGAAGCTGCCTTGTTTAACCTCAAATACTATAGTATATGGACTATTACCGGAAGTGCAGCGAAAACAAATCGTTATGCGATGTAGTGCATGCTTTTCACGCATGTTACCGTCCATTACAGTGTGGCCGTAGCCTAAAAGGGTCCATAATGTAATGTATACATGCAATGATCCCGATTGTACGGTCCTGGTATCATAAAATGGTATTGTCACATTAAAAATGTTAATCATACAATCAATTACACACAATCCAACCATAGCACGATATCGGAATATCCTAATATTGTAATTCCGGGATTTTTGTATTGTATGGCCACGATTAGTGCAAAACAAGATCTTTATGGCTCTGCCTGTTGCCGTCTGTTACTGTTTTGCTACAATAAAGGGCAACTATAGTGGGAAAAAAACTTTGTGTATATACAATGTACAGATCACTTAGTATAAGCTGCCTTACTTTCATGTTGCTGTGTGTGCTTCGTTTATTCACACTGGCAGAAGTGTGTTCCAAGCTGTGTAGTCCCCCTTCCACTCTCTGTCCCTCTCTGTCTAGTCCCCCTCTTGGCTGTATGAAAAGTCAAGGCATGCTCAGTTGAAAGGACTTTAAATGAAGTTCTGACATCCTGTTGACCCCTCCCTTCCAGAGCTAGACTGCAAGCAAGCAAAGTGTGGGAGAAAGTAGCAATATGCTGAAGGGAGGGGAAGAGAGGAGGACAAGTGGTGCTGAGATTCTTTTAAAAGTAATTTACAGAGCTCTGTCTGTTCTCTAAGTTTGCTTATTGTTATTTATTTGTGTACCTAAAGTTCATATCTCTCCTCCTGCTTAGCTGAGATCATAATCACTGAAGACCGAGTGAGTCGGTGTAGCATCAGCTGTAGTGAGAGACCTTCACAAACAGTGAAACTGCTTTTTGTCCAGATAATTTCATTTGCCTTAGTCTATATATTTCATAGATTGCACTGTATGTCTTGTTTGGTATATAGTCTATATTACTGTATTATTACATATACTGTATTAGTGTTTACTTGGTGATGTCCATTTGAGTCACTGGGTTTGTATGTATATAATATTTTTTTGGGGGGGGGGCTGTTTTATAGTGTGTTATGCTCATATTGCTGGGTTAATAGTTTATTGATTGTGTTTAGCACTACAGCATTTGACTATGTGTTGCACATGGTACTTATAGTGTGGGTGAGGGAGTGTGTGACAGTACTGCATGGGAGCTTTGGATTGTGCGGGTGTGTGCCTTTGAGTGACAGATGAGGTGTAGCAGCTCCTACAAATCGCAGCTTATATCTCGGGGACTAAGAAGAATTTAAAGAAACTAAAGGTACCCTGGTGGTTGGCATGACTTATAGGATACATTAGAAGGAATTAAAAAAAAAAAAAAAGAAAATTCTCACTATAATTGCCCTTTAAGAATGTTATTAAACTAGAACTTGTAGATCTGTTTATTCACTTGCATACCTTATCATATGCATATTTAAACCTGAAATGCATATTCTGTTAACTGAATATCATTTACCACTTCTGACCATTTTGACAAACCATCTAGACCTGATTGCAAAAATTGCACATCAAATGTAGATTTCAGTTCCCTACATAGTTTTTTGTCATCACCAACATTTCTTAGCCTTTCATATAAATAGTCTGAATAGTGTTGTTAAAGGTTAAGTGAATCTGTAAAGGAAAAAGATTCAGGGGTTCTGGTAGATAACAGACTTAGCTGTAGCAAGCAATGCCAGGCAGCAACGGCTAGAGCTAACAAGATATTGTTTTGTATAAAGAGAGGAATAGATTCAAGAGAGAAAAATATTATTCTCCCTCTTTACAAGGCACTGGTAAGGCCTCATTTGAAATATGCGGTGCAGTTTTGGAAACCCCAAATACTAAAAGGGACATCTTGGAAATGGAAGTAGTTCAGAAAAGGGCAACTAAATTTAATAAGGGGAATGAAGGGGCTTAAATATGCAGGCAGATTAGACATGTTAGGGCTGTTTACATTGGAGAAGCGACATTTGCGTGGGGATATAATAACCTTGTACAAATATTTTAATGGGCCATACAATAAACTCTCTGGTGCATTGTTCACTAATAGGTCATATCAGAGGACTTGTGGACATCCTTTAAGGTTGGAAGAAAAGATGTTTCATCTTCAGGTTAGGAAAGGTTTCTTAACAGTAAGAACGGTGAAACTGTGGAACTGTCTTCCAGCAGATGTGGTAATGGCAAGTTCATTGAATAGCTTTAAAAATGGCCTGGATAAGTTTCTAAAACTAAAAAATATTGAGAATTACTGGTATTAATACATATACTGTAGATCTGGTTGATCCAGGGATACTTTGATTGCCATTTGGAGTCAGGAAGGAATTTTCCTTTTTAACTTTTTTTTTTTTGTTAGGTAGGGTTAAAAAAGTGAATAGGTTGGACTTGATGGACGTATATCTTTATTTAACCTCAATTACTATGTTATCTCCACTGGGGAAATGGAGTTTGGGGTTTTCGGTTTAATTGAAGAACGGGAGGTAAAGGAGCTATGTCTTACCTCCTGTTCCTTAATAAAATCTGCAGGAGCCAGGAAGGAAGGGAAGGGTCTTACCTGGTCTCACGCTTCTCCGCTGTTCTTCTGACAGGTCCTGACAGTTTGTAATTATGCGCATGGGGGGGCTGGCAAAAAAAAAATTAGGGTGGACTTGCCCTTTTAATACATGCTTCTCATCTTTTGGCCAGAGAAGGACAGGACATTTGTGGGGAAATATTTATACCCTGCCAAGCTCCGATGCGAACATACTGATATGTTTCTGGACTGCAGTAAAAGTATTGCCCTTTCACCCTATCCATTTTGTGCATTCCTTTTTGACCAAAGAAAACTGCACAGTCACAATGATTGCATAACTTTGAACTATCTGATGGCTAAGTTTGTGTCTCTAGTAAAACTTGCCATACACCACAAACTTACTTCCCAACGTTCTGACAATAAACAAATTTGCAATCAATGGTTTGATTGTAATATTTATTGCAAGCAATAATTAATTAATGTTAGCAGGAAATTTGATGCTTTACGCAATGTTATGAATGATTTGACACTTATGTCGATGAACGTTGAATAAATATAACATTGAGGTAGTATGGCCAGCTTAAGGCTGGGTACACATATTCGCCTGATATTCCTGCCAGCATAACTTCCAAATAAACTGATTGGTAGTCTGTCGAGTGGGAAATAGTGTCCACTCTACCGTTTAGTATTATCGATTTTGCATTCTGTTAATGACTGCAGGATCGACTGTGATTTATTTATGGGTTTACGAGACCTACTAAAAATCAATTGGGAGCAATCAGTCGGTAATTACAGTTGATATTTCAATTGGATCTACCAAAATGTTCATTATGGCAGTTGATAATAGCAATATTTTGACAGCCTTAGGAAAGAGGCATGTTACTGACCCTTTCATAACCTGTATACAAACAATACCCCTGTTGTACTCAATTTAAAAAAAAAAAAAATTAAAAAATCTACATTGATGAGTTCATGATTAAAAGTGGTGCATTTACAATTTTTTTTATCAGTAATATATTTGCTTGTTAATTTAATAACATTCATTTCATTATACATATGTATCGGGGAATTTTTCTACTAAACATTTTTGATGTTTAAATAAGATGTTATATTTTTCAATTTGTTTTTTTAGTGGACAGTAAAGCCAGAGTGTTCAGGCCTAAAACAAAGAATACACAGTACAATATCTATCATACAATACAAAAATTGTTAACTCATCTTCTCATGTGTGATTACAATAGTGCCAAGAAGAATGATTAAGTTTTTTATCACTGCGACCCTTATTGGTGCTATCCCTAGATCATTCATATTATTGTGTTGTGTATGGCGTCTTTAGAATTATACTGTAGTTTTTCTTTAGAAACTTTTTAAAGAGACGTGTGTCTCTTACTGATCTGCGTTCCTAACCTGTTCATATTGAATTATTTTCCACACAGTACTGTCCCATCTGCCCACTTCACTGTTAACCTTTGTGCCTTTTGGGTTTCAAGTTACATTGTGCAATGCAGTATGTACAGGCTTCTTTTTATTACTTGCTGCTACAGGAGTAAATTACTTGTTGACTTTAGGGTTATTTTACTCAGCTGCCAGTCCTCTGGAAAAAGACAAAGCAGCTTGAATCTGTGTTGATCATTTTCCTTTAGTTAATCCTTCAGTCATAGAATGTAGATCTTTTGCAGCAATATACTGGGTTATTCAATAAAGGTTCTTATCGTTTAAAATAACCAATCAGATGTTAGCTTTCAAATGCTAAATAAGATTTGATTGGCTGGGGCAAATTTAGCATCATTTTAAATAAGAACTTTTATTGAATCTCCCTGATAGTATAGTTTTTGAGGTTGAATAAAGACATATGTCCATCTAGTCCAACCTACTCAGCAATACGCACATTTCCTGTCTAGAAAAAGGCAATAAAAACCCCAGTATAGGCACGGCCACACTGCGCCGCAATCGCACACGGAATCGCATGCGATTTCGTTGCGTTTGCGCATGCAGTATCTTCATTAGGTATAGGAAAACCCATGCAATTGCAATTAAAAATGTGGAACGGAAATCGCAATTGCAACGAACCCGAAAATGCGTGTTTTCGGTGCGTTGCCGTGTTTCCAATGATCTGAAAAAGCGCATGCACAAATGCAGAAAAAATGCTGCAGTGTCGGCACTCGCTGAACGTTCGAGATGGACGAGCGCTCGTTCGGAAAAGAGGGAAAATTCCCCTTGGCCGCGGTAGACTCCCTAAATGGGAGTCTGCCGAGGGAAACACACAATCCCGTGCGTTCTCCAGTTGAGAACGCTTGGGACTGTGTGTATGCAGATCTTTGAAAAATGACAGACAGGATCTGCAAGATATTTTTTAAGTGTGTGCCCAACTTAAATCACGATTTAATTCTCTAGTCAGTAAGGCTTGATTTAGATAATGGTTTTCTACATAAGGACTACTTCTTGCTGGTATAACTTTAATATGCAAGTAGATGAAGATTTTTAGAATAATAACAATTTTAAATACATTTACTCAACTGAACGTTATTTGATTGAACAAACATCCAGATCTATTCTACTCCAAACAATCAGAAAAATATTGTTTATATTCTATTCACTGAACTTCTTGAAACTTAAGGTCCGTACACACGTACGATCGCGGGTCCTGACCCGCGAAGCGCTATGTGTACGAACGACTCCCATACACGGGCTGATTATCGTCTGAAACGGACGTTCGTACACATCGTGTGTTGTTGGTCTGGACCCGCGATCGCACATGTATACAAACCTTTAGCACTGTATTCTGTATTTAGAACATTAAGGTATTTTTATCAACCCTGTTTGTTATAACATTTTTGCTGTGAAGAAGAGGCACGTGATTTCTGCTGAGTCAAATTCGGTTTTAAAAAGTGCAAAAGTAAACCAAGCATCTGTGATATAAAACTGCCCAATAATCTTTGAAAAACCTTTGGCAGAGCATGACATTGTGAATGGATTAATGGAATTTATTTACCAAAAAAATTAAACATATACAGCCTTATTCTACATAATTAAAAAAACTAAGCTTTATTTCATGATGGAATAACCTTTGGATGGTAATCTATATTCCTCAAAAAGCATTTTGTTTAAAAAAAAAAATAAAATCCGATTTAAATTCTAAAAAATCCAATTTAAAAAAAAAAAAAATTTAATTGATTTTTATCTGCCCTGATTGAGGGTGAGAGAGGAAGAAAAATGTTCAGGAAGTGCTGGACACAACTTTTATTATGAGCGTATATCATGAACTTATTCCTGTTACACATTCAATTCAACTAAATGCGGGACGTTTATTTATTGGGTAGAGGAAATACAATGTAAATCCTTCTCTGCTGAACAGTGTGATTTCCTGCTCATCTGGGGAAATACATGAAATATGGTAATCATAAATAAACAACTGCTAAAATAAAACAATGCATTGCCTAGTACCTCACACAGGGAAATTTATACAACTATAAGCATCTGCGCTGAAGCAAATAGGCTTTTTAAATTCCGAGATTCCTCAAAGGTCCAAAAAGTTAAAGACCATTCAATTTTAGAAGAAATCAGATCAAAAATGGTTATGGAAAACTTTGTACTGCACAATGTTTTACAAATATGCAGCTACTTTCCCCCCAGCTGATGCCTTTTATGCTGATCATTCTTACATTTTCCAACATTCCTGATCAGGTTTGTGATCGAGAACTGTCTGAAATTGATTGGCAAACTAAGAGGATTCTGTTTTTGGGAAATTTTATTAAGTGACCATTTCTACAAAATAAAATCTAATTCTGTATGGTCAACCTTACTTGTAAAAGTCAAATCTCTAGGTTTAGTAGATTTTTATACACAAAATATATTTTCTATATAGTGTTTTCTACCTCTTTTGGGGATGTATTTAATTGAAATTCAAAAATATATTTTTCACTCTTGCAGCATGTCAAAAAAAATTCAGGGTGGATCTGTTGTGGAAATGCAGGGAGATGAAATGACAAGAGTGATATGGGAAGTAATTAAAGAGAAACTAATTTTCCCCTACGTGGAGTTGGATTTGCATAGGTAAGAAGAGATTGGTTTGTATGAATTCTGTGCATGAATATTAAATGGTCCTTTAAACATTTATATAGTTATTGTGGCCCCCAACATTAGATAGGTTAATGTAATAAATCTAACCAGTCACCTGGAAGCTACTATTTACAAAAAAATAACCTATTGTTTTACTTTTTAGCTGTTCGTTGAGTAAAGCACTAGATATTCAACTTGATTGTTGCATCCGATTGTGTGGTCCATAGGACTGACCTTCCAAAAATGGAAATAAAATACGGAAATATCGGTCGATCGCCCCAAAATATCTGCTTGTGTGTTCCTAGTATAAAGCTGGTCATGCACTAGGCAGACATGATAGATTAGACATTTGTCTAATGACTGCATTTTACAAGCAGCAACTCTTATCTTGAGACGTTCCAATAGGCCCATTCGTTTTGTGATATAAGTTTATTGAAAAAAACAACCATAGGATGTATTCATTCCGACCGAACTTATGCCAATAGCGATCGGTCACCCGGAACAAAGCACTATTGGTCACATCTAGGACCGCCCAATTGGCTGTGGCTTTCCTGCGTGTCTGATTGGTATGAATAGATGGTTGGACAGTTTCAGCCGCCCAAAGAAAAATATCCTTTTGGGGGGGGGGGGCGATCGACCAATTGCACAATCGGTCACTCTGAAATATTGGCTGGTGTGTACCCAGCTTAACTATTTCTTGACTGACGGGCTGTTCTGCAGTAGTTGGGAAAACTCTTCTGGAATATGAAGAAGGTAGAGAGCATCGTGGGAGAACAAAACCTCTTCCTAACATTTAGAGATCCAGCAAGATGGATCAATAAACAATGTCATGAAGGCATCTACCGGGTGGCTGCTGTAACATGTTAAATACGCATTAAGCAGTAGCAGATTCTCAGTAGCAGTTCTGGGAAATAGTCAGTGAGTGGACAATTATTAAACAATTATCGATTTTATTATTGACCTTTTAATGTTTTTAGCTTAAACTCATAGAAGGACTAAATGTAAAAATGTGTAATATTTAATGTATTAATTCAGCACACTATTTTGCTGGAAAATAGATGGGGCTGGCTTATGCATGCATAGACCAGCAACCTTTCTGACTGTAAAACCTTGTACACACATAAGATTGTCAGTCAGGAGTATTAAAAGGCTTTACTTTGGCCTCCAATCTTACATGTGGGGTGATTCTCTGCTTTGTTGTTCATTGATCTGGAAGGACAGATCACAGACAACAGGAGCCGTCACACTGGGTACACACAGTAAGGATAAAGCTCCAATACAGTCGGATCGAATGGTATTGACATTTTATCATTAGTGTGGTGCACGTTTTCCAAAGGATTGCAAGGCCGATGAACATTCCCCCCTCGGCCTTGCAATTCTTCAGAAATACGCGAAAATTTGCCTTGGTTGCGGCAGTCTCCCTGTACTGACCACAGCAGGGGGAAACTGCAGTCCTATGCTTTACATAGGGAGAACGCTCAGGGCTGTGTGTAGCGCGATTGTTAAAAAGTGACAGACAGAATCTTGCAGATTCTGCCTGTCACTTTGTAATAATCATGCATGTGTGTACCCAGGTTTAGATTGTCAGCAGAAGTGGACAGTCTTAGAATTTTCATTGGCCACTTCAGCCTACGGTACCTAATGTATGTACAAAGATTAAAAGGCATGTCTACCCTTTAAAACAAAAAACTTGTGACTTGTCAGTTATCTGCCCTCAACCCCAAGTGCTATTTTTACCAGTTTATAACATGCATTTGTAACCAGATATTTAAAAGGACACTATACTGAAAACATGATTTTTCCTTATTTAAATCTATAAATATGTGTAAGTATCACTTACTCTGAGATGTGGGTGTTGCTGCATGCCTTCAATCCAGCACATGTTTAGCTCAGGAGCAGAATCCCTCCTCCCACTTCCAATCGACCTGACTTTTTTCATACAAACCAACTGTCAAGCTTGCACACTGTACAACTACTCACAGAAAAATAGTTTGACAGCAAGGAACTTGATTCATCTTTTTCAGTGTAGATGCCCTTTAATGATAAGTTCTGTTCCTTTATGAAAAGGGTATCTGCCTCCTTAGAGCATGTGGAGTATAGGCAGCAGGTGAAATGGCAGTTAATTGCTGGCTGTGATTTCAGTAGTCAATTAATTAGATGGAGGGAGTGGCCAGTATACTTTCCAGAATGGGGAGAATAATATTCATTAAATATATGGTTAGTAATAAAGTACAAAATATATTATATAAGAATATCTTACTAATAGGGGTTGTTGAAAAATTTTTGAAAGCTATTTTAAACCTAATAGCAGAAAAGCAGATTAGGCATTTTTAGATATTTTTTTTTGTGTTGCAAATTTCCATAAATAAACCTGAACCATGTGGTTTGCAAGACTCTGCACCATTTTATTCAGGGGTCATTGCTCTTAAACAGACATTCTCTGCATATTCGGGAGTCTGCAGCTGGCTTTGAGCCTCTGGGCCATCACTACAAGTTAC
This sequence comes from Hymenochirus boettgeri, assembly GCA_019447015.1. NCBI lineage: Eukaryota > Metazoa > Chordata > Amphibia > Anura > Pipidae > Hymenochirus > Hymenochirus boettgeri. The sequence goes on from CM033477.1 coordinate 89,254,603, forward strand.
CCATACCCGGAAACAAGTACGCCCATTTTCCTGTTGTCAGCCTGCTACTAAACTGTAAGTTTCCCACTTGCTGTTTATGTGTGCATCAGTTTATTGCAAGTCCTAATTAATATATTATAGTAGTTTTCAATTCAGCATGTCTGCTTCTATGGTCCTAGAGCGAAGTGCTATGTAAAAGCATAAGGGACATGTAAATAACTGCATTGTGTTAGCATAAATAGCAAAAAATGGATTAATAAAATAAGATGTAATTGAACAAAATTATATAAACACGATACCTTTATTGGATAACTTGGATGATAAACATAGCAAGCTTTTAGAATATACAGGGAGATTCAATAAAAGTTCTTATTTAAAATGGTGCTAATTTTGCCCCAACCAATCAGATGTTAGCTTTCAAATGTTAAATAAGATCTGATTGGTAGGGGCAAAGTAAGCACCATTTTAAACGATAAGAACTTATATTGAATAATGCTGATATTGTTCCTTTTTCAAGCAAATTAAAAAGAAGCATATTTGGTTAGTGGTATTTATACAAAATATTTCTATACATCAAGTGAAGTGCAAATTAATTAAATAAATAAGGAAAGGCATTTCTAGGGGGAGAGAGATCCTCAGTATTGATTAATTAAGTAAAATATGTCTGGACATTGGATACTAGGTTTAAAATGGTTAAAACGGACATTTGATTAGGACTGGAAGGGTAAAGCTGGGTACACATAGTACCAATCTTTCAGATATGACAGAAACCTACAGATTTTGTCTGTCATCTTTAAAAGATGTGGCTATGCAGTCACAAGCATTCACCCTATACAAAGTATTGAGAGATCGATCACGACTGCCATACACCTAACAATCGTGGTAACTCCTTTTAATTTAGTACAGTGGGATGACCAAAGTTGAGGGAGAATTTCAGTTTGTAACAACTATTTGCGATGCCAACACTGAACATTCATCTGCATCAGAAAGGGTTCCAGATGTACAAACATTACCGAAAAAGGGCCGATCCCATTGGTACTGATAGATTTGGTCCTTTATCTGTAATATGTGTACCAAGTTAAGTGTCTCCACTGTTATTCAAATTTTTACATTTTATGTTAAAGGTTTGCATATCTTTTTTTTTTTTTCTTTTGGCCAGTCTCCTATGTACAGTTCACCTAGGGCATCTTGTATAGTGAAAAGAAAGGAGACCCTGGACAAAGCCTTATAAAAATATATGCAAACCATCGAGTCTCCTGGATTCAGAAATATATATATACACATAAAGACATCAGATGAACAGTGTGACGGAGCACATGGGGTCTGTAATAACCTGAATTAGTAAATGCTGTGTAAGGGAGAGTGTGGTTCCTAGTCTTTAATAAATAATATAACATTGTTTCATCCAGTCACCACCTCTCCCAGTATTATATCGTGTTTATAATGTATATGTAAAATGTACCAAGCACACTGTTGGGGATATGCAGGTAGTCCTTTGTCCACAAGATGGCTCATTGGGTAAAACTCCTGGGATTGCCTGTTGTAAATTAATTATTCCGGTGCCAACACGTCTGGCCTGTAGGATTGAGTTGTGTAATTGCCGATTGGTCTGCTGCTCAGTAAGTCTGATTGGCTGCTGGTTGAAGGTTGGTAATATGCACTTCAAAAGAAATGTGGGAATAAAAAGAGCAGATTTAGTCCACATGGGGGGAAGCACATAGACAAAGAAAGAGCTAGGATACATGCTGAGGCAGTATCCTGTAGCTGGGAGCTGATTAACTCTATCCTGACCTTTAGCTTGAGAGCAAGGGATACAGAAGGCTAGCCTGCAGCTCAGAACTGTACACCACTACCCTGCCCCTTAGCTTGAGAGCAAGGGACCCACGAGCCAGGAAGGCAGAATCAGACCAGGAAAAGCCAGCAGCAGCCCAGCAGTTTGGAGCCAAGGCCGTGGAGCCCAGAGATCCCAGGAACTGCATCCCAAGGACAGTACTTGCTTGGTAGGATATGGTAGTGCTTGATACTGGTGCATATTAATAAAGCTCCTTCAATTGCAAAAGAGCTTGTGTGGCCTGGTTTGCCTTATTTCCCACGACCTCACACAGTGCGTCCTGTGACAAACGGCATCATCTGAATTGTTTCATTCAAAAGCAAAGGTCTGTTCTATAGTTCCCTTTTGTTGGAGAACTTAGGCTGAGTTTACACTACAACACACTGGAATCATGCCCGCAAGATTGCTTGTGTGATTGTGCGCGTTTGCACATGTGATTTGCCCATTTTCCGTTATGGCAACGCATGTGATTGCACAAAAAAATGGTGATTTCATGCTTTACGAAAATGGATGTGCAAATCACAGTGCATTGAAAATTGCAAAAAATATTCTGCGATCCTGTGATTTTCATTACATGCGAAATCGCATGCGCTAAAATCGGGCTAGTGTGGCCTAGCCCTTGGTTGTGAATTTGAAATAAAATAATTCGTTTGAGAGCAAAACAAAGTCCCAATGCCTGTCTTGTTTGTAAATCTAACTTTTTGCTATTAATAATAATAAAGAAATCAACCTTTTTCTTTTTGTATTTCAATTTCTTTAAAGAAAAGGATATTAAAGGGAAGTATTTCCCAAGGAAACAGTGGTATCCACCCAATTGCCCTGTATTGAACTCTCTCAAAGCTTCCAAAATAGCCTAGGATGATGTATCTAACTTTTGTCCCTGTATTATATGCTGCGTCAAAAGCCTTACACCCAAAAATCTATATTTTCTTTAGTTACAGGCTTACAATCAATATCTGTGCTTTCCTGTGCCTATGGGCACTCTAGGGATTTTCTCTCTTGGCTGGCTTTTAAAAAAAAAAAAAAAAATAGTTTGGGTGTGGGGCTTATAATGCAGCTGATTATGGCTGTCCCAGCAGTATGATATAAGTGGGCATGCTCAAGCCACAGTCTTGATGGTGCTGGTGATAAGTTTAGATCATCTAGAAGCATGATCCTGGAGTCATTTTAAAGGTAATAATGGGCTCTATTTGACCACAGTTCCCCTTAAAATTAAATAAAAGTAGCATAGGCTAAAACACATTTTCAGAAACTGGTGAAAATTTCAATCCAAGCTGACACCACTACGTTTTAATTTATTTTTGTGTTCTACAGCTAATTCTTGGGTTTTAAATAATGTATGATAGTCACAGTAAAAGCTGCATTATGAGAAGAAACTGTTTAGATTTATGGATTTATTGTGATGACATAACTATTCTTCCATCTACAGCTATGATCTAGGTATTGAAAATCGTGATGCCACTGATGATAAAGTTACAGTAGAAGCTGCTAAAGCTATTAAAAAATACTGTGTAGGCATCAAATGTGCCACTATTACACCTGATGAGAAAAGGGTTGAGGAGTTCAATTTGAAGCAAATGTGGAAATCTCCCAATGGGACCATCCGAAATATTCTTGGAGGCACAGTGTTTAGAGAAGCCATAATCTGCAAGAACATTCCAAGATTGGTTCCTGGTTGGATCAAACCTATTATCATTGGTCGTCATGCATATGGTGACCAGGTAAGGTATATAATAATCCAATAATGTATTAGGAATATAATTTAGATAGTGTTAAATATAAAGAAAACACTAATAGTATTGGTATGTTTGATGGCAATGATTATTGAAAAATTACCCCTTTTAGGAAATTCCTAAAAAAAAAAAAAAAAACAGGTTTTTTTCACCTGTCCCTAGAATTGTGGAGGAATTTACTATTATTATATACTAGGGAAAACTCTGTATTCTGCTTCAGTATAGGTTTCTGCATTCCTAGGATTTTCCACAGTACCTTCAAATTCTATGTAACGGGAAAAGTGGGACATTCATACGGGACATGTTCATGTAACATTACAGTACTCTTTTACTTGTATTGAGAACACTTGAAAGGTACATAAGGCACAAAACATGTACTGTTACGTATTCTACCAATAAACTAAAATGTTCCCTGCATAGCCTGCGTGGTCATCTTAACCCTTCCACCCCATCCTTAACATGTACATTTGAGAAATAATCTTACTTTCTGGATATCTTTGCTGCCTTCCCAGGAAAATTTTTCAGCCCAGTAAATCACAGGGCCCAATATTTTTTGGGGGATCAGCAGGGGGATTGTCTGTGATATCCAACATGACTAATCATTTCCTAACATCTTGTTAAGCAGAATAGGTCGGTCTGACATGTTAGTAAATTATGGATGAAGATGTGGTGATGAAGATGTGGTTTTCAATAGGCTGCGTGATCTTTTGGGTGGAAATCTCTGCAATTTTTGACAATCACACTACTGATTCATATATTGATCAGTACATTTGTTGGTCAGAATAATTGGTTCAGAAAGTTAAACTTCTCTTTATTCCCGCGGTCATCTCCTTGTGCCAGTCCTCCTCCTTGATTGCAACGGTTAGCTACGACTATGATGTCATGGCCAATCACTTACAGCTGCATAATGATTAGTCTCCTCTGTGCCTGAGAAATCTCTTCAAGAGCCACCATCAGACTTGCACTAGAGGAGACCTGGAGAAGTGGGGACTAAGGGATCTAGGGACAGTGGGGACTAAATTGAATGATCTTGGGTTTTGGAGGATCCGGAAGGTACAGTAAGTATAGCTTTTGGATGGGAAGGGGGAAAATGTGCATCATGTCCTCCAGCAATTGATGTTTTACCATTTTAACTTTTTTACAATATTGTTTTTTTACTTACAGTGCTGCACAATATGCCTTTTAAACTTCTAAATTTTATGACCACAATTATAACAAATACTTTCTTTTTTAAATGCTATAAATATGTGGGTCAAAATTTGCTTGTAAATATTTCTTTGAATATGAAAACCCATGCAAAAGTAGAATATGTATTTCAAGTGAGATCTACTATATTCAATTCCTAAATTTAGTTATCTAAATTCTAAAAATGAAATAGAAATGTTTTTCCTGTGAGTTAAAGCTTTTAACTAGTTATCAATTAAAGTTATTTCCCTGCAGAATGTACAGCAATGGCAAAATATTATATGTCAGAACACTAAAATTATCAACCATTGAACCAATTTTTAGAATCTTTTGAGCTGTAGCACCAGATAAACAAATGTTTCGTACATGAAATTCTTGCAACCGATAACTGCTCTTCTGATTGTGGCTTACCCTGCCAATACAACTTGCCCAAATTTGATGACAATTTACATGTAATAAGAGGTCCAAGCATTTAGCTGTGCTATTATTCTGCAGAATGCAAGTAAAAAAACATATAGGCAAATGTTTACCCCATTTTTCCATTACTGGGGACTTATTTATTATCTGCCTGCAATCCAAACTTCTATTTTTACAAGTTTATTACATGCATTTCTAACCAGCTATTTAAAGGGCAAGTCCAGCCCCAAAATGAAAACTTACAGGTAAATCACCCCCCAAAACCCTAAAGGGTAATCGTTTGAAATGTGAAATAATAAGTCTACCGGAAATCCCGCACTTGTCCCTGTTTCCCTGTCTCTGCTTCCTGGTTCTTCCAGTTAGTAACTGTCGGTTATGGATTTGGCAATGCAAAAATGTTGGAGGAGCATGAGGAAGGGGAAGCTATATCCCCTGAAACGTTGTATGTCTTTTTGCTGAATAAAACGCTGAAAATGAAATAGTGTGCTCCTCCAACTTTTTTGCATTGCCATATGGCTGTGGCCCTTAAGGTGGAGGGCTGGGAGGATTGCACCTATTAACTGAAGGCCGAGCCAAAGGAGGTGTGCTTGAGTGTACTTTACTGGAAGCAGTTATGGATTTAACAGTTGACATCACAGCCAATGACTGAATGTTAATCCCCTGTCTGCCTTTTCTGAGCATGCCCAGGCTCAGTACAGGTTTCTAAATGGCTCAGTTTCCATGAGGCATCCAGAAGCCTAGCAGGCATACAGTAATGAATTCATAGGACAAAGTAGGATATATCAACATATTTTAAAGAGGCCATTCGTTCTAAAAGATGTTCTTATGAGGTTGGAGTTGCCCTTTAATGATGCATTCTATTTCTTTCTGGCAAAAGGTATCTACCTCCTCCCTCTGCTCAATGAGCTTGTTATAATCTCTAGCATGTCGGCTGTGATGTCAGTTTTCATAGCCTTGATTGACTGCATAGAGAGAAGGGCAAGCTTACTCTGCCACAATGGGGACAATAATTATCCTTAGATATCTTGTTAGTAATGGCAGGTGATATAGTGCAAAATATATCAGTTGGGGCCAGGTAACAGGCAATTTACCAGTTTTTTTGTCTTAAGGGTGAACATGCCCTTTAAGTAAACGTAATGTGTCTTGTGTAGCACAGGTAAAAATTTCTGTTGGTTTTCTAAAAGACTTTATATTTTTTTATTGTATACTAAATCTGCTATACCTCCACTAGTACAGAGCAACTGACTTTGTTGTTCCTGGACCTGGAACAGTGGAAATTTCCTTCACACCCAAGGATGGAGGGGAAGCCATTAAATATGTAATCCATAATTTTGAAGGTTAGTGTACAAATCTTTGCATACTTGCTTACAATTTTTGGTCCAGGGCTAATTTTTTTTGAGAAATGCGAAGTTAACAAACCGTAAGGGAATTTTCAAATATAAACTTAAAATTTGGCCTGAAAGAAAAGGCTGAATTATGGAAGCAAATGTACCTTGGTTGCACAAAGCCATTTTAATGTCAGTGTCGTTGTGCTGCAAGTTACTGCTATGGCATATACTCCCCATAGATACAAATATCAAGATACCCCCAGCCTACTTCACATCAATACCAACTGTCTCCTCTTTTAAATATTTGGGAATATATATAAAGTTTTCTCCCACTAACTTTCTTGGCTTAAATGTTTTTGGCTGCTACTACAACTAGTCAAAAACCAAAATGAGGCAAAACTTGCCTATAAACCTATTGGGCAGAGTTAATTTGATAAAAATTATATTACAACCTAAGATTTTGTATGTACTTCAACACTCCTGCTGTACCATCCCTCCCCTTTTCTTCACTAAACTACAGTCGTATATTGTATCCTTTCTGTGGGGCTCAAATAGACATAGAGTCAAATTCAAAAAATTACAAAGTCCCAAGCAGATGGAAGGACTTGCGTTACCTGGTTTTAAAACCTATTATGTAGCGGGACAACTAAAATATTTCCATGCTTGGGTACATAACCCGAACCTACCGATTTGACCCAGACGCTGAACACCCCGAGGTGGGCTTGGAGCCCATGCTGCACGCATACTTAGTGTCTCACCCCCTGACATATTTAGAAGGCCCATCCAGTGAAATAATGGGTGGAGCAACAGTGTTACATCAAAAATGCATAGGATATGGAAACTAGCGAATTCCATGATAAAATATAAAGTTATACCACGTGAGACCTTTTTGTGGCGAAACCCCAAGTTCCCACAATTATTTGCTTTTATACCTTATAGGGAATGGGAAATGAAAGGAATATATTATTCAACATATTATTGTGAACCAAATGTTAATTTACTTTGCAGAACTACAAACAGAACTACAAACCAGATTTGAATTGCCCAACCACGATCTATTCAGATACGACATGCCATTAATCCATATTCTTGTGCTCACAGACTATGAGGAAATTTATATCCCGAATCTATACTAATCTAAAGCTAGGTACACACAGTAACGATTTCTGAAAGAGACAGACAGGATCTGCAAGATCCTGTCTGCCATCTTTCAAAGATCTGATACCACAGTCCCGAGCGTTCTCCCTATAGGGAGAACGCTCGGGACTGTGTGTTTCCATGCCGCGCTAGACTCCCTATAGGAGTCTAGCGCGGCGATGGAAATTTTCGGCCTTTCCCGAACGAGCGTACGGCCGACCTGATCGTTCGCGGCCGCGGTCGTTCGGAAACGAACGTACACACAGTAACGATAAAGCCCGATACCGTCGGATCCGACGGTATCGGGGCTTTATCGTTACTGTGTGTACCCAGCTTTAACCTCACCCAGACATCTCCACTCTATAGATCACTACTTCAGACCTGGCAAATTCATATACCCAATATCACACTCGAAGAATGGAGCAATATGGCCTCCTCCCATACAATAGTCTCACTGGCAGCAAAAAATAAAATTTTGTATCCCTCAATAAGCCTATTTGTCACCTCGGATTATGAGCCGTATGGCTGAAGGCAGACCCAAATGCTGGCCTAAATGTAATCTAGGTGGTGCAAATTTTGGCATCTTCTTTGGGGCTGCCCTAGAGTCCAAAGATTCTGGAACAAAATTGCATGCGATTTATCGAACAAGTTGGGAATAAATGTACCATTAGATCCAAAACCGAAATTAATAACTGGACCACCTACCAACTAAGCTTCCTGAGGGAACCCCTATTTTATGCATGTAAAACAATAATTTTAAGATGGATGGCCACATTTCCACCCACTAAAAACTTTGGAGAACATTAATTGAAGATCAATATATATAAGCAGAGGAAAGTTGACCAGGTTTGATAAAACCTGATCGGTATGGCTAGATAACTAGTTACAAACAAATGAAATGGGTATTATAACTGTTTAATTTTTAACACTATAACTGTTATGTGATTACAAGTCATTAGAGACCAAGTGACATAATAATATACTGTCTTGCCATATAATGCAATAGATATTGAACAATCCTTTACTACTAAATGTATAAACCCATGCATATACCCCCTTCCCATTTTTATACCCCAAGTTCTAACACATATTTCCCTCATCCCTAACTGCCTCTAACCAATGTAAAAAGCAAGAGTGTAAAAACAAATACAAAGACTCAATTATTTGCTGTAAAATATTTATTAATAATTGTAATGTCCTATTATTTTCTTGCTAATAAAAATAAAACCAGTTAAAAAAGGCGTGTTAATGTCTAAATTAATTTAGACTAAAACCATTGATGTCAGAAAATCCAGGGCACTCGAAAATAAAATAAAGATTTTATGTAATTCAAAGTGATCGGTGTTTCTGTTCTTCGCAGATCATACTGATGAATAAAAATGACTAAAAAATAAAATATATTTTATGGAATCTAGAGTGGCCAGGATTTTCTGACATTAATAGATTCACTATATCTTACCTAGAGGCACCTGGGAGTAAATGTGTGGAAGAGTGCACATGGATTTGCATATCTTTTGACTAATACATATATTTTTATTATTGTGTGCATGGTTTCCATAGAAATAGAAAGGTAATAGAAAAATGAATCCCATGCTGGCCCCACTGTGTAGTGCTTTTCTAAAGTCCAGAAAACTGAAGAGTAGAAGCTGTCTTCCTGTGAAAATGTTTCTGCCTCCTTCTTGTCCTCTTGGACATGGTACCCTTTTTCCCCTTCCTCCCACCCTATGGATCCCTCCATGCCTGCCTCACCCCTACCTATAAATGTTTCTTTTCTGTAGTGTAGGCACCCCTTCCCACCCCGACCACAAAGTTAAATTTGTTAAATAAAAAAAAAAAAAGCAGTAGAAATGTACTTACATTGCTTTGTTCTCCTGACACTTTGCATTGCCAGCAGAAGTGTCTGTGATTGGCTGCCTCTCACCCAATCACAGACAAGGCTACTGGTCTGGTGCCTTTTTACAGCTTCCGGCAAAGAGGGGCGGACAGAGACAGCCGCGGGAGTGAAGGACTGTAAGTATTTTTGAGCTGCTTTTTAGAAATGTAACTGGGGTGGACAGATGTGGTCTACTGTATATATTAAAAAAAAGATACTCTAAAAAAAAAAGTGTCAGTTGGGCTTTGGTTACAAACCTTAAATTGTTTGTGTTGCGGGGAATTCAAATCGAGAAGCGCATTGCTTACCTTAGCCCGATCCCGCTGTACAATACCTGAAGTAAATGGGATTACGTCTGGTAAGGTAAGTAACGCGACTTTAAAGCCACACACTCAGCCCCGTTAAGTTAAACTTAACTAAATGGGTTTTAGTAGCACGGTGCTATTCCCAAACACATTTGGACTAATACAGCACTACAATAGTTTTCTAAACTATATATTGGCATTTGCTTGTTTGGAAGCACCTGAGCAGCAGCCATATGCAATCATTATGTGCTTCATTAAGTACTCTCATATGTTCTACATAAAAAAGGCTTTCAAACCAACTCAAATTGATACTCCTAAAAAAAGTTAGGACACTGTGTACATAAATTTGTATTTTATTAAACATAGTACAAAAAAACCTAAAAAATAAAGGGCCCTATTTATTAAGAAGTGCAATATTTTGCCCGCTGTTTTTAAAGGCATGTCCACCCCCAAAACTATAATCCCCCCCACTAATGGCCCCACCATGTAGTGTATAAAATCCTTACCTCACATCCCAGCTCCGTATGGTTCTCCTGAGTCCCCCCCCAAAGTCCCAAAAACTGCCCATCAGGAGGATAGCAGAGTCCATATCCATCGCCTCCGGGAGAAGTTTGGCATGCGTACTGCAGCCCTTCTCCCTCCCGTTTTGCGATCCCTCCCCCTACCATAAAAACTCTTGCCCATATATTAGTATATCTTCCCCCCCCAGCCCCAACCGCTAAAAATAATTTTTAAATAAAGTCCCCAGAACTCTACTTACCTTCCCTCTCTCCTCCGGCATTCTGAGAAGCCGGCAGCCGCGTCTGTGATTGGCTGCCTCTCAGCAGGCAAATTTTTTTTATAAGGGTGGACATGCCCTTTAATCTGCTTCAGCTAATCAGATTTTATCAAATGTTTTATAGTCGACCTTTACAAAATGTAACATCTCATTGGTGGAGGCAAATTTTTGTACAGACAAAATTTTGCACCTCTTATTGACAGACATCCAACCCTAGCAAACATGATTCCTGGGACCACTCCCCTCGCCCCCAGCAGCCTCATCAATCACCACCCTCCACTCTTGCAAATTTATTACATTTTCTGCCATATTGTGCAGGAGTTTCCCAGGACTTTGAACCTCACAGGAGGTTCTAGTGGGCATGCAGGAGACCACCCCAGAATCCAGGAGGTTCCAGCAGCTGTGGGATACATATATTTAAAAAATTATTTTAGTACAGAGCCACTCTCAGTAATACATGCAAAATGCAGTTTGTCATTGTATTGCTGAAATATTCATGGTTTATAAGACCAAAAAGAACATACTCTGCACACTCTATATTGTAAATAGTTGCATATCCTTTATTAACTGGGTCATAAATTGCTTAAACCATAGAATATTAAAAAGATTTAAAACATAGTATCCCCACAATAGTGCTAGCACCTCTAAGTTAGAAAGTCCTGAGAATAGTCATCTAAATAATAAAAACAGTGCCTGGATAGTGATAGAGTATAGAAACTGATAGTAGTGTGGTCTCTGTCTACTTATCTGTCATTGCTAAAATATTCATGGCTATCAATGTAAAAGGCAACTTCTGAATGGTCATTCCCCTTTTAGACTGGAAAATGCCATGACAATACTTAAAACAATAAGTTTTTTTCCAGATCATAGGACAGTTTTCAATTTTGATATTGATTAAATGAACTATGATGTAGAGATGGTAACAGCACAATATTATTAGACTTAATTGCAATGGGTTAACCCCTTAAGAATCTTTGCAATATAATGCATTATAGAAAAACATTCATGTATGTTCTAAGCAGAACCTGCTACCCAACAATAGGAAAAATAATTGCATTTGCTTTGTGAGACCCAAGCACCATATTTAGGAGTAGTGGGACCACCGTATGTATTATATGCGTTTCTTCTTTCATCTCAACAAAATGGCCGCGTCCTTTGCATTTTGAATGCAACATTTAAAAGCCGATACTTATCATTTTTAGTAAATTGGTCTAGTGAGAACTGGGTGACTCCCAGCTAAGTGTAGACAGTAACTTAACATGCTCTGTAGTGCCCAAAAGAAGGAAGCTGGAGGTTTCCTTCCTAGAAGTTTACTGTCTTTGTGTAAACTGATTTAAATGTGCTTGTTGTAACAATTATATAATCCTTTTGCTTTTCGTACAAAAAAAGAAAATTAATATTTGCAGCGTATTTCTTAGCTAGCATGGAAGTAAACAATATTAACATCTCGTTAAAAAAAGTTTGGGGAATTGAAACTGCAACCTCATGACTGCAAAATTTTTTACCTCCATCCCAATTAAGCTGCTACATAGAAATAGGTACATGTAGACACTTTGTTTTTTGGTAGGTAGGAACATAATGGGAAAAAAAAAAAAGAAATTCTGGGGATTTGAACTAGTGGCCTCTTTCTTAGGCTTTTTGTTCCTAAAACATATATTTAGCCTGGTGAGCCACCACTGCATATGCAAAGAATACAAGTACATTTAGAAACTTTTTCTTTTAATATGAATATAGTAATAAAAAAAGGCAGTAAAACCAGCTGAAAATTTTGTTTTGCCCCAGGAAAGCTGTATGCAATACATGCTGGTAAATAAACTGCAGGGTAACAAGCATCTTTCAAAGTCCTATCCGATATTTGCATATTGGTATAGAGGCATCTGTATAGAAAACATTTTGTGCATTGAGACATTGAATATTGGCGTCAGTAGGTGTGGCTCTTTGAAGACTACATGGGCAGTGAGTGTACTAGCAACGACATGGAAGCCTTTATTACAGAATCTATTACTGGCGTACTAAATGTAACTAACTAAAGCTTTCACATTAGGAGTTAAAGTAATTAAGGAAGTTCTCCTTTGAGAAGATTTAGAGGTTAATTATAGTATTTGAGGTTGAATATAGACATAGGTCCATCTAGTCCTTCTCAGCAATACCCGCATTTCCTGCCTAACAGTTGATCCACTGGTTCTTATAATATTTTTGTTCCTGCTTTTTACAGACTGTGGAGGTGTTGCTCTTGGGATGTACAACACAGACCAATCTATTAGAGACTTTGCTCACAGTTCTTTCCAGATGGCGCTTTCTAAAGGCTGGCCGCTTTATATGAGCACCAAAAACACCATCCTCAAGAGATATGATGGCCGTTTCAAAGATATTTTCCAGGAGATATATGAGAAGTATATGATTAATATTCTTTCTTGCACATTTTTTGCATGGTAATTTGTGTTGCTATTGTTGAATGGAATGTTTGTATTGGTGAACTCAACAAATTTGAAAAATAATATACAAAGTAAAGTTAGCCATACACAGATCAATTTTGTTAAATGTGATCACATTGATTGCATCAGTTTACCCTTCCAATTTTGAAAAATCTAGCAATCGGAAGGTGATTGGACATAGAAGCCACAGCATCATGAGCAGAGCTAATATGTGATCAACATCAATGGTTCAAGGCGGTACAATGAGGATAGGGAGAGAATACAGGCTTTGAAACCCACTTTTCAGCAATACGCAAATAAGGAACAAAGACTTCTTGGAATTTACCATGTTTCCATGGTACCTATTCAAATATTCATTGTTTGCACCATTGGGCAGCTGTTAAATTGTTGGTGTTAAAAATATTGCACTTTACAGTCTCATGCTGTAAAATATACTTTTCCAACTAATCCAACAAAAACAAAGAATAATTTCTCACTCACAGGATTTCCATAAAAGTGGGCAGACATGGCAAATTACTCATTTATGTACAGCCTAAAGGTATAGAACCTTTTTCTTTTGTTCTTTTTACTCTCTTGAGGGTGTCTCCTTTGGTCACACCCACTTTGGAATAACTTACCTGAGTAGGAGAGGAGCACTTGTCTCGGGTACTTAGCTATGCTTATATTTCTTCCAAAAATACTTTTGCCAGAAGCTCTAGATGACATTTACATAATGTAAAAAAAAGTGTGGACACATTTTATTTTGAAAAACAAAACTCAAATAGAGAGATTCACCCAGAGCTGCAAGCGCTCTGGGCAAATCTCCCGTAGAGAGTTTACCAGATGCTGTGCGACTCCGCCAGCTATTAGCTGTTGTTAAAGGATATATACACTGTAAAACAAAGTTTAGTTTACTGGATAGCCTTAGCTTTAAAACTAAAGTAGTGTAATTTTTTTTTGTTCTGCCCCCCCACCCCCCATAGCCTACCTTTCCTCCTTGAATCTTGCTGAGGCTAGCTTCTGGTGGTCAGAACAATAAATGTTTGTTTCCACCATGTGCACGCGGCCTTGTGGCATGCACGTGACATCACGTCGTACATGCCGCGCCGTTCATACAAGAGCAGTAACACAGCAAGAGTCAAGGAGGAAAGGTAGGCTATGGGGGAGGGATAGAAGAAAAAATGTACACACCTTTAGTTTTAAAGCTACCTCTATCCAGTAAACTAAACTTTTATTTTACAGTGTACATATCCTTTAAATACAAACAGCTGCGCAGCCTCTGGTAAATAGGCTTGCGACGGCTGCTCGAGTGCCTCTACTGGTACTCGCACAGCCACTGCAAACCGCAGGCAAAAGTCATGCGTGGTCGCAGCGCTCCCAGTTAAATAAGGCCAAAAGCTTGACATACACAATGTAAATGAGCAAAACTTGACATACACAATGTGTATGCACGGCTGTTTGTGCATTTTGTGCCGGGGATCGTTGCCTGTGCATACACAATGTCTATCGCGGGTTGGCATTCGTGATCGCATGTGTGTATGAACTTTTAGTCTGAGCCATACTGATATTTTCCAGGCCCCTCTCTCTCTATAAAATATTGTGCATTGAAAGGGCAGTTAGTCAATCAATGCTGGGGTTTCTTTTTATCACAGCAGTAAGTCTGTTTTAGAGGGTGAACTGAGAATGTATTGTATTGATATTATATAGCAAAATATGTCCTCCAAGACTTTTCATTTGTACATATATTCATTCATCCAAATATGTTATATTCTTCTGTATTTGTAGAGATTACAAGCCCCAGTTTGAAAAGAAAAATATCTGGTATGAGCATAGGCTGATTGATGACATGGTCGCACAAGTAATGAAATCTGAAGGTGGCTTCATTTGGGCCTGCAAAAACTATGATGGAGATGTGCAATCTGACTCTGTTGCCCAAGGTGTGCAAAAGAAATATGAATATATCTGTTCATTACTATATGCTGTAAAATAAATTTAAGTTTAGTTGGAAGCTGCAGCTTTAAAAAAAAAAAAAAAACTGTTGCCATTTTTTCCCCCTATGCCCCTCCAGAGTCTGTCTTTCCAGCTGAAAAGTTGCTGACCCTTTGAGACTAAAGAAGCAGGAGGAAGCAGCAAATCTCGGAGGGGCTAAGCTAAACATTCAGCTGAATCAAGATGTCAGCAACTTTCAAGCTGGAAAGGTAGGCTCTAGAGGGACCTGGGGGTAAAGAAATGCCAACAGTTTTTTAAAGCTGCAGCTTCCAACTAAACTTAACTTTATTTTACAGCATACTTATCCTTTAAGTCAATTTAGCTGGACATCTAAATGGCTTCCTCAGTTTGACTGAGTGGAAGAGATATTCCCCAACATAGATAATCGGGGAAATTCAATAAAAGTTCTTATCGTTAAAATGGTGCTAATTTAGCCCTAACAAATCAGATGTTCACTTTCAAATGGAAGCCAACATCTGATTGGATAGGGCAAAATTAGCACCATTTTTAACGATAAGTTTTATTGAATCTCCATGATTTTTTTTTTTGCTCAAGCTCAGTCCCCCAGCTAGACTATCAGTGTGGGCAAGCATGCTCAGTAATCCCTGTGAAGCATCACTGGTAGAGGGAATTTCCAACCATGCAGTTCACGTACCAACTGTCACCATTCCAGCTACAGCAACACTATAACATAATAGATGGGTTTGATACCAAGGAACTTGATTGACAGCTAAAATATTAAGTCCCCCATACACACGATCGTTATTTTGAGTGATCCGATAAATTAGATTGGCTTGTTCAAAATATTGATCCCATGTATGATGTTTTTTGATCGGCCACTTGACAATGGTGAGCAGTTTATTTAAAAAACGGGGAAATCTGTGAAAAGATCGGAGCCTCAAGGTGGTTCTTTCCACAGACCGAAAGATATAGAGAGAAGGAAAGATGGACAGACAATTTGAGATGTTTGGGGGAGTTTAAGATCCCTTTCCCATTACCATTAAAGTTTCCAGTGCCAGCAGACTTTCCCATTACCAGAAACTTCCCCAGTGCCAGCAGACTTTCCTATTACCAGTATCTTCCCCAGTGCCAGCAGACTTTCCCATTACCAGTAACTTCCCCAGTGCCAGCACTTTCCTATTACCAGTAACTTCCCCAGTGCCAGCAGAGTTTCCTAGTGCCAGCAGACTTCTCCATTACCAGTTACTCTCCCAGTGTCAGCAGACTTTCCCATTACCAGTAACTTTCCCAGTGCCAGCAGACTTTTCCATTAAAGGGTATGTCCACCCTTAAACATGATTTTTAATATGCTGCTCCCCCATGTCCCCCCGCCCCAACCGCATAAAATTTTTTCAGAAAGCCCCCCAAACTCTTACTTACCTCCTCGTTCCTCCGCCGCACTGCCGGCCCTCTGCTTGCGAGAATGCAAGCAGAGTGGCGGGACCGGCAGTCGCGTCTGTGATTGGCTGAGCGGCAGCCAATCACGGACGCGGCTGCCGGTCATTCAGTGCAGCGGAGGAAAGCGGAGAGGTAAGTAAGAGTTTGGGGAGCTTTTTGAAAAAAAAAAAATATGCGGTTGGGGCTGGGGGACATGGGGGAGCAGCATATTAAGGGGGTTTTGCGTAGGGGGAGGGATAGTAGAACGGGAGGGAGAGGGAGGGGGGAGAAGGGCTGCAGTGCGCATGGCAAATATCTACCAGAGGCTAGATAGCAGGCAGAGACCTGCTATCCTCCTGGTGGTTAGTTTTGAGACTTTGGGGGGGGGAGTTTACAGGAGAACCCTATGGAGTGCCAGCAGACTTCTCCATTACCAGTTACTTTCCCAGTGCCAGCAGGACTTTCCCATTACCATTAACTTTCCCAGTGCCAGCACACTTTCCCCATTAACTTTCCCAGTGCCAGCATAATAGTGTCAGGTTAGGGATCTCCGAACTGCCTGTCACGGGCTGCTTGTTGTGTTAAAAAACGGGTAATCGCTTTTATTTCCCTATGTTTGAACTGCTCTCCTGTATGTTTGTCGTGTGTGAATAAACACCATATGTTATAAGACTGGTGTGCGCTGATAAATTGCTTGCATATGGATTTTACGGCTTAGGTATGTCAGAAGGCATCCAGCAGGAAGATTATTGAAGTGGATGTGAGTAGTGTGCGGAGAAACCCCTTGGATCTGTTTTAGCTGAGCTCCTATTCCCCCTCCCATCACCTTCCATTTGTAACATTGTTGCAGAGTAGGGAGTGATGAACTCTGCCCAGCCTATTCAGCAACAATGTTGCAAACGTTCTAACATACAGAACATAGTGAAAGGGAGGGGAATAGGAGCTTAGCTAATACAAACAGGAGAGCAGTTCTAACACTGGGAAATTAAAGCTGCTACCCGATTTTTAACTGCCAGTTGCCAGTAAACAGTTTTCTGTCGCCATGGTGACCAGGATTTGTCCAGCCCTGCCATGCACATGGACAATATTGTGTATTGGGCAAAATATTGCTAATAATGAGTTCATGTGTGGTGTCTGATGTCAAAAATGGACTGACTGAATCGTCCGGTCTGTTTCCGTTATCGACATGCCCAAATTTTGTTTTTTGTAGTGATGGACAAACTTTACTTATCAGACTGATAATATCGCTACATAAATGGCAACCTTAAGTAATGAAGTATTTTACAGGATGTTTTAACTAGTTAATGGTAAGTAAATGATAAGTAACAGACATTTGCTACTGGTTGAAATTATTAATTATATATTAAAGAGTAAAAACTATCAAAATTATGTGTAGGGTAGTATTATATGCAGTTGTCCTTTCTGCATTGTGTGTGTGGTTGGTTTGTAGTAAATGGGAAAAAATACACCATTCTGTCTTTTTAAGGATATGGATCTCTTGGAATGATGACAAGTGTTTTGGTGTGTCCTGATGGCAAGACAGTGGAAGCAGAAGCTGCACATGGTACAGTAACTCGACATTATAGAATGCACCAAAAAGGTCAGGAAACTTCAACCAACCCCATTGGTGAGTTACGTTAAGGGATTAATAGACTTTTATGATAAGTTTAATAGATCCTAGGTTGCATTTAAAACTATCTGTTCTATAATCCTGACTGTAGAATGTTTATTTAATTAAACATCTTATTGACAGCTTCCATCTTTGCATGGACTAGAGGCCTAGATCATAGAGCATTGCTGGATAATAATGAAGAGCTTAAGAACTTTGCTAAAGCCTTAGAAGAGGTTTGCATTGAAACTATAGAGGCTGGATTTATGACTAAGGACCTTGCTGCTTGCATTAAAGGATTACCAAAGTGAGTAAATTACTTTGCAAATTCTTTATTATCTGTACAGATAAGTAGATTTTAAAAATTACTTTTATTTCTCTCTTTCAGTGTTCAAAGAGCCGATTACTTGAGTACATTTGAATTTATGGACAAACTAGCTGACAATCTTAAACTGAAACTTGCTGCTCATCCCAAGTTGTGAATTACATCTTTGAAAAATCATCTGAGGACCCTGCACACTGTTAACAATATCCAAAAGAAACATTAATCTTGTACATAACCTACCCACACCTAGACTGTGGTGTATATTTTATGTAGACAAATGTTTATCAGACTTTAATCACACACTAATTTAATAGTGGACATAAAATTAGGGCTGATACTTTGGGTTAGGAAGATTTGTAAACTGTGAAATTGTTTCAGTCACACTTTATATGTTGAGTCAAATAGACATTCCCACCCATTTTGATTAATTTTTGGCTCAAATTACTGGATTTGTTTCTTATGATAACAAAAGTTATTAGCAATGTTTAGAGATTATTTTAGAATTCCCCATTGATTACCCCTAAATAATGTCAACTTTCGCTTTAGTTTATTTTACAGAATGCAGGAAATAGGTAAAATACTTTTTTTCAAAATGTTTTTAGTCAGCACATTGGTAATAAAGGCAAATTAAAGGAGAACTAAACCCAATTTATTATACTCCAGAATCTGAAAACAACCCCCCTAAAAACACCAATAAGCTATAAAATCCCACTTAAGCAAATTGTATTAAAGTAAATGTAAGCCTGTTAAGAACTGGAGGAATTATCTTTGTGTATGTGCAGTGTCAGACCACACCTCCTGACCCTAGTCACATGCTTCCTTGCTTTATTTGTCCTGTAAAAGGATTGGCTAGAGATTATTAGTTTCTGCTATAGCTAAGGACTAAGCATGTGCAGAACATAATGGTCGTTGACCAGACTGTGTGATAATAGAATGCTGTGAAGTAAAGCACAAACCATATGTTATTTAGGTAAATTTCCCATCACCTGTATCAAAATGAGAGATAAGACGCAGATTACTGGTTTTATATCAAGGTGTTCTGCTTTCTGGTTCAGTGTTGTTCTGGGGCTTTAGTTGTCCTTTAATGTTCCACTCTCCTGTGATATCCCACTGTATAATGGCAGCATTGTTGTCTGTTGCCAATCATTTTATGCTGCCTGATATGCAATATTGATGACAAAAAACAATTCTAAACAAAGTGCATGTCCACCAACCCCTAAATCAGTCCTTAAATTTATTTACCTGACCCCGTTCCCTCTGCTGGCAGGCAGCCTCATCAGTGATTGGCTGAGTCTCAGCCAATCACAGATGCGGCTACCGGTCTGGACCCTTCTGCTATTCCATGCATGAAAGCAGCAGAAAAGGACGTGACTGGGGAAACTAAGGTGGATAAATACCTTTAGGGGCTGATTTAGATGTTTTAAACCTAGCATTTAGTGTTGGGGGGGTACCTTACCTTGGGGGGTGAAGATACCCTTACACGAATCACCTTAAAGGGCAACTGTGGTCTCCAAACAAGTTAAGGTTAAATGAAAGCCTACAGTTTTTCTTTTAAAATGAGCTGACAAACACATTTCTGTCTGACGCTTGTGAGAAAATCCATTGGGGTGAATGTTTAAACTTCCTGCTTCCAGTAGGTTGTGACATCACCTGACCTCTTCCCCGCCCATTCGCCCCGGGGGAGAAGCATGCTCAGTTAAGACTGGGGAAATCAGTAAGTACCTGGAGAAAAAATTAACAGTTGAGATGGTCACATGGAAAACAGGAAGTGTTCAAGCAGGAAGTAATATTGCTAAACCTTTCCAGCAATAACTTATCACGCATTTTATCTAGAGATGTGATTTAGGTTTTATTTTGAAGGTAAGATGGAAGGCTTTTTATATCATTCTTACTAGTTTGAAAGTATTCAAGACCACAGTTACCTTTTCATGTTCAAATTTACAAACCTGGTTTGATTTTGGTAGTTTCACGACTGGCTGTAAGAAACAGAAGTAAAAATACTACTTAACAGCACCCACTAAAGTTTTTAACATGATTTGACTTTTAAAACTGACTGGCTTATGCTAGACTTAATCTGTCACTAATTTTATAAAATAATCAGTGCCACTGTAGCTAAGTTAGGAATGTTGTTTTAGGTTAATTCTATTTGGCTTGGTAAAGTATGGTTTAGTACCAAAATGTTATTGGAGGAATTTGAAAGAAGGTATTGACATAATAAACACTGTCATATTCTAATACAACAATTCAGCTGTGTTGTAATAAATTAATTAAAATTTTCTAATCTGTATATAAATTAAAGATGAATAAGTAAAAATAGCATCTGTGGGGCAAAAAAAAATGAATTGGTCCCCCTGATCACATCACTATAACATTATTACCAAAGAGTTTCCTATGTCAGGAATTTCGTTTTATTGAAGGAAACATTGACAGACTGAGCGGTAAACAAATGTAAGTAAGTGACTTATGCAGATGTATGACTGAAATTCCTGCCAACAGACCTACTGATAATCAAATCAATCGGAAATTAAAGCGACTGCCTTGATATTTTAGCCCAATCACCTGTGTGGCCCATTAAAGACAGTGATTTGCTTACTTGCCAAATTGCTCAGACTGACTTTTCCTGCCTAAAAAGTGATTGGTTGCATTGGTAATTACAGACAATACAGAGGGTCTTTCAGGCTCAGATATGGCAGCACTGCTCAATAGTTCGAACAAACAAAACCACATTGTACACCAATTGCCTTCCCTTGTCCCAGCACAGGACAAGGGAAGGCAATTAGATTAGGATGTGCTACTCGCTGGTAAAATAAAACGCAATACCTTATGTAAATGCGATAAGATCCTGGAATAGCACACAATGTAATGGTAGATACCCAGTAGGGGTCACCCACCTATCACGGTTCATGGGAGCCCCACTTTCTCCGAGGCTGTACCATTACAGTGTGCTATTACATGATCTTATGTTAAAATAAAGATTTGAGTTTTATTCAGCCAGTTAGTAGCGTGTCCTGATCTCTGTTTAATTACAGAAAATATTTGGGTTTGATCAATTGAAATATCAACCCATGTGTACACCTATAATGTGTAGTGTGTTTCGCGACCAGTTAACGTATGAGAATCGCATGCCAACATACAGTATCACAATGCAGGTGGCAACATTGCCTGCACTGTGTTCCATTGAGGAAGTACATACAATCTATTTATTTGTGAATCCCATGCAATTTGATAATGGAATATTTAAGGGTAACTGCTCTTGAATACTTCCAAACTAGTAAGAATTATATAAAAAGCCTTTCATCATAACTTCAAAATAAAACCAAAATCACAGTTGTTGCTTGACTTGAATTGAAGACCAATTGGCTAACGATAGGGTATATTTTTGAGTGGATCGCGCATGATACAGCACTTTATTGAGCATTATATATGTGCATAATTGATTCTTTGCGATGTCATAGTTCTCACATCAATTTATGAACTAATGGAAAGACTGCAGCTAGAAGCATGAACCTAGGGTCCTTTTTAAAGGGTATCTCTACCTTCAGTATAAACTTTTTCTGTAGTGTAGGGGACCCTAGCCCACCCCCAACCGCAATGTTTGCTAAAAAAAAAAAAACTCATCAGGAATGTACTTACAGAGCTTTGTTCCCAGGCGCTCTGATCCCTCTGCTGGCAGGAAATAGCAAACGGGGCCGGACTGGCAGCCGCATCTGTGATTGGCGGAGAGGCCCTTAGACTACAGCAAAAGGGTTTTAAAGGGACACTATACTGAGAAAATGACTTTGCCATATCTTAATCTATAATTGAATACTCTGATTTGTGTGTGTTGCTGCATGCCCTTAATCCAGCACACATTTTGTTTAGGAGCAGTATTCATAGTAACATAGTAATTAAGGTTGAATAAAGACATACGTCCATCAAGTCCAACCTATTCACCCTCTTTATATATATATTTTTTTTTTTAACCCTACCTAACAGTTGATCCAGAGGAAGGCAAAAAAACCCAGCTAAAAAGGGGGAAAAAATTCCTTCCTGACTCCAAACGGCAATCGGAATGTATCCCTGGATCAACCAGATCTATATGCATTAATACCAGTAGTTCTCAATATTTTTTAGTTTTAGAAACTTATCCAGGCCTTTTTTAAAGCTATTCAATGAACCTGCCA
Organism: Hymenochirus boettgeri; assembly: GCA_019447015.1. Taxonomy (NCBI): domain Eukaryota; kingdom Metazoa; phylum Chordata; class Amphibia; order Anura; family Pipidae; genus Hymenochirus; species Hymenochirus boettgeri. The sequence continues at coordinate 89,277,046 of CM033477.1, forward strand.
TTACCACATCTGCTGGGAGACAGTTTCACCGTTCTCACTGTAAAGAAACCCTTCCTAACCTGAAGATGAAACTTCTTTTCTTCCAACCTTAGAGCATGTCCACGTGTCCTCTGATATGACCTATTAGTGAACAATGCACCAGAGAGTTCATTGTATGGCCCATTAATATATTTGTATAAGGTTATCATGTCCCCACGCAAATGCCACTTCTCCAATGTAAACAGCCCTAACTTGTCTAATCTGCCTGCATATTCAAGCCCCTCCATTCCCCTTATTAATTTAGTTGCCCTTCTCTGAACTGCCTCAATTTCCAAGATGTCCCTTTTGTATATGGGATTCCAAAACTGCACCGCATATTCCAAATGAGGCCTTACCAGTGCCTTGTAAAGAGGGAGAATAATATTTATCTCTCTTGAATCTATTCCCCCTTTTATACAAGACAATATCTTGCTAGCTCTAGCCGTTGCTACCTGGCATTGTTTGCTATGGCTAAGTCTGTTATCTATCAGAACCCCCAAATCTTTTTCCATTACAGATGCACTTAACACAGAGTTATTTATGGTGTAGGTGGCACAGGGATTATTAAATCCCAAATGCATCACCTTACATTTATCAACATTGAATCTCATCTGCCATTCTGCTGCCCATTTTGATAATCTATCTAGGTCTGCTTGCAGCACTTGCACATCATTGGAAGTTTCCAAAGCTCTGCATAGTTTAGTGTCATCAGCAAATACTGAGACCTTGCTCTTAATGCCCCCTTCTAAGTCATTTATAAACAGATTAAACAGAAGCGGCCCCAGTACAGAACCCTGAGGCACTCCGCTTACGAACTTACCCCTCCCAACATAGATGTAGCTCCATTAACCACCAATCTCTGTTTGCAGTCCAATAACCAGTTCTCTATCCATGAACAAATGTTTCTAAGGCCAACAGTCCTCCATTTAACATTAGTCGCCTATGTGGCACAGTATCAAAAGCTTTGCAAAATCCAAAATACCACATCCACTGCTGTGCCTGAATCTATCTTCTTACTCACTTCTTCATAAAAACCAATTAAATTGTCTGGCATGATCTATTTCTCATAATCCATGCTGACTACTACTAATAAGACGATCTCTGGAACAAAGTCAAGGATATGATCCCTTAACAGGTTTCCATCACCTTCCCTACCACTGATGTTAGGCTTACAGGTCTATAGTTTCCAGGCTGTGATGAAGTGGGTGGTCCCATGAAACGCGTCAGGCTGTCTGTTAGTCCAAGTATCCTGTTGGATTTTGATTTTATGTGTTTGAAATAAAATTAAGACTTTTTATTCCCCCCCTGAGTTGCGTGTCCAGACTACTAGTGGAAGCTGTCTTCCAGGCTGTGAACGACTACCTTTTTTGAATATTGGTATTACTTTGGCTTTTTTCCAATCCAGCGGCACATCCCCAGTCAAAAGCGAATCTGAAAAGATGAGAAACAGTGGTCTAGATAGAACTGAACTAAGCTCCTTTAAAATCCGAGGATGCAATCCATCTGGTCCTGGCGCTTTATTGATATTAACCTTGTCTAATTGCTTCCGTACCATATCCTGTTATCCAATGTGAAAACTCTTCATTTCTTCCCTGCATATTATTACAATCCCTACTGTAAGGACAAGGATTCTCAACAGTAAAAAACGATGTAAAAAAACGGTTTAGCAGATTAGCCTTTTCGGCATCCTCTACTACCACTTCAGCTCCATTATTTAATGGTCCCACATTCTCAATCCTCATCTTTTTACCATTTATATACTTAAAAAACATTTTGGGGTTGGACTTGCTTTGTTCGGCAATCCGTATTTCATTTTCTATTTTAGCTAATTTAATTGCTTTCTTGCACTCTTTATGACAGCTTTTGTACTCCCTGTAAGCCTGTTCTGTGCCTTCTGTTTTCAAAATTTTAAAAGCCTTTTTCTTTTTTTCCATCTCCCTTTTTACCTGAGCATTAAGCCATGCAGGAGTGGACCTAATTTTTTTACACTTGTTACCTAAAGGTACCTATTTAGAAATGTAATAGTTTAATATCCCTTTAAAAGTGGTCCACATCTGCTCAGTATCCTTACCTAGAAACAGTTCCCCCCAGTCTATGAGCAGGAGCGATTCCTTTAACAGCATAAAATTAGCTTTCCTAAAGTTAAAAGGTTTTGTTTAGCCAGTGCACTTTAGTTTTTTGCAACCTATATTAAATGACACTATATCATGGTCACTATTCCCTAAGCTTCCCATTACCCTCATCTCCAAAATGAGCTCAGGGTTATTAGATATCACCAGATCCAAAAATGCATTCTGTCTAGTAGGAACTTCTACCATCTGTGAAAGAAAATGCTCATATAGGAAATTTAAGAACTTTATACCTTTTGTGGTGCTGGCAGTTCCCTTACTCCAATCTATGTCAGGGTAGTTAAAATCCCCCATAACCAGAACATGCCCCATACCAGCAGCCTTCGCCAACTGCATATGGAGATTCATTTCCACCTCTTCCCCGGCATTTGGTGGCTTATAACATACTCCAACAATTAATTTACCTACCTTCTTGCTTCCTGTACACAGTTCCACCCATAATGTTTCTGCCGTATCGTTTACTCCCCCATCTATTCCATCTTTTAAATTTGGCTTCAATTCCTGTTTAACATACATACATACTCCTCCTCCTTTCTAATTAACTCTGTCATGTCTAAATAAGGAGTATCCTTCAATATTTACTGTCCAGTCGTGTGAATCATTAAGCCATGATTCTGCTATACCAATTACATCATACCTTTCCTTTAAAGCTATTATTTCAAGTTCGCCGGTTTTTCCAGCCAGACTTCTGTCATTTGTAAACATACATTTTAGATTATCAATTGATTTACTTCCATACATGGTCGTACATGCCTCCTTATCCTCTATGCTCCCCCCTTCTCCTCCCTCCGTTGTGTTAATAGCCCCCTGATCCATAACTCTATCTACCCCTGTGCAGTTCAATGTTCCCTCCCCCCATACCTAGTTTAAAATCTCCAACCCCCTAGCCATCTTCTCCCCCAAAACAGCTGCACCATCACCATTGAGATGCAATCCTTCTCTACTAAAGAGCCTGTAGCTAACAAAAAAATCAGCCCAGTTCTCTAAAAACCCAAACCCCATCTCCTTACACCACTCTCTTAGCCACGCATATATACTCCTGAGCTCCCGTTGTCTCCCTAGCGTAGCACGTGGCTGCGGTAGTATTTCTGAAATCACTACCCTGGAGGTCCTTGCTTTTAACTTGGCCCCTAATTCTCGGAAATCATTTTTAAGGACCTCACCTCCACCTCTAACTTTGTCATTGGCACCAATGTGAACCAAGACCGCCGGGGCACTCCCAGCCCCACCCAATAATCTGTCTACCCGATCCACCACATGTCGAACCCTAGCACCAGGCAGACAACACACTGTTCCGCATGCAGGGTCTTGGCGACAGATTACGCTATCTACCCTTCTAATAATGGAGTCCCCTACCACTACCACCTGCTTATCCTTCCTAATCCCCAGTTCTCCCTCCCTTGTATTGGAGGTGGCTGTCCCCTGGGTGCTCAAGGGAATGTCCCGCTCCATACATGATGCTTCTGAGCCATCGTCCTCCACATCTTCGCCTAAAATGGCAAATCTGTTGGGATCGACCAGCTGGGAAGTAGCGTCCCTATCCTTCCGTCCCCTACTTCCCCTGGTGACCCTTACAAATCTATCTTCCTTCTCCACCTTATCTGCCCCATCTAAACCCTCTAGTTTACTGGCCCCTGCCAGTACCTGTATTTGCCCCAGATTTGCCAAGCCCTGCAATGCTGCAAGTTTACCCTTTAGATTCTGGACCTCAGATTCCAAATGGGCAACCCACTCACATCTGACACATACATAGGTCCCCTGGGGCGGCTGCTCCAAGATCCCATACATGCAGCAGGATGCACATTGCGCGGCCCCAACAAAACTGTCCATACTAAACAGCAATACACAGCAGAGACACAGCAATACTCAGCAGAGAAATAGCAGTGTTGCTCTTAAACCCTTTCTTGTTCTAAACGCTTTTGTTTCTTAACGCTCTCTCTCCCCTTAAAAACAGACAAATCCCTTTAAAACAGAAAATCCCTTTGAAAGAAAATCGCTCAAGAGCTGATCACTCTGGGCTCAAGAGCTGATCGCTCTGGATCCCTCCCCCCTTTTAACCACTCCCACCCGACCTGACTTTTTTCCCACAAACTGTCAAGCCTGCACACAGCATACAGCATTCCAACTGTCAAAACTCTGTCACCATTCCAGCTACAGTAAAACTACTCACAGAAGAATAGTTTTTGAGAGCAAGGAACTTGATTGACAGTTGAAATATAAGAAGTTTAAGATTAGATATTAAGAAATAGGGGGCAGATCAACAAAAAAATGATACAGTGGTGTTTGGGAATATTATAGTTATTATAGAATATTATAGGTCAATTTAAAATAACCTTTTTTTCGGTATAGATGCCCTTTATGTTAGGCACCAGGCAGCAAAGAGTGATCCAGAGGGGGGCTCCACTACGCATGCCAGAAACCTCTCAGAGGAAACATAAGGGGCAGAAACCTTTTTTACACACAGACAGGCTCCTGCTCTTCACTTTCCGGGACTTAAGCTAGACACTGCAGGACAACCATTTGGAGCAGAGTTGTAAGGTAAGGATTTTTAACACTATACGGCGGGGCTACTGTGGAAAATTTTTAGTTTTGGGGTGAACATGTCCTTTAAAGGTAGGAATATGTTATTTATTTTTTTTATTAAACTACAAACCCCATAATTCACTGTAAGAAGTGAAAGCATTGCAACATGACACACAAGTCAGTATTAATTGCACCACACAGTCAGTCCCCCACAAACTTTCCATTACATATATCACTATTGTTTCTGTCATCATTATATTGTATCTTGCATGCATACAGACACATGGTAAAATCATTGGCACAGACTCTGATAAATGGTTGGCACCCACACACTGGTAAAATCATTGGCAAAGACTCTGATAAATGATTGGCACCCACACTAATAGAATCATTGTCAAAGACTGATAACTGGAACCAAGACACTGGTAAATCTATTGGCACGGACTGCTAAAAGGTTGTCACACAGACACTGGTAAAATCATTGGCACAGGCTGATAACTGGTTGGAACCCAGACACTGGTAAAGTCATTGGCACAGACACTGGTAAAATCATTGGCACAGACTGATAACTGGTTGGAACCCAAACACTGGTAAAATCGTTGGCACAGATTGATTAACTGGTTGGAACATAGACACTGGTAAAATTGTTGGCACAGACTGATAACTTAGTTGGAATAATCATTAGTACACACTGATAATTGGTTGAAACCCAGACACTGGCAAAATCATTGGTTCAGACTGATAACTGGTTGGATCCAAGACACCGGTAAAATCATGGGTCCCAACCAGTTATCAGTCTATGCCAACCCAGGGCACTAGTAAAATCATTGGCACAGACTGATAAATGGCTGACACACAGACTTGTAAATAGAAACAGCCCCGTCAGTAAAGACACTTACTGAGTCTGAGTCACTGGAAGTCAGGCCAGACACAAGGAACTCCAGCAAGTACATGCTCCCTTTTCTTCTCCTAGAAACGGAACTCCTGAGCAGTGGCTGAAAGCAGTATTGCAGGAGAGATTTTTTTTTCACTACAGCATTTCCCCCACTCTCCTTACCTCCTGTTCCCCCATGATAGTGGCCCTGGGCACATCACCAGCACATTACCCTAGAGATTCCTCCTCTAATCTGGTGTGCATTCTGCTAGCTTATTGGACTGATGATTCCTTCTGCTGGTGAATAGACCAAATTTTGTGGCATGCATGAGAATTTTAACATCTTCCCCCCCCCCCCCAAACACCTTGTGCGAAAATGATTGTATTACATTTGTATCTTCCACGGTAGTCACAAAGACTGAATTAATTATCAATTATGTTTAGATGCTAGTGTATATCTACATATTTATTAATTTTCTGATACCATCTAGTGGAATTATCTGAATATAACCATTTCCCAAAGTAGACTTATGTGCCAAGCAATCTTGGTAAAAAAAAAAAAAATTGTTTTGCCATATTAGTCCAATATATGTAGTAAAAAGTATAGTAATGTGATACTTTTATGGAGCCGCGAGTGGAGCGCCAGTAGGTTTGTTTATTTCTGTTACCCGGGCATTTTATTATTCACAGGGAGGTGAGAATGAGTTCCTCCATGTGAATAATAGATACAGATTTCCTGTACTTCATAAAATCAGTTTAGTGTCACTTTAAAACTAACCATGGGTAAGAACCTAAAATGCTAGGTCCTTCACCTTCTAACATTTGTAATTACCTGTGGAAGTTCTGATCGTGCACGGTGTTCCACTTCTTCGCCATGTGCTTTGTCAGTAGTAATACACGCTCCTTCAACAGCATGTCTTTCTGTTGGTCAGCTTGCGGCATGAAAGGAGGAAGTGAAGAACAGCACAGTCATCTTAACTTTAACAGGTAAGTGCAGGAATTAGAAAATGAAACCCAGGGTGAGGACCTAGAGGTTTGGGTCCTCACCCTGGGTAGTTTCAAAGAAAAAGGATCAGGGCTGAGGTGAGTATAGTTGTCCTTTAAAACTCACTTGCTTGGCTCATAAAATAAATTAATTTGGTATATAAATAAATTTGGGCATGACTGGGTTAGCTAAAGATTTTAAAACCCAAGCTTTAAAGGATAAGTACACAGTAAAAGCAAGTTAAGTTTAATTGTAATCATGTTGCCCGTGCACACGCGGCTGTGCACGGACCACGCAATCACAGCTTTTGGAAGCTACAGAAGAAGAGGGGGGGCTCCTCTATGCATGTTACAGCCTTGTTGAGTTTGAGGTAGAAACAGGGACCGGATGACTCACTGACAGCTTCTACTCTTCACTTTCCTGGACTTTGAGGCATAGCTGGAAAACCAATTGGAGCAGAGATGTAAGGATAAGATTTTTTTAAACTACAGAGTGGGGCCAGTATGGGGTTAAATTTTAATTTTGGGGGTGGGCATGCCCTTTAATGCCTGATATACACGTGTCAAATAAGCTGATCGGTAGTCTGTTGGTTGGGGGTTGGTACCATGAATATTTTGTCGTGACTGAAATCTACAGATATACAGTACGGTATCAGGTTAGAAAAAAAAATATAGCATAAATTTGTGTTCTTTAAAGGGGAACTGTGGTCCATACCTGCCTCTTGTCTACACATATACTGCTTGCGCCGACATCCCTAGAAACCATGTCACTATGGAAGGCACAACTTTACATTTCCTGAGCATGGTAGTGAAGCTGTGAGCAGCGGACCAAGGTCTTATGATGACATGCAGCTATGTAAATTAGCCTGAATCATAAAAAAAAATAAAGGAGTTGAATGATATACGGACATTCTCCACAGCCCTGCCAATTACTCAGCATGCTAACAATAAAAATTATTTTTAAATATCCAGTCTGAAACATCTTACATTTCAGCTGTCAAGTAAAGTGCCTTAGTATCATAAACTCTTCTGTTATGTATAGTTTTGCTGTAGCTGCAATAGTGACAGTTGGTACATTAACTGCAGGGTTGGAAATTCCCTCTCCCAATGCTGCCTCAGGGATTAGTGAGCATGCTTGGCTTCACAGAGTCAGATAGTTTGGCAGGGGGCTGGGGGATTGAGCTTGAGCAAAACAAGTAGTCTTGAAGTCATAGAGCAACATTTCAGAGAAAATGCTGCTTACATGTATTCATTCATAGATGAGGCAAAAAGTGTACAGTTTAATAATGACTATAAATGGGTTACAGAATCTGGTATGCTTGAACAGAATAATAAAATGTGTTCCAGTATCACCATTCTGCCAGCAGACAAGGAAAGATACACAGTGGTTCTTAACACCTCAGACTACCATGCTAAGGTGACCACACTCCTGGCCGATAACAACACATATGAGGCTTTAACAAGGGATCCCACTAGCCACTGCTATAAAAAGGTCATAGACTTACTTCAAAAGGATAAAGCTTCAAAAGGATAAAGCCATTGACTGAGCAATGTATTATCGCCTCTTCCTTGGTGAGGCACATCCATGTATATATGGACTCCCAAAGATACACAAGGAAGGGGCACCACTAAGACCTATAATCAGCAGCATCAACTCTGTAACATACAAGGTGGCAAAATACCTAGCCAACATCTTAGGGCCATTGGTTGGAAGTTCTAAGCATCATATCCAGAACTCCCAGGATTTCACCAACAAGATTGAAGATATAGTACTTGGTGCAGAAGAAACTAAGGTGTCCTATGATGTGACATCTTTCTTAACCTGTATACCCACCAAAGAGGCTGTTGAGAAAATGGCTAGGCCAAGACAGCACCCTTACCAGCAGAACAGATCTTAACCCAGAACAGGTGTGTTCCCTACGGGACTTGTGCCTGAATACCACCTATTTCAAATACAGCAATAGGTTCTATAATCAAAAACATGGATGTGCTATGGGATCTTCAGTTTCACCCATTGTTGCAAACCTTTGCATGGAGGAAGTAAAAACACAGGCACTAAATACATTTAAGGGCATAACACCCAGCCACTGGTTCAAGATATGTGGATGACACCTGGGTCAAAATCCGCCAGAAGGAAGTACAAGCCTTCACAGATCACATCAATGCTGTAGACTAGAACATCAAATTTACAAGGCAAGAGGTACAAAACAACACACTGGTGTAACAATTACGGCCAGGGTATTTACAGGTATGCTTTGAGGAGGAGACCTAGGACCGAAGTCTTATATACAGGAGCAGATGAGGCTGATGAGAATTGAATGCTGGAGGTGCTGCTGGGAACTGGCAAGGTTGTAAGAATAATATATCCTACACTGATCCAACCTGGAAACTTGATGCCTAGTCTAGAACATTGAAAAAGCCTCACAGCTGCGGAAGATAGAATTGAGACACACACAGGGCATGTACTGAAAACTATCTCAGTTTATTTAGTTTATACATTGGCATATATGAAACAAAGGAAAAACTTTGCATGACGAAAAGGGGCTTTACCAGCCTCTATGTCTGCAAATAATATAATAAAACATGTCTTGGAATGCGAGAATAGAGACAAGTTGACATAGGAGGCAGAAGACCTTGAGATAACGTATTATCTATGGCCATGAGAAACAGTTTGGGCTAGGTACAGCTTGGTACATTCTGAGAAAAACAGACTAAGTAATATGGGCACAAAATGGAGTCGAAAACAAAATGGCTGCTATTAGGCTAAGTGATTATACAGAATATATAAAAACCTAACAAAGGTAAGTGACTCCACTGGAACTGGCAAGGTAAGTGTCTCTGCTGGAACTGGCAAGGTAAGTGTCTCTGATGCATATAGCAAGGTATAAAAATTGACCTTGGGTTATTTATCTGGGCCCAGATAAATTGCATTTTAATTTAGGAAGGTATAATAGGGGATTAGACCTGACCTAGAATCCTGCATCTTGTCGGGCACCTGAGGTTTATTAGATTTGCAGCTCAGCTAAGCCAGTGAGTTTGAATGGTGTTTTAAAATGCGTCCATGCCTCTTGTGTGTGTCTGAAAGGACCCCTGTGCAATAGGACTTACAGAGACCAGTGATTTAGTATAGTATTACAGGATGAATAAATACCCTAATTTCCTGCCTTACTGTTGATCCACAGAAAGGCAAAAAAAAAACCAGCCAAATTTATTAAGGGGAAAAATATTCTTTCCTGACTCCAAGTGGCAATCGGAAATTTCCCTGGATCAACTTTATATATCAATACCAGTAACTTGTAACATTCCTTGTTTGCAGAAACTCATCCAGCTTTTTTTTTAAAACTGGCCAATGAACCTGCCATAACAACCTTTGCTGGAAGACAGTTCTATAGCTTTACCATTCTCACAGTGGAAGAACCCTTTCCAAACCTGAAACCTAAACTTTTTTTCTTCAAGTCTTAAGGGATGTCCACATGTCCTCAGACATGCCCTATTGGTGAACAATGCTCCAGAAAGTTTATTGTATGGTCCGTTAATGTATTTATACACAGTAATCATATCCCCAAGCACCTTTTCTCCAGCGTACATAATTGTAACTTTCCCAGTCTCTCTTCATATTCAAACTCACCCAATCCTTCTCTGAACCCTTTCCATTTCAAAGATGTCCATTTTGTACACAGGATTTCTAAATTGCACTGCATATTCCAAATGAGGCCTTACCAATGCTATGTAAAGAGGGAGAATAACATTTTCCTCCCTTGAATCCATACCTCTCTTTATACAAGACAATACCATGCTGGCTCTGGCTGTTGCCGCCTGGCACTGCTTGCTACCTGTAAGTTTGTTATCAACCAAAACTCCAAGATCCCTTTCCAACAGGGATTCACTTAACACAGAGCCATTTATAGTATAAGCAGCACAAGGATTTTTAAGTCCAAAATGCATCACATTTCTCAACATTGATTCTCATTTGCCACTTAGCAGCCCAATGTTACAATGTATCTAGATCCCCCTGCAACGATTGCACATCCTCTGAAGTTTTTAATGGTCGACAAAGTTTTGTGTCAGTAGAAACCTTGCTGACAATATCTACTTCCAAATCATTAATAAACAGATTAAATAAAAGCGGCCCCAATACAGAACCTTGTGGCACCCCACTTAGCACTTTAGTCCATAATGATGTAGCTCCATTAACAACTATTCTACCTCTGCTGCCACTAAACTTCTCTCTCTTACCTTCTCCCTTGGCCTTACCCAATGGTCCTCTGCCCAGACCCATTGTAATGGGCACACATTGGATCTGGTCTTTATCCGTCTCTGCTCCATATCTAACTTTTCCAAACTCTTTTCTCTGTCCGATCATCATCTTCTCAAATTTAATCTTGTGTCATCTGTCCCAGCCGTAACCCCTAACAACCAAATGTACAGATGCAGGGACCTGCGTAATCTCGACCCCCACTCGCTCTCTATCCCTCTCCAACAACTTAACTCTATGCCCTCCTTCTCTGACCCTAACCTTGCAGCTGTACACTACCATAACACTGTTTCCAATGCCCTTGACTCTGCTGTTCCCTTATCCACCCGTCGCCTTAGACCCAAGAACCCACAACCATGGCATACGGACCAGATTAAAAAGTTGAAATCTCGTATAGCCGAGCGACGCTGGTGCAAGAGTAACAAAAATATCGACTTTCTCGAATTTAAAAGTTCCCTTTGTCGGATCATAACCTCAAACAGCTATTCAAAGTATTCAACCTCCTCCACCTACCCTTTGTCTATCGGCTGATGAAATAGCCTCATATTTCACAGAGAAAATTGAAAACATCTGAAGTGATTTTCCTGTGCGTCCTAGCTCCTCCTTACAGCTTCCAACCACTACCATTGTTCTGCCCAATCTCCCTTCCTTGCTCACCCCCTCAATCTCTACCCCTACAATGTCTAGCCTCCCTTCATTGGTTAATCCCTTTACTTCCCCCTAACGAGCTTCACCACTATAACAAAATAGGGTCTTTCATCTCTCCTATCCAGGACACATCACCTGCCCCCTCGCCCCCATTCCCTCTCATCTTATTCCCCCGCTCTCCTCTTCCTTCATTCCAGCCCTAACCTCTCTCTTTAACTTGTCCCTATCCACTGGTATTTTTCCCTCTATATTTAAACATGCCATTGTATCCCTTATACCTAAAAAACCCTCCCTTGACCCGTCTGCTCTTTCTAGCTACCAGCCTGTCTCCCTTCTCCCTTCTGCTTCCAAACTCCTGGAAAGACATGTCTATGCTGGCCTGGTTAATCACCTGTCTGCTTTCTCTTTGACCACCTCCATTCAGGCTTCCCCCCTAACTACTCCATGGAAACTGCCCTCACTAAAGTGACCAATGATTTACTTAGTGCTAAATCTAAAGGTCACTACTATTTGCTAATTCTTCTTAATCTGTCCTCTGCTTTTGATACTGTTGATCACCCTCTACTTCTTCAGATCCTGGCCTACTTAGGTATCCAGGACACTGCACTTTCTTGGCTATCCTCCTATCTCTCTGGTAGGACCTTTAGTGTTTTTCACTCTGAAGCTAGCTCCACTCCCACAAGGCTCAGTACTCAGTCCTCTTCTTTTCTCCATCTACACCCATGGCCTTGGACAACTCATTAGTTCATTTGGGTTCCAGTATCACCTGTATGTGGACGATACCCAAATTTACATCTAAGTAAATTTGCATTTACTTAGTGCCATCTCTGCCTTCATGTCCTCTCGCTTCCTCAAACTAAACATAGACCGAACTTGTCCTTTTGCCACCCTCACGATCTGTTCCCCTCCCTAGCCTTACTATTAATATTAACAACACACCCATATCCCCATCTCCTCATGGCCGCTGCCTGGGAATAACACTAGATTCCGATCTTTCCTTCAAACCTCATGTCAATTCGCTTGCCAACTCCTGTCAGCTCCAACTCAAAAACATCTCCTGCATTCAACCCTTTCTCTCGAAGGAAGCTACAAAAATCGCAGCCCATGCCCTAATCATATCCCGGCTAGACTACTGCAACACACTCCTGTGTGGTTTACTAAACAACCCCCTGGCACCGCTTCAATCCTTTCTCAACTCTGCTGCCTGGCTCATTAATTTCTCCTCTCGCTTCTCTAAAGCCAGTCCTTCCAGTGGTTGCCCATCATGCAAAGGATCCAGTTCAAACTGCTTACCTTATTCTATAAAGCACTATCCAACATAGCCCCTCCATATATCTCAAAGCTGATCCAGCGATACCATCCCAGGCGCAACCTCCGCTCTGCAAATGATACCCTCCTCTGATCCAATCTGGTCACCTCTTCCCATGCCCCGCATTCAGGACTCATGCTGCCCCTCTGCTCTGGAACTCCCTTCCTCCATCTGTCCGTCACTCACCATCCCTTAACACCTTCAAACCTAACCTTAAAACCTACCTCTTTAGGCAAGCATATAACCTGGCCTAAACATTACCCCCTTACTACCCAATATGATCCAACCCGCCTTTCACGCGCCTAATGTCTCACCCCCATATACTCTAGTCTGTAAGCTCTTTGGGCAGGGTCCTCTCTCCTATTGTATCACGGTATTGCTGTAAGAAACTCATCACTCTGTTTACTTATATTATGTATTACCTGTGGATGTAATATGTATGACTTTGTATAACATGTATTACTCGGTATGTAATGTATGACTATGTAATTGTAAAGCGCCATGGAAGATGTTGGCGCTATATAAATCAATAATAATAATACTCCCTGCATCTTATTCATTAACCAATTTTCTATCCATGTACAAATGTGCCTTCCCAGCCCAACAGACCGCAGCTTATACATTAATCGCCTATGAAGGGCCTGTATCAAAAGCCTTTGCAAAATCCTAGTATACTACATCTACTGCTATGCCAAAGTCTAAATTTCTACTTACATCTTCATAAAAGCCAAGATTTATTCCTCCTAAATCCATGCTGGTTACTATTTATAGGGTCAGTCCTTGAAACATACTCTAGGATATGTTCCCTTATTAAACTTTTCAGAAGTTAATCTTACAGGCCTGTAATTATCCGGCTGTGAATGACTACCCTTTTTGAATATTAGAATAACATCAGCCTTTTTCAATCCAGAGGCACACATCTGGACATGAGGGAATATGCAAATATAGGAAACCATGGCCTAGATAAAACTGAACTTGACTCCCTAAGGGCAGAGGATGTATTATATCCGGTCCAGGAGATTTATTAAGATTAACGTCGGTTAACCAAAGTGCACTTGCATCTTTTATACCATTATTTCTACTATACTCTATATCTGTACTTGGATCTTCTATAGTGTAAACAGAGGGGAAAAAAACATTTAAGACATTTGCTTTATCGCCATCCTCCGCAACTAACTTATCCCCATTAATTAATGGTGCCACATTCTCATTCCTCATCTTCTTACTATTAATATACTGAAAAAAAAAATTAGGCTTAGTGATGCTTTGTTCAGCTATCCTAACTTCATTATTAATTTTAGCTAGTTTGATTGCTTTCCTTGTTACAGTTTTTATAATCCCTAAAGGCCCTTTCCTTTCCATCTGACTTAAAGGTTTTAAATGCCTTTTTCTTCCTTTCCATTTGCCCCTTCACATCAGAATTCAGCCACATGGGCGCAAATTTATTTTTTTTACATTTATTTCCCAAGGGTATAAATTTAGATGTAAAAGTGGCTTAAAATCCCCTTTTACACAGTCCACTTCTGTTCAGTACCTTTACCTGATTATACCTTATCCCAATGTCCCCCATAATGAGCACACTCCCCAAACTTGCAGCCCTTGCCAACTGCATATGAAGCCGACTCACTTCCTCTCTGCTAGCATTTGATGGCTTATAGCAGACACCAACAATGACATTACCCCCTTTCCTGTTGCCTAATTCCACCCATATTGCCTCCACTTTAACATCCATATCGCCAGTTATCGCCTTTTAAATTTGGCTTCAATTTTTTCTAACAAACACGTACTCCTCCCCCTTTCCTTTTTTCTCTGTCCTGCCTAAACAGGGTGTATCCTTCTAAATTTACAGCAATCGAGTCAATCTTTCTCCGGCCGCGCGATCCGCATCCTCAGTGCGCTTCCGGCGCCGAGCAGTGACATCATCTTGATGCGCAGAGGATGTGGAGAGAGCGGCCGCCGGACAAGGTAGGAGAATACCACAGGGACACCAGGGCACACTATACTTACAAATAAGAGTAAAACCTTTTTTATTTGTGCATACTGTATGCACAAATAAAGGAGGATTTACCCCTATTTGCAAGTATTGGCTTCTGCAGATGTTTGAAAACTACAACTTTCAGCAATTAAAGCATGCTGGGAGTTTAGTTTCCAAACATCTTAAGTGGCAAATACTAGTAGGGGTTACACCCTCGGTTTATACTCGAGTCAATCTCTTTTTTCCCCTCCTTTTTAGGTAAAACTAGGTACCTCGGTTTATACTCGGGACTGTTTATACCCACACTATTTTTTGGTTTTGAACCTCATTTAAGGCCTGTCCATGAGCGATTAGCTCTGAGCGATTTCTGTTTAAAGAGATTTTTCTGTTTTTAAGAGAATTGACAGCGTTAAAAAACTAAAGCGTTTATTAACTGTGGTTGCAGCCTAGAAAATGTACAACCTAACACTATTTATTTCTAGGAGGGTGCCTGTGTAAGTAATTAATCACTAGTGTATTTTTATTTTATTTTTTTATTACTTACTGCTTGAATAAGGTGGTGGAATTGTTTGAGTAAACTCAAAGCACTGGATTACTAAAACAAATACTTGTGTTTAAAAAACACTGTTACCTGTGGAGCGGGGGCTGGTAGGAGACAAAGGAAAGGGTTTTTTTTTCTCTCTCTCTCTGATGGATGGGGGTGTAAAAATTGGTTTAAATTGGCTGAGGCCTGTGGCTCTGGTTGGTTGTTTGAACCTCATTTAAGGCCTGTCCCATGAGCGATTAGCTCTGAGCGATTTCCGTTTTAAAGAGATTTTTCTGTTTTTAAGAGAATTGACAGCGTTAAAAACTAAAGCGTTTATTAACTGTGGTTGCAGCCTAAATGTACTAACCTAACACTATTTATTTCTAGGAGGGTGCCTGTGTAAGTAATTAATCACTAGTGTATTTTTATTTTATTTTTTTACTACTTACTGCTTGATAAGGTGGTAGGAATTGTTTGAGTAAACTCAAAGCACTGGATTACTAAAACAAATACTTGTGTTTAAAACACTGTTACCTGTGGAGCGGGGGCTGGTAGGGACAAAGGAAAGGGTTTTTTTTTTTTTCTCTCTCTCTCTGATTGGAGTGGGGTGTAACTAATTGGTTTAAATTGGCTGAGGCCTGTTGGCTCTGGTTGGTTTTGAACCTCATTTAAGGCCTTTCCCATGAGCGATTAGCTCTGAGCTATTTCCTGTTTTAAAGAGATTTTTCTGTTTTTAGAGAATTGACAGCGTTTAAAAACTAAAGCGTTTATAAACAAGAAAGCGTTTAAGAACACACATTTTCTGCTGTGTGTCTCTGCTGTGTATTGCTGTTAGTATGGACAGTTTTGTTGGGGCCAACCCCAGATGTTTTTAAGTATATAAATGGTAAAAAATGAGGACTGAGAATGTGGGACCATTAAATAATGGAGCTGAGGTGGTTGTAGAGGATGCCGAAAAGGCTAATCTGCTAAACCGTTTTTTTTACATCGGTTTTTACTGTTGAGATCCTTACAGTAGGGATGTAACAATGTGCAGGGAGGAAATGAAGAGTTTTCACATTGGATAACAGAGGATATGGTACGGAATCAATTAGACAAAGTTAATATCAATAAAGCGCCAGGACCAGATGGATTGCATCCTAGGATTTTAAAAGAGCTTAGTTCAGTTCTAGCAAGACCACTGTGTCTCATCTTTTCAGATTTGCTTTTGTCTGGGGATGTGCCGCTGGATTGGAAAAAAGCCAATGTAATACCAATATTCAAAAAGGTAGTCGTTCACAGCCTGGTAACTATAGACCTGTAAGCTAAACATCAGTGGTAGGGAAGTGATGGAAACTTTGCTAAGGGATCATATCCTTGACTTTGTCTCCAGAGATCATCTTATTAGTAGTAGTCAGCATGGATTTATGAGAAATAGATCATGCCAGACAAATTTAATTGGTTTTTATGAAGAAGTGAGTAAGAAGTTAGATTCAGGCACAGTGTGGATGTGGTATATTGGATTTTGCAAAAGCCTTTGATACTGTGCCACATAGGCAACTAATGTATAAACTGAGGACTGTTGGCCTTGAAGAAAACATTTGTTCATGGATAGAGAACTGGTTATTGGACCGCAAACAGAGAGTGGTGGTTAATGGAGCTACATCTATGTGGGCTAAAGTTCTAAGCGGAGTTCCTCAGGGTTCTGTACTGGGGCCGCTTCTGTTTAATCTGTTTATAAATGACTTAGAATGGGGCATTGAGAGCAAGGTCTCTGTGTTTGCTGATGACACTAAATTATGCAGAGCTTTGGAAACTTCCAATGATGTGCAAGTGCTGCAAGAAGACCTAGATAGATATCAAAAGGGCAGCAGAATGGCAGATGAGATTCAATGTTGATAAATGTAAGGTGATGCATTTGGGATTTAATAATCCCTGTGCCACCTACACCATAAATAACTCTGTGTTAGGTGCATCTGAAATGGAAAAAGATTTGGGGGTTCTGGTAGATAACAGACTAGCTGTAGCAAAAAATGCAGGTAGAACAGCTAGAGCTAGCAAGATATTGTTTGTATAAAGAGGGGAATAGATTAAAGAGAAAAATATTATTCTCCCTCTTTACAAGGCCACGGTAAGGCCTATTTGGAATATGCGGTGCAGTTTTGGAATCCCATATACAAAAGGGACATCTTGGAAATGGAAGCAGTCCAGAGAAGGGCAACTAAATTAATAAGGGGAATGGAGGGGCTTGAATATGCAGGCAGATTAGACAAGTTAGGGCTGTTTACATTGGAGAAGCGGCGGTTGCGTGGGGACATGATAACCTTATACAAATATATTAATGGCCCATACAGTGAACTCTCTGGTGCATTGTTCACTAATAGGTCATATCAGAGGACTCGTGGACATCCTTTAAGGTTGGAAGAAAAGAAGTTTCATCTTCAAGTTAGGAGAGGTTTCTTTACAGTGAGAACGGTGAAACTGTCTTCCAGCAGATGTGGTAATGGCAAGTTCATTGAATTACTTTAAAAAAGGCCTGGATAAGTTTCTAAAACTAAAAAATATTGAGAATTACTGGTATTTATGCATATAGATCTGGTTGATCCAGGGATACTTTCCGATTGCCGTTTGGAGTCAGGAAGGAATTTTTTCCCCCCTTTTTTAGCTGGGGTTTTTTGCCTTCCTCTGGATCAACTGTTAGGTAGGGTTAAAAAAAAAAAAAAAAAGGGAATAGGTTGGACTTGATGGACGAATGTCTTTATTCAACCTTAATTACTATGTTACTATCTCTATCCTACTTATACCCACATCTCCATCTCAGTGTGGAGCTGCCATACTGCTATGTGACACAGAGATGGAGATATGGACATAGACAAGATAGAGATGGTGTGGAACTGCCATTCTTGTATGTGACACAGAGATTGATATGCAGATATATCACATATCAGCATCGCAGCTCCACACCATCACTATCTTGTCTATAGCCATATCTCCATCTGTGTCACATAGCAGTGTGGCACCTCGACAACAAGATGGAGATATGCAGGATAGAAATAGTGGAGCTATGTGACAAACAGATGAATCTATTGATATAGGTAGGCTCAAAATTGTGTCACATAGCAGTATGGCAGCTTCACACAGTGTGGAACTGCCATACTGCTATGTGACACAGAGATGGAAATATGGATATAGGCTGGACAGAGTGTGGAGTTGCCATGTGACACACATCCAACCGCCTGGAGAGCAAGGTCTAGCGCATCATTTCTAGCGCCTGTTACTTAACAGGAACAGGTTTAAAGTCTAGTAATGATCTCTAGTCTGTAAGCTCTTTAGGCAGGGTCCTCTCATATTGTATCACGGTATTACTGTAAAAAACTCATCATTCTGCGTATGTATATTATGTATTACCTGCGTATTTAATATGCATTACCCTGTATGTAATGTAAAACTATGTAATTGTAAAGCTCTACAGAAGATGTTGGTGCAATATAAATCTAGAATAATAATAATAAATAGCCAAATTGACATCACATGTGACATGAGACAGGCCTAAATCTCAGTACTGGAAATTTGTTAATTGCTTGCATGCACAAGATATTACCCTATAACCTATGAATAACTGGTAAATGAACATGTGGAATTATGGGAAGTATAAAACATGCTGCAGAGAAGATATTCACTTAAAAATTATTCAGAGTCGTAGCAGTAAATTCTAGTGATGCTAACCTAGTCACAAAGTCACTTTAATTCTAAATTATGGGCTGCTGCATGGGAATCATAAAATATAGCCATGCAGCCGCTGTGAGTAATTTAAAGTAATTTAATTTGTTACCCAGATTAGACTAAATCCTTACCTCTGGGTACACTAACTAACTCCTGCAATACTCAAATCTTCATCGGCACTCCGCTTTGTCCATCCTCTCTTCCATGCATCTGGGCGAAGCTTGTCTTCCCAATGGCTGCATTGCGATTTGTCACTTACAGGGGAAGAATGCAGGATGAAAGTGTTGAGATAGAGTATTGCAAAAGTTAGTTTAAGTACCCAGAGGTGAGGCCTTGGCAATTTAGGTCCTCACACTGGATACTATGCAGCTATGGAGGAAGAGGAGTGATGGGGAGGGGAGTATAATTATCCTTTAATATTGCCTTTGCAGCTATTTCCATTTAGGATTCACCCAAGCTTGTGGCTCTGGGTATTTCTCCCATGGTTCTCTGAGCACATTAAGACATCTGATTGCACATACTACAACTTTTTACAAACCTTTAATGCATAAAAACATTACCCATTGGCATCAAACACACACACAAAAAAAATCATAAAATGGGAATTTGATAGACAATGCTCAACATTTCTCAGATTTCACTTTCATCTTCCGCCTTTTTTTCAACTTTTCTTTGTGGATGGGTGAATGCAGAAATTCAGTGTCTGTGTTACTATCACCACGCCTCAATTTACTGTAAGGAAGAAAGGATAAAGTATAACCAAGCATTCATTATCTATTACAAAGCAGGACACTTGCTGTCTCATTACATAAGTGTATCACACCACACCTACAAAATCTAGCGAGAAAGTCAAGTAATAAGGCCTAGGTCCCACCTGAGCATGCCGGAATGTTAACTGCGCTCTGTTCACACATCTGGATTGCATTGCCAATGCAATGCTAACGGACAGTTTCCACTATGTTCGCAGCGGTCCTGTTCGTTATTGGTTTGCATGCATGTCAATAACAGAAATTACTCACGGCACACATTGAGCATCACACAGCAGCACATTGCAAAAATCCTGCATGTGCTGCTGTGCATGATAGTCTGACATATCCCTTAATGATGTCCCACACACTACTTGTTTGTACAAATTTATTTATATAGTGCCACTTGGCTACACAGAGCTGTACAATATTAGAATACAAAAATAAATAAATACATAAATTAGTATGTGTATCATGAAATATATAAGTGCTTGAAACATGTAACACATGGAAAGAGGTCCCTGCCCCGTAGAGCTTACAATATAATTAGGTGGGCAACATACAGATACATAGAAAAGGAAGTAGAAATGCCATAGTAATAACTGGTGCAGTGTCAGGAGTCCTATGCTGTGCTCAGATGGATAGAAGGAGGGGTTAGATAAACTGGTTTATTGAGGTTTCTTGACAAAAAGAGAGGGGGATAGAATTCCAAAGGACGGGAGCCACAAGAGGAAAAGGTTTAAGGCAAAAGGAAGTAAATGGAGGGTCTCTATAAGATATTGTTCTGTGATGAGTGGAGGGTACGAGCAGGGACATATGGGGACACAAGAGAAGAAATATAAGTAGTAGCAGCAGAGCAAAAGGATTTTAATGTTAAGAGAAAGATTTTGTATATGTTGTTCAATGGGGAGTCAGATGTGCAGCACAGAGGAGATTTAATTTCCCGATTGTTAGAGAGCGAGATGCATGCGGCAGAGTTAAGTATCGACTGAAGGGGAGAAAGATCGGAAGCAGGAAGACCAGAAAGCAGGTTACAATAGTCAAGGCGTGATAGGAAGAGCGCATGGATAGTCGAGGGTGGGTTGGGTTGAAAGAGGGGAATCTACAAATTTTCACAATATTAGGAAGAAAAAAGCAACAGGAAGAGGAATCAATAATAATCCCTAAGCAACCAATTGAATTGGGTAAACAGAAATAGAAAAAGGTGGAATAGGACCAGGTTTATGTGGGAAAATGATTAGTTTGGTTTAGTCAGGTGTAGTTTGAAGAATCGGTACATCCATAAGGAGACAGCACGGAGACAGACGGAGATGCGTGATTTGGTGTCAGGACATAGTGTGGGGGTGGGTGGGAGGTGAGTGGGTGGAACATCAGGATACAGATAGAAGATTAAAAACAAATGAGCTAATGACATTTCCCAGGGAAATAGTATAGAGGGAGAATAACAGGGGTCCAAGAACAGAGCGTTGCAGAACCCCTACACTAAGATATCCCTAAGAGAGGATATCTTATTATCATATGACACGCTGTAGGTTCTGTTACAGAGGTAGGATCATAGCCAGGATGCCGCTTCATTCCAGATGCCCAAGGAGTGACGAATTTGCATTAGGAGGCAATGATCTACTGTGTCGAAAGCAGAGGAGAGGTCGAGAAGGCTGAGAATAGGTCAAGAAGGATGAGGGAATTATCTACTGTGTCAAAAGCAGAGGAAGGGTTGAGAAGGATAAGAATAAATAATACTCAGTTGGTTTTCCTAAGAAGTGTCATTTTAGACACAAAGGCGAACTACAGTAGAAAAATCAATTTTAGAATTAAAGGCTACACAAGTTGTAATTCTGCATTTCCTAGCCTAAATACACTGCAGCCATTACACTGTAAAGATATATCAAACAGAATTTGAATAGGGGACTTGTATCTTTAGCAATAGACATTCTCAGCTTAGAATTTCTCATAGTGCTTAGCTCTTTCTTGGACTTTACAAATGCGGATAAAAATTATATATTCTTTAAACAATGTGGAATTAAATCACTAATCAAATGTACAACGCCGACTGCACTGGATTCAATGCCGGTTTTCAGTTTTAAATGATAAATTAAATATATTTGTGGGTCCCTCTTTTGGAGCCCCTTCTTTTGGATTCAAGGATCACCTATACACTGTCACTGATGATACTAAAATCTACTTGTCCACCCTCACACTAGCCACTAAAGTTAAATCACAAATTTCTAAATGTCCGCTCCCTATTTCTTCCTGGATGGCGCACCTCCGCTAAATGAATCAATCATTCCCCCACCTAAACTAGGACCTAGTCCACCCATCTCCATTTCTATTGACAATATGGTCATTAACCCAGTTAAATCTGCACGCTGCCTTGGAGTAATCGTTGACTCTTCTCTTTCTTTCCATCATTACATTAACAATGTCACTAGGCCATGTCTTTTTTTCCTGCAACATTGCCAAGATCCGCCCTTTTCTCTCTCGCACCACTATTAAAATGCTCATGCATGCCCTTATAATCTCCTGTAACATTCTGCTACATGGACTCCCGGCCTGTCATCTCTCTCCTCTCCAGTCTATCCTAAACTCGGCAGCTCGGATCATCTCACTCTCTTCCAAAAGAGAACCCGCAACCTCGATACTGCAGTCCATAAAGCGGGCTTCCCATCAAACAAAAAATCATATTCATTACCCTTCTTTTATCCTTTAAATCCCTTCATTCTATTGCACCTTTTTGTTTATCTTTTCTCTTGGTCCCTTATGTTCCCGTCATCCTCTTCGTTTCTCACAGGAACAAACACTTTGGAACTCTCTTCCTCGCTCGTTTTGCCAGGTGACATACGTTAATACTTTCAAATCTAGACTGTGGTCTTACCTTTCTGAGCACCAGCACCTCAAATGATTGTTAGCCACCTCAAGAACTTTGTACCCATCCCCCCACTTGTATCTGTATGTTGTCCAACTAATTTAGATTGTAAGCTCTTCTAATGTGTCAAGGCATGCTGCACTTTCAAATTATACATAATGTATATATACGGGTCCTTAACCGATGTTTGAAATTGTATTTAATTTTTATATATCTGTATAATTGCTTGCACTTTTCCTTGTTTGCATAGTCTGTATTTTATCATGTACAGCGCTGCATACCCAAGTGGCGCTTTATAAATAGAATTTTACAAATAGAGCTGAAAAATTGCACAAAAGGTTTATACAGGAATTGTTTAATTGTGTATAAGCCGAGGTACTTTTTACCTAAAAAACGAGAAAAAAATTATTGACTCAAGTATAAGCAGAGGGTTGACTTTCTTACATAGACAGCTCCATAGATCTTTCCACACAGACAGTACTATAGAAAGCTCCACGCACAGCCCCATAGAAAGTCCCATGCATAGATGTGCATACCTTTCTGTGCAGCCTGAACATTAAAGATCCCTCCATTTAGAGAAGTTTGTTGGATCTTGTTACTTCTCCCATTTTCCCCCTGCACTCTGGGCTGTTCTATAAGTGAGCAGGACAATTGCCTAACCCACCAAAATCAAAAGGATTCTGTGTTACAGGGTACAGCTTTTGATTTCCCAGGGCAAATTTCACAACTTATTGAGTTTGTAAAGTATGCGGAGGACTATAGTTTATCCTTTTTTATGTCATAATAGTTGCTAATTGGCTATTTTCATTACCTTTTATATTTTTCCAACTACTTTTTTTACAATCATTTGTAAATAGATTTAAACACTCTTATTCAATCTTATTTCCTCTATCTTTTTCTTATTTAAATCTTATTTAACAAATCTTATTTCCTCACATAGAAAGCAGTTGGATTGATCTAAAGGTACATATGTATTTTCCAGTAAGGCTGAGGCCACACTACTCAGGAAAAGCATGTGCACCTAGTGTGGCCAGACCAATTGGGCAACACTAGCACACGATTTTGAATGTGCGATTGGATTGCTCGTTAAAATGAGAGTGTGGCTTGAAACAGAAGATTTGGTAGATTGTGTCAGATTAAAATCTATTTACAAATGTCAAGAAGAAAAATGAAAAAGGCAAAAGACGACTTTGAATTTAGCCAATGGGAAGACACGCATCTTTGCGGATAGTGTCTTTTCATTGGCCACATAGTGGACTACACAGAAGCCAGAAGAGGACCGGAACAGCAAGGGAAACATGCAATATTCCATCTAATCGGGTAAAGTACTCGGGGGAGGAGTTAGTGATTTAGGTCCTTATCTTGGGTACTATTCATAGGTAGAAGAGGAGCACATTATAATTGTCCTTTAATTAGCCTGGTAATCAATATAAATCACTAACCTTCCTAAGTTTGGCTCTTTGTAATTGACTGGATTTCGCTTTCTTCTGCTAACTCCCCTCTGTTCTGCGTCTTCTTCGGAATAAGATTTAGGAGATTGTTTATTGGAACCAAGAGTAGTGTTTGTAAGATCTTGGAAAGGTTTAGTTGCTGTAAAAATTAAAAAAAATACAAAAAGCAGGAATTCATATGGGCATTAGCATTTTCCTTGTAGTGTATAGATTATATATTAATATTAAGTTACTTCTGTACTTTATCATATTAGACATTAACAAAGAGTCCTGTAAACATATATAAAAGACTGAGGCTGCAGCTGTACAGTCAAGGAAAATGGCTGAAATAACTGCTCCATAATGAACATTGCATTGGTTCTATGCACCATATACTGTAGATTTTTATGTAGATTTTCTTAAAGGCTGCCACGCAGCACATACAATGTGGCCACAGAGATTGTAAAGCAATAGCAAGTGATTATCACACGCTAAAAGATCGCAAAATGAGGCAGTAAGCTTATAAAAATTGAGCTAATGTGGCTTAGCCTTTAAAAATATATTTTATGTTAGATTATATAAAAAGCAGCTCTGGGTAAAAATAACCCAACGTCACTATTCACGTCCGAAGATCACTGGTAAATTGTTTGCGGTGGCTCCTCTTGCAAAACCTGCACAGCCACCACAAGTTAGTGTTAAAGTTACACTAACCGGCAGTAAATCGATAAGCGTAACCAGTTTTGCACATAGTTCACACAGTTGCAGATCCAAAAAATGCATTTTAAAAGTTTTTGCCGATTAGAAACATTCAAAAACAAATCAGCACATCTAAAGCTTTTTTAAAAAGTTTCGCAATTTAAAACAATAGTGACATGAATGGTGTACTAGACACGCGCAAACCAATGCACACCTAAAAAATTAATGGTGTGAATCAAATATTTAACCAAAAATTGATCTGGACTATCTTAAGTTGCCCACCCACTTACTGTACCTACTGTAACAGGATTCATATTTATTTTAAAGGCAATATTAAATCTAGTTTTCCAGAGATACAAATGTAAAGCTGTGTCAATCACAATATCAGACCAAAAGTTTACGATTGATGCAGATATATATGAAGAAGTTATTCATAAATCATACCTGTTTCTTGTTTGTCTAATGTTTCTAACTCAAGGTCTTCTCGTTCATTATCTTCCAGTGACTTATTATAGTAGTCACTATAAACACTAAAGTTCATGGAAGGCATAAATATCTTTTCAGAGTTATTTTCCTCATATGGTAGAAGTGCCAAATCCAGGTCATTATTCAATGTTTTTTCTAAATATGAATGGTTCTTCGCATTGCTGGCAGGTGAAAATGAAAGACAACTATTACCATCCATCACTGAATCAAGAATAGATTCACTAACCATGTCAAGCACAAAAGAGTCTTGATCATTTTTTAAAGCTTCACTTAAAAACCTAGTCTTTTTACATGGTTGAGAAATTGGCAAGTCTATGAAACTATCCCCGACTAGAGTAACTTTCTCACAACGTGTACCATTTTCTTTGACAGGCAAAATATAGGTTTTTCTTTTGTCTTTTTCGCAAAGGAAACCGGAAGAATACAAACCGTGGTTGTCTTCATGCATAGCTTTAGAGGTCAGGTTATCCAACACACTTTTGCCCTCTTGAATTTTAGTGGTAGCTAAAAGAGAAGTCTGAGCACTATTTGTTATTTTCTGTAAATCACTTTGACTACCATTTTTTTTTTGGAATAATTCTTTAACAGAAGGAGAGGTCATAGAATTGCCCAATGATATCGACACATCTCTTGTAGAATTATCATCACTAGCTTTTATTAGAGTATTCGGTTCATGAATCACATACGTCTCCCTTCGGTATTTATTACCTTCTGCTCCAGGGACACATTCAGCTAAAGCAAATAGTTTTCCTTCTGCTCCAGAGTTTACAAAATAGGTTTCTCTTCTAATATCTGTTTGCTGAAATGGCATAGTATTTTTTGAAAGTTTTGAAACTTCTTCTGTTTTCCAGGCATGTACTAATTGGTGTTTAGGATATGTATTCATTTCATTTATTTCCACCTCTAAACAGTGTTCTTGCAGGATTGAATTTGTTTTTCTTACGGAAGTCTTAGACCTTTTTTTATTCGAATTTCCATTGGAAGTGCTGTTTTTGAATTGAGCCGGTTTAGATGAAGGATTTGGCTTATCCTTAATTTCCTTTTCATGTGGGGGTTGAATAAACCCACCTGGATGCTCATCTTGCAGGATCATCATATTATGTGAAGTTACTTGACTTGCTGAACAGACTGCTCTTTCATCTCTAAACTGGTGTTCCAGGATCTGTATCTTTTCCAAATGACACTTAGACTTTATGTCATTACCAAAAGATTCACACTCTTCTTGTTTAATGGGCTGTGATAATTCATATGTTTTTCGGTTTTGATTGTTTTTTTTATTTATAGACTGTGGAAGAAGGCCCTGTAACACTGACTTAACAAATTTAGTACTGTTAACATCTTTTTGTTCAATAACCGAATATTTGTTCTCTAAATCAAATGATTTATCATCATGGTTTTTGTTAGAATGTTCTTCATTATCCACAGAAGATGCATCATTCTTTTTACTTTTTTTTGTCTTTTCTCTTCCAGCATGCTTCACCTTTCTTAATGAAGAGCTATCTTGTTTAATAGGTATGCATGATTTGGCTGTTTTCAACTGTGTTTTGTTGCTTGATGAAACAGAGATTATTTTAGCAGCCTCACTAGTAGTTAGTTCCATATCTGCATCATAAATTGTTTTCTCTTGTTCAACATTTTTATTTCCATCTTGGTGTCCAATATCTGTTTTTGAATACACAGATTCAACTCGCTGCAGATCTAAGGGAAAAACACTTTCTGAACAAAGAGCCAAATCTTTGTTTGTGTTTTCTTGGCCAGAAAAAATATTTAGAGACTGAGCTCCATTGATTATTTCTGATTGTCTTCTCCTTTGGGAAGGACCCTGTGGATTATATTCACAGAACATAGAACCCTCATCACTTAAACCACAATAAGGTGTATTGGTCTTATTAGTACCATCAGCATTATGCTCCCACTGGCCACTATCGCAACTTTCTCCACCGGAGCGCTTGCTTTGATTAAAGTCAGTTTTTACAGATTGTGTACTCGAATGAGATACTGTTGACCGTTTCTTCCGCATAGTTACAAATCCACAAATGTCTGAGTTGAATATATCTGAATTGCATTCCTCGCGCGGTGCTAGATCCATATGGTTTGAATTTAACAAATCACTCTTATTTTCAGTTATCATCTTAAGGCTTTCTACAAAATAAAGGTGATACAATGTTAACAGCAAATGAGGCATATAAAAAAAAAAAAAAAAAGGATGTAGTGTAGAGATAGTGTGATGCCTTGATAGTTCACTCTAGAAATATAAACTCTAGTAGGGGTCACGCAGCTCGCCTTAAAGTAACGCTAACTGTTCGTAAATCAGTTAGCGCGACTTTAAGCCTCTGTTTGCAGAGGCTGCGCGAGAGCCGGAAGAAACTCTGGCACAGCAGTT
Source organism: Hymenochirus boettgeri (assembly GCA_019447015.1). NCBI lineage: Eukaryota > Metazoa > Chordata > Amphibia > Anura > Pipidae > Hymenochirus > Hymenochirus boettgeri. Next base: position 89,304,593 of record CM033477.1, read on the forward strand.
GCAAACCTATTTACCAGTGGCTGCACGGCTGATTGGACACAAGTATTTAACGCCAGCTATCTGCTGGCATTAAATACGTACGTGCAGGTGAGATTCACCCAGAGCTGCGCAGCCTCTTGTAAATCTGATATGGGTAAATCTCCCTGTTGGAGTTTAAAACCACCCCAAAATCGAAATTTTGCTGTAGTGTAGGGGACCCCCCTCCAACCCTAAACGCTAGGGTTTTAAGTTAAAAAAAGTTCCCAGAAATAGACTTGCACACCTTCGTTCCCTTTGCCTCTGCTGTTACTTCCAGGAATGAATTGGCATTCATCCGAGGGAACTAGGTAGGTTAAATCTATTTCTGGACACTTTTTAAAGATTAAGGGCTAGGCCACACTATCGCGCTTTTTTTGTGATTGCGACTTCGTTTGTGATACGCAAATCTTATGCGATCGCCAATTTATAGCAAAATCGCATGCGAATTCATTTCTCAAAAGAAGAAAATTGCATGCACAAACGCAGTGGAATCGCAAACGTTCGCGGCACAGTGTGCCCATGCCCTTAGGCAGCGCAGAGGGATCCAGAGGGTGAGAGGTAGGGAGGGGGAAGAGCTCACCTGCGCATGCCAGAGTCCCCCAGGAGGACAGGGAAGGGGCAGATACCAAATTACGCACAGAAAGTTCCTACTCTTCACTTTTCTGGACAATCAATGTACACTAGACACAAACAATCACATCCTAGAAAATGAATTATAGCTTTTATTGACAGCATATAAAGTACAAAACCTATAATCTCCCAAGGGTGATTCAGCTCTTAAAAGGAGAACTAAAACCACATTTTTATTCTCCAGAATCTAAACCCCCCTGACCAAAAAAAAAAAAACTTTACTCTAGTAAAAAAACAAAAATAAGCCCCTGGATGAAATAACTGTATGAGTAGTGTCTGGTCCTACCACCTGCCCTCTCATGCTCCCTAGCCTACTCTGTCCAGTAAAAGGATTGGCATGACCGTTTGTAATTTTGTTCTGCCGTAGCTTAGGACTGAGCATATGTAAAGAACATAATGGTTATTGACAAATCTGCGTAATACAGGAATGCTGGGAAATAAATTACATACTCCTTGTTAATAAGGTAAATTTCCCAGCAACTATATCAAAATTAGAAGTGAGAAAGGTTACTGATTCTATGTCAAGGGACTCTGCCATCGGATTCAGTTTTTTTCTGAGCTTTAGTTTTTGCCTGATTGAAGGGCATTTCAGCCCCCACAAGTTACTTTTAAAGGGTATGTACACTGGAAAATGTTTTTTTAAATTGCCCATTTGTGGAAACTGTAATTCATCCCAACTATCACTGTACTATTTTCTTTGTTGATCTGCCCCATATTTCATTAAATATCTGAAACATCTTACACTTAAGCATTTTTGTAAGCAGTTTTGCTATAGCTGGAATGGTTTGACAGTTGGTGTGCTGAATGCTGTATGCAGTTGACAGTAGGTATGTGGGAAAATAGTCAGGTCAAAGCCTGAGCAAAAAAAGTATTGTATTGAAGGCATGCAGCAACACACACCTCAGAGTAAGTGCTACTTACCTGTATTTATTAATAGATGACGCAAAGTAATTTTTTCAGTATACATACACTTAAATATCAGGGTATATAGGGTTCAATCAAATATAAAACGTTACCTGTAACTAGTGTATGGAGTGTTAATTTTTCTGTCAAGGGAGCAGGCTTTGAGGAAACTAAATTGGTCTCTGAATGTGTGATACCGGTGTTTCTTCTTTCCTCCACAGAGCTGGAAGGAACCCGTAGAGCCTTTCCTGTCAACCTAAAAATTACAGACGGATTAAAAACTATGAGTATTGCTGTTCAGGTTATGGATTATAAACTTTAAAGATTAAAATAAAATCTAACCTAAACCTGGTAAAGACCCTGCATCCCCTGGTAGCTATAGACCTATCTCACCGATTAATTTAGATATTAAGATATATGCTAAAATTCTGGCCACGCGCCTCAGGGACCTCTTACCAACCTGGATAGACCAAGAACAGGTAGGATTTATCCCAAAAAGAGAAGCAAAGGATAACACCATAAAAACGATTGCATTACCGTAATATCTCATGTGCAACGCAATAATATACCCACGTGCCTTCTCTCACTTGATGCAGAGAAAGCTTTTGACAGGGTAATCTGGTCCTTTCTGAAATCAACACTTTTAAACGTAGGCATCATCAACAGAATTATGGCCCTCAATCATAAAAACACAGCCCAAATAAAAATTAATGGTCTTCTATCAGAATCTTGCAAAATGGGACCAGACAAGGATGCCCCTTATCACCTCTCCTATATGTTCTAACCATGGAACTTGGTTGAAGTGGGACAGGGAAGGTAGAGGGGGGAGGTAATTTTGTTAGGGTAACTAGGGGAAGTGGGGGAAGGAAGGGTAGGGTGGCTTCTTCCCAGATTGCCCATCCCAACAGATTTGCCATCTTAGGTAATGAAGTGGAGGAGGACACCTCGGAATTAGCGTGTATGGAGGGGTTAGTCCCTTGAGCACCCAGGGGACTGCCATCTCTGATACAAGGGAGGAGGAACGAAGGATCAGGAATGCTAGGCAGGTGGTAGTGGTCTCCATTATAAGGAAGGTAGATAGGGTAATCTGCCGCCAAGAGCCTACATGCCGAACTGTGTGTTGCCTGCCTGGTGCTAGGGTTCGGCATGTGGTGGATCGTGTAGACAGATTATTGGGTGGGTCCAGGTGTGACCCGGTGGTCTTGGTTCACATTGGTGTCAATGACAAAGTTAGAGGAGGTGGTGAGGTCCTTAAACATGATTTCCGAGAGCAAGGGGCCAAGTTAAAAGCAAGGACCTCCAGGGTATTGTTTTCAGAAATACTACTGCAGCCACATGCTAAGCCAGGGACACAGCGGGAGCTTAGGAGCATTAATGCATGGCTAAGAGGGTGGTGTAAGGAAGAAGGGTTTGGGTTTATTGAGAACTGGGCAGACTTAGGGATGGCTTGCACCTCACTGATGGTGGTGCAGCTATTTTAGGGGAGAAGATGGCTAGAGGGTTGGTGGAGATTTTAAACTAGGTTTGGGGGGTGAGGGTATTAGCAGTCTCACTGGGATAGATAGCCCAGGAGGAAAGCAGGGTGTAGATAGGCCAGTGGCGGGCAGAAAGGGGTGTGGGTCTATTAAAGTGTACGAATAAATTACAGGATCATAATCTAAAATGTATGTTTGCAAATGCGAGAAGCCTGGCTGACAAAATGGGTGAATTGTAAATTATTGCCGTTGAATGAAAAGTATGATGTAATAGGTATAGCAGAAAAGTGGTTGAACAGTTCTCACAACTGGGCTGTAAATTCAGAAGGATATGCCTTGTTTAGGCAGGACAGAGAAAAAAGGAAAGGGGGAGAAGTATGTGTTTATGTTAAAAAAGAATTGAAGACAAATTTAAAAGAAGAGATAACTGGTGATATGGATGATAAAGTGGAGGCAATATGGGTGGAATTAGGCAACAGGAAAGGGGGTAATGTCATTGTTGGTGTCTGCCATAAGCCGCCAAATGCTAGCAGAGAGGAGGTGAGTCAACTTCATATGCAGTTGGCAAGGGCTGCAAGTTTGGGGAGTGTGCTCATTATAGGGGACATTGATTGGTGTAGTGGAACTGCCATCACAGAAAAAGGCAATGAGTTCCTGAATTTGCAGCAGGATAATTCTCTCACAGGTGGTTGAGGTTCCTTCTAGAAAAAGAGCTCTGTTGGATCTGGTAATATCTAACATCGTGGAGCACATTATTGATATAAAGGTAACTGGAGGCTTAGGGTATAGCGACCATGAAATAGTGGTGATTGGACTTTATCGAAAGGAAAAGTGCACTGGGTTAACAAAGACTTAATTTCGGGAAGGCAAATTTTCCCAGGTTAAAAGCAGCTCTTTAGAATGTCAACTGGGATAATGTATTATCAGGTAAAGGTACTGAACAGAATTGGACTGTGTTCAAGGGGATTTTAAGCCAGTTAACATCTAAATTTATACCCTTGGGAAATAAATAAAAAGGCATTTAAAACCTTTAAGGCAGAGGGAACAGAAAAGGGATTATAAAACCTGTAACAAGGAGTGTAAGAAAGCAATCAAACTAGCTAAAATTAATAATGAACTAGGATAGCTAAACAAAGCATCACTAAGCCTAAAATTTTTAAAAGTATATTAATAGTAAGAAGATGAGGACTGAGAATGTGGCACGATTAATTAATGTTGATAAGTTAGTTACGGAGGATGGCGATAAAGCTAATGTCTTGAATACTTTCCCCCCCTCTGTATACACTATAGAAGATCCAAGTACAGATATCAGAGTATAGTAGCAATAATGGTATAAAAGATTTAAGTGCACTTTGGTTAACCGAGGATATGGTACAGAAAGAACTAAATAAATCTCCTGGACCGGATAAAATACATCCTCGGGTACTTAGGGAGATAAGTTCAGTTTAATCTAGGCCACGGACATTATAAGTAGTAACCAGCATGGATTTAAGAGGAATAGATCTTGTCAAACTAACTTGCTTGGCTTTTATGAGGAAGTAAGTAGAAATTTAGACTCTGTAAAATCCAGGTAAACTACATCTACTGCTATGCCAAAGGCTTTTGATACAGTCCCCCATAGGCGACTAATGTATAAGCTGAGGTCTGTTGGTCTGGGGAGTCACATGTGTACATGGAGAGAAAATTGGTTAATGAATAGGATGCAGAGAGTATTTGTAAATGGGGCTTGATCATTATGGACTAAAGTGCTAAGTGGGGTGCCACAGGGTCTGTATTGGGACCGCTTCTATTTAATCTATTTATTAATGATTTGGAAGTGGGTATTGTCAGCAAGGTTTCTGTGTTTGCTGACAACACAAAACTTTGTCGACCATTAAAAACTTCAGAGGATGTGCAATCGTTGCAGGGGGATCTAGATAGATTGTCACATTGGGCTGCTAAGTGGCAGATGAGATAAATGTAAGGCGATGCATTTTGGACTTAAAAATCCTTGTGCTACATATACTATAAATGGCTCCGTGTTAAAGGGTATCTCCACTGAGGAAAAAGCATTTTTTATTATTTTTTGGTTTATTTTAAAGTACACCATCCCCCAACCCTCCCCCTACCTTTTCCCCCCAGAATTCCCCTTCGTTTGATTGCAGCAGCATGGGAAAGTTGTGCAGGTTCCTGGGGGGGGGGTGTTTTCCCCTGTGCTGGGAGTGCTGTCACTCAGTGTGCATCATCCTGGTAGCAGACACACCCACTTGGCTGCAGCAAGAAATCCTTTCCTCCATGACTCTCTAAGTTAATTTTTACAGCTTATGCAGAGAGACAGGGGAGGAAAAGTTAAAACCCTCTTTCCACAATATTGTAACAAAGGCAGGGGGAACTTGTGTTTTTAATAAAGATTTTTTTGTGTCTAACTCTGGTTGAAAAAGTGATCTAAGTTTGATTTCATAGGGGATGCTGGGAATATGAGGCAATCTGGTATGGGAGAGAGAAAAAGATAGTACCAGATTACTCCTCCATTAATCAGTGAACTCAGTAGCTTGAAGTGTGCGTGTGTAGAATCGACCAACCAGTCACACAGACAGCAGTCCCGACGGATCCTCACACGATCTGCGCATGCACTAAAGGAACAGACGCGTCGGACATTTCCCAGGCAGGCAGTCACTGAAAGTGGGCGGACCTGCACCATCCACAGCGTTCAGGGAGAAACTCATTGGATTTCCTCTAAACTACTGCACAAAGACACAGGATACTGCAGGTACATGATCACCTTACACATGTCTATCCTTACAACCCAGGTGACTTATCAGTGGAGATACCCTTTAAGTGAATACCTGTTGGAAAGGGATCTTGGAGTTTTGGTGCATAAACCTAAAGGTAGCAAGCAGTGCCAGGCGGCAACAGCCAGAGCCAGCATGGTATTGTCTTGTATAAAGAGAGGTATGGATTCAAGGGAGGACAATGTAATTCTCCCTCTTTACAAAGCATTGGTAAGGCCTCATTTGGAACATGCAGTGCAATTTTGGAATCCTGTGTACAAAAATGACATCTTTGAAATGAAAAGGGTTCAGAGAAGGGCAACTAAATTAATAAGGGGATTGGGGGAGCTTGAATATGAAGAGAGACTGGAAAAGTTACAATTATATACGCTGGAGAAAAGGCGCTTGCTTGGGGATATGATTACTGTGTATAAATACATTAACGGGCCATACAATAAACTTTCTGGGGCATCGTTCACCAATAAAACATGTCAGAGGACACGAGGACATCCCTTAAGACTTGAAGAAAAAAGGTTTAGGCTTCAAGTTCGGAAAGGGTTTTTCACTGTGAGAACGGTAAAGCTATGGAACTGCCTTCCAGTGGACGTTGTTATAGCACGTTCATTGGTCAGTTTAAAAAAAAAGCTGGATGAGTTTCTGCAAACAAGGAATGTTGCAAGTTACTGGTATTGAGATGATCCAGGGAAATTTCCGATTGCCACTTGGAGTCAGGAAGGAATTTTTCCCCCTTCATAAATTTGATGGGTTTTTTTTGCCTTCCTCTGGATCAACAGTTAGGCAGGAAATGAGGATATTGCTAGATGGGTTGGACTGGATGGACGTATGTCTTTATTCAGCCTCAAATACTATACTATACTAACATCTACTAAACACAATCCGACTCAACCCAAATACAGGTTGGATACAGATAGGCCCTCAGACACACAAGATAGCTGCATACGCAGATGACATACTCCTATATCTCACCTCCCCAGATATCTCCATTCCTAACCTATAAAAAGAAATAGACTAATTTGGCAAACAAAGCAACTTCAAGATTAATTTTCAAAAATCAGAATGTATGAACATATCCCTAACACTAGAAATTTCATTACTGAAACAAAACTTCCCATTTCACTGGCAACCAAAAGCAATAACATATCTGGGCACTCAAATTCCCAACTCTCTACAATAATAAATCTTAACTATCTCCCTTTAATAACAAGAATGTCCTCCGATCTATGCACATGGAAGAAAAAAAAACACTACTCATCGTTTGCTAAAATAAACATTATTAGAAAGGATGTCCTACCAAGATTTCTGTATATTTTTCAGACTATCCCACTATTACCTAAAAAACATTCTTTGATAAAATTAAAGGGTATCTATACTCTATTTTAAATCTGAGCTGTAGATCCTGAGAAATCCTCATTTTAGTCACAGCATTTACAGGGAAAGACCTGTTACTCCAGGAGCAGAGATTGTAATATGTGACCTATTAATGACCTCTTACTAGAATCTTTAGCTGCCTGCCAGCACACTTTCTGCAACAATTATGAGAATCAGCAGAGAAAAGTAAACAGAGCAGTGTCTATGGTGAGGCTCTGCAGAACTTATAAAGTGTCGGAGACACTACAAGGAGGCAGTGAGTAAAGGAGGGTGGGGGGAATTAGGAGCACTCACTAAATAATAATTAAATGACAAAACAAGCACAGATGAATATGCGAGTACAACCATTTTACTTCTCTCCTATTGTAGTTTCAGATAATGTTAAGTTGTTTGAGTGGGTATAGTGACCCTTTAAACAGCTACTTCTAAGGTTTATATGGGGAGGCTCCAACCATCGACTTAAATATTCAATAATAACACAAACCATACTCTGGAGGTCTTAGTCTTCCTGACTTCCAATTGTACCATACAGCGGCCTCGCTGAATAAATTGGATATTCCATAATCAAGATAAACTATGGGTGTCCATATCAAACACTCTTCGTCAAATACCCATACAAAACCTCCCATGGCTCCAAACATCCAGCAGATCTGAATCTCTAAACAAAGTCTACTTTCTGGACTCAATTTTAAAAATCTGGGACAAATCCTATAAATTCTCTAGCATTCTTCAATTCTTATTAAAGAGAAAATATCCAAAACACTTACTGCACACCCCTTGATAGAATTTACGGCGCTTAACGCTCCACAGGCTGCTACGGCAAGCAGAAACTCAACCGTGAACAAGACATGGTGATTGTTTCTTATATTCTTGTTCAATTCTTATTCCCCTTAAATACTTTAAGATCTTGGATTCTCTCCTCAGATCCTTTGTATGGGGGTCCAGTAGATCAAAATTGAGCAGGCAAACATTAAAACGCTCAATGGACTTGGGTTGCATGGCAATTCCAGATTTTCGTCTACTATATAGCCTCCCAGGTATCGCACATACACCACTGGACCACAGGGGAATCAGAGGTTTCTCCGGCGTTTAACACCTCAAAAAAAACAAAACACATGACTCCAGAACCAGCATACCTGATCTCCTGTAGGATGAAAGGCTCACAAATACCCAACCCACTTCCCCCATTATTGACCCATTATAGGCATTAAAAACTTGGGACCTTGCAGCACAAACAATAGGACTAACCTCCTTAACCAAGCAAACTCCACTATGGTTTAATCAGGCTCTACCCGAGTTCCTCACTATTCAACAGCCCAAAATCTGGTACAAATACGGGATCTCAAAACTATCCCATTTGGTAAAAAACAATGCACTAAAGACATTTGATCAACTAAAACAGGACTTTAAGATACCGAACCGCCACCTGTTTAGATACTTGCAAATAAAGCATACTTTTCATACTCAATTCCAGGGACAAACCCCCGCCCTGGAAAACAATCCACTTCAGGGCCTAGTTACTACCTCCAAATCTCCCAAATCCAGGCCTTCGAAAAGAAATCAACACAGGAAAATGATATAGGTCCTATTGATGGGGATGAATGGGAGGAGGCACTAACAGCCCCAAAAGCATCAGAAAGGCTAACCCAGTTGTATATAATTCATAGAGCTTATCTTGCGCTAATTAGACCTGCCAAATTTAAGAAAGGCCGAAGCTCTTTATGCCCAAAATGAAACTGCTCCCCTGGGACCTTTTTCCATTTACTCTGGAGCTGTCCACAGACACAAGGGTTTTGGCAACAAGAAATAAAATTTTTACACAATCATAGAAGTCCAGTGTGTTTAGACCCAAAGGTATTCCTACTGGGTATAGTAGAATATAACTAAACTGGGTATAGTAGAATATAACTAAACAAATCATTAGCAACTTTTCTATGTGAAACGTTATTTGTCGCCAGAAAATTTATAGCCAAAACCTGGATACAGGCAACAGTGCCCACGCTTTCTCAATGGAAGGTGCAGATAAATTCCACACTGTTATATAGGAAATTGATATACATTAACAGAGGCTGTGCAGCTAAATATGATAAAATATGGAACAGATGGGAGTCCTCCTCAGTGTCATGTAATGGCAACTCTCATAATGACGAAACAGATTACATTTTTATTTTGTATGCACAGTAATTTTACTAACCAGAGACCCGTAAGGGCTAGGCCCCACTACTGCGTTTTTTTTTGCATTTGTGCTTTTTTCAGATTGAAAACGCAGCAATGCACCGAAAACGTGTGTTTTCGGGTGCTTTGCAATTTGCATTCTGCATTTTAAATCGCAATCACATGCGTTTCTCAATACTTAATGAAAAAAAAACGCAATGAAATCGCATGCGATTGCGTTGCAGTGTGGCAGTGCCCTTATGGGTCAAGGAAATGGGCAAACCAAGGTTTAAAGTGTTTATTAAGTTTATTCCTTTCTTTATATTTACCGTACCCTTCCACAATCGATATGACTCCAATGTATCAAATGGCAGGCTATGCCATAACAGGGTGTAAGAAATATAAAAGTTTATTTATATATCACAATAACCACACAAATGCTTTGTGTTGTATAACATTTATTATTTTAGATACTTCTAATACTGCAACACTGTTCATATGTAACATTTCTTATGACTTTCACCTAATAAACTTCCTCTACTGGAGGGGATTTAAAAAAAAAATTATCTGAAAATTTCAGTGGAAGGTACAAGCACAAAGTTAAAGGATAAGTACACCATTAAAAAAAAAAAAAAGAGTTTTAAAACATCTTGCAAATAACTTAAAGTTGGCCACAACTTTCCCCCCCCCCCTCGTTTCCTCCTCCTGGATGAAGTTATTAGCAGCTCGGCCCCGACGAGATGTGCTCTCTCCACCTCCAATTTCCTGCTGCGCGCATGCGTGGGTGACGTAATCTCGCCAGGGCGGAGCTGCAGATGACTTTATCCAGGAGGAAGAAACCAGCAAGTTCCTAGCAGAATTTTTTTTTAAGCCAACTTTAGTTTTAAAGGGGCAACTGAAATGCTGACTTCCTGTTTGCAGGACCCCCATAACAGACCGTTATGGTCTTGCCCTTGACCCAGCGCCTGGGTTGATTCAGTTGCTCAGTAGAGATCTGAGCATCTTTGACCCATCCAACAGCCAATCAGTAGAAATTACTGTTAGGAACATTCCAAGAATGCAGTGCATCCTGGGAAGAAGAAGGACCGTTAGAACCTGAAATGTCAGCTCACTAATGTCAACAGCAGGGAACAGCAAAGGTATGAAATCAACTGATTTTTCAAAATGGGAGAGAATATGTAGAATAACTAAGAAGGCATTACACAAACTAACAATTTAACAAATATTGATCATTTCCACTGAACTGTCCCTTTAAAACAACAGCTTGCAAATAACAAGGTTTTTTTAATGGTGTACTTATCCTTTTAACTTCCTGATCTGCACTTTGTTTCTGTGACATATGTCATAATTCCACACTCCAAAGAAAAAAAAAAAGCTATTTCCAGGCCTAGTTTTAAAGGGCATGTCCACCCCCAAAACTAAAATTTAACCCACTACTGGCCCCACTGTGTAGTGTTAAAAAATCCTTACCATACTCCTCTGCTCCAAACAGTTCGCCTGCAGTGCCTTTTCAAAGTCCCAAAAAGTGAGTCATCAAGTTCCCACTGCTTCCTTAACCACAGTAAGGACAGTGGCATACACAGGAGAGCCCTCCTTCCCTCTGGAGCTATCTTTGCTGCTTGGTGCCCTAACTATAAAATCCTTTTGTGTAGTGTAGGGCACACTATCCCACCCCCAACCGCCAAGTCTGTGTTAAAAAGAAGGTTTAGACTACTTACAGTCCTCCATTCCCCATGCTTTCTGCATTGCTGGCAGCGAGTCTGTGATTGGCTGCCCCTCAGCCAATCACAGACATGGCTGCCGTTTGCCATTTTGATGCTTTTTTTTTTTAAACAATCATATTGAGACGATAAAGAATTTCATGGGTGGGGTGGGGTGATGATACAGCTGATGAAGTGGCATCTTCTATCTGAACCAGCAGTAGGATACAAGTGGGCGAGGAGGTAGAGCAATGGTAGTCAGTTATCAAGACTACAGCTAAATTTGTTGTTAAAAGGCACTTGATAAGTTAGATACAATTCAGTACAAATATATATAGCCATAAAGGATGGCTAACCATAGGAAAGCCATCAGATCAGCCATACAGGAAACTAAACCCACCAATACAAGTACAAAGTACGGGGGGGAAAAATCGGTAGCCCGGCATTTTGGAGAGGCCAAACATTCTTTGGCCAACCTAAGATGGATGGCTATAGATCAGGTTAAAGACACAGTAGGAGTAGATAGGGACAGGGCACTGTTGAAATGCGAGGCATGGTGGATCCGATACCTGAATACAGTATCCCCAAGGGGCCTCAATGAAACTTGTTCATTGGCTTGTTATTTATAATTATTGTATATTAGTTATAAGCCTGTTTTATGGTTATATTTAAACCAGTATATATGAGCGTATCAGTATCCTGTTAGATAATTTTAGATAATCCTAGACAATTTTATAGCATTATAGATTTATTATGCACAGTAGGATCTCACGAGCATCAATGATAGTATTAAGTATGGATACCATGTTTTTATGTGTATTTGTTAGATATTTTATACCTTCACTATAAGGTTTTACTATAAAATTGTAGATCACTGTATTAAGTATATGGTCGCACTACCACTATTGCACTTTACTCCACAGGCACGTTACCCACCGGGGTGCCGTATCTGTTCCTCATGATCCGCACGTACTGTTGGAAATATACCCTGCAGACAGAGCTTTGGAACCTACATGATGGACCAACATAGAAGATGGGGACATTTAAATCACACTTGTTTATGGATATCATGGATACCACGGGGAATGGGTGACGACACCAGGGGAGGGGAGGAGGGAGGGGGGGGGGGGGGGGGTGTGTACTTCCGTTTTTAGTTGTATATTAAGCATGAGTTGACATTACATATTGTCTTGAGAACGGCCAAACTTATGATATATATATATATATATATATATATATATAATATTATATATAATATATATATAAAAAAACGGGGGAAAAAACCACGCACCGTGAACCCTGATTTTCATCCAAGAAAAGCGCACTGTGATGACTAATTCGCTCACTTGTCCTTTCTCCGGTCATTGAAACATCTGGTGATTGCTAAAAACAAAAAGATAAAATTAAAACAATATAGGTGTCTAAATACATTTAAGTCTTTTTATAAAATTTCTTGCACACAGCAAAACTACAAGCATACAAACAGGAATTGCAAGAAAATATTTTTTTCTCTCTAGTATGATCTACTAACAAACCTCAGGCCTGAACATTCTTCTGTAAAAATCCACACAGACATGTGATTGAGACACACGACTAAGACAAACAGCTGTTTTGGCTGAGCATTCTTTAGTGAATGGGCACTTGGCTATTTTCGCTCGACTAATCATCAATACAGTACAATAAAGTAGGCCAAAACCTCTGTTCAGTACACCATCATTTGTTGCGGATCAGTCCCGCGTTCACACGTGTGAACCTTAATTCAGAAGACTACAGCTAATCATAATAAATCTATAGGTAAATGCTATTTTTATATAATGGAGGTATACAAATTAGGGGTTATTTCTCCTTTCTCTAACCTAATTTCACTATAAAAAGCATATCAGGGACACAAATGATCTGTAAAGTCAAATTACAAGTACCTTCCTACTTAAAAGGTTTATCAATCGCCAGTCCGTTGGTTGAAAGAAAAGTAAACCATTTACCTGTGCGAACCAGCCCTAACCCACCACCAATTCATGGTATGCAAGAAAGCACATACACTGGCCCAGACCGCAAGACCCACAACTATGCCTTAAGGTGCCCATACATTACAGCTTACCTGGCAGACCGATACACGACATACAATCAATTTTGGAGGAACCGCCTTTCCGGACCTACTTTACATCCAACACACAGACGAAAAGTAAAGTGGTAAGAACCGGACCTCGTGATCGTATGTCGGCCAGATAAAAGGTCCAGAAAGGTGGTTCCTCCGGAAATTATTGTATGTCGTGGATCGGTCTGCCAGGTAAGCTGTAATGGATGGGTACCTTTACCTTCCATTTTTCAATCAATTTCACACAAGCCAGGAACAAAAAGAGGAAATTTACATTAAAAGGAACACTAAACAAGTAAAAACAGGGAGGTGAGAACGCTTATTCTCACTTCCCTGTGAATAATAGAGCACCAGGGGAACACAGCCGAACTTACCTTACCAGGCACTCCACTGACAGCGTTCTGCAATGACAGACGTGTTGCCCCTCTCTCCTGACCATGCGCCTATCTTTGGCACATGTACACCAATACAAAAGATAGGCGCACAATCTGGAAAGCAGGACAGCGTGGCTGTCAATTCAGAAGGAACTGTGAGTGGAGCGCCCGGTAAGGTAATTTTCGGCTGTCCCCCCCTGGTATTCTATTAATAATAATATAAACGGATGGCATATAGTTATTTTTACAGGTTTAGTGTTCCTTTAAAGGATAAGTGCTCTGTAAAATCAAGTTATGTTCATTTGGAAGCTGCAGCTTTAAAAATATTCCGGGTTATTCAATAAAGGTTCTTATCGTTTAAAATTATGCTAATTTTGCCCCAACCAATCAGATCCTGTTTAACATTTGATAGCTAACATCTTATTGGTTGGGGCAAAATTAGCACCATTTTAAACGATAAGAACTTTTATTGAATAACCCTGACTGTTGCCATATTTTTTTTACATATGCCCCTCCAGAGCCTATCTTTGTGCCTTGAAAGTTGCTGACATCTTGTTACTGGTTTGCTAAAAGTTAAGCTCCATCCCTCTGAGATTTCTTCTGCTTTCTCCTGCTTGAGCCCCAATCGATAATGCCTGTGAGTTCCGTGCACACGCAAATGCCTGGAAATCACAAGCATTACTGTTTGAGGCTTAAGCAGGAGAGTGCACGGAACTCACAGGCATTAAGCAGAGGCTCAAGCAGAGGAAATCTCAGAGGGTCGGGGCTTAACATTCAGCAAACCAGTAACAAAATGTCAGCAACTTTCAAGGCACAAAAGGTCTGGAGGGGCATAGGTAAAAAAAAAAAAACGGCAACAGTATTTTTAAAGCTGCAGCTTCCAAATAAACATAACTTGATTTTACAGTGCACTTAATCTTTAACTATAGTGCGCATGCATGCTAAATTAAAGCAGGAAGCAGTCAGGACCTGTCAGTGCAGACGGCGATGGATCACGTGAAAGGTAAATTCTCTTTTTTTTGTGTTCCTGGCTCATGTGAAATTGATTTAAGAACAGGAGGTAAAGTTGCTATGCCTTACTTCAGTTCTTTTATCAATGCATTAAAGGGTGTGTACATTGTAAATACAACTTTATGATACTGGCTAGCTATGGCTTTAAATATAAATGTGGTGGGTTTTTTGGCCTATTACCCTCCCTTCATTGCTTGAATGTTGCTGGTTTACTTTTCCAGTCTAATCAGGTTTTTAGGACTGCCCCCATGAGACTTCCAAAGCTGCAACATCCACAAGGTCTAAGAATGCCACGCATGACATCAATGCACGCGTGCACCCCTGTGAAGCCACAAAAAAAAAAAAAAAAAAAAAAAAAAATCACACAGGAGACTGTGGGGCAATCCCAAACCTCTTCCATTGATGTGCGCTAACACAGTGCGCACCAAAATAGCCTACTGGGCTCACTAAACAATAATCTAATGACAAAACAAGCACAGATTAATATGCGAGTACCACCCGTGTAGTTTCAGATAATGTTAAGTTGTATGAGTGAGTATAGTGACCCTTTAAGTTCTCTTTTATGAATCTTAGGAGTCAGAATGAATTTGATTTTCAAAATGTTATTTTCCATAATTATGGGATGCATTGGGCTACATACCTCTGTGTTGCTGATTTCAATAGCAGCAGGTAAATTAATATTCATGAAAAGATCGATATCTTTCAGCATTTTATTCTGTAAATGTTTTGAGGGGAAAAAAAAAAAGTTACTTGTTAGATTGCAAATGTAAAACATTGTATAAATAACTAGCATGCAGTCACATACAGTATTTTTACTGAAGAGGTTAGATAAGGTATTAAATCTGGGTACACACCATACAATATTTTCATCTGACTGTTATTACTGTTTTGGTTGGTAGGGCGAAAATATTGTATGTTGTGGGTGCCAATGGCTGCGACCGATCTCGGTCGCTTGTTTGTCCGGATTGTATGAACTGGAGCTTAGGTATGCTGGTAAATGATGGTCGATCATGCGGTACCCTATGGGACCGCAAAATCGACCACAGCTACTTCTGCCATGACTAACAGTGATTTGTCCCGGTCAATACAAATTTCGTCCCGTGTGTACCCAACCTAAGAAGGAACAAAGTAATCTCTATTATTAATTATACAATTAGCATGCAAATTAGGACAACTCCACCCTCACAATTATATATTTTATAAAGAAAAGCCCCTTTAAAATATGTTGAGATATTAGGGTCTGTTTTAGATGTTTTTTATTAAAGGATAAGTGTACTGTAAAATCAAGTTATGTTCATTTGGAAGCTGCAGCTTTAAAAATACCGTTGCCATATTTTTTTTCCCTATGCCCCTCCAGAGCCTAGCTTTGTGCCTTGAAAGTTGCTGACAATCGGTCTGCCAGGTAAGCTGTAATGGATGGGTACCTTTACCTTCCATTTTTCAATCAATTTCACACAAGCCAGGAACAAAAAGAGGAAATTTACATTAAAAGGAACACTAAACAAGTAAAAACAGGGAGGTGAGAACGCTTATTCTCACTTCCCTGTGAATAATAGAGCACCAGGGGAACACAGCCGAACTTACCTTACCAGGCACTCCACTGACAGCGTTCTGCAATGACAGACGTGTTGCCCCTCTCTCCTGACCATGCGCCTATCTTTGGCACATGTACACCAATACAAAAGATAGGCGCACAATCTGGAAAGCAGGACAGCGTGGCTGTCAATTCAGAAGGAACTGTGAGTGGAGCGCCCGGTAAGGTAATTTTCGGCTGTCCCCCCCTGGTATTCTATTAATAATAATATAAACGGATGGCATATAGTTATTTTTACAGGTTTAGTGTTCCTTTAAAGGATAAGTGCTCTGTAAAATCAAGTTATGTTCATTTGGAAGCTGCAGCTTTAAAAATATTCCGGGTTATTCAATAAAGGTTCTTATCGTTTAAAATTATGCTAATTTTGCCCCAACCAATCAGATCCTGTTTAACATTTGATAGCTAACATCTTATTGGTTGGGGCAAAATTAGCACCATTTTAAACGATAAGAACTTTTATTGAATAACCCTGACTGTTGCCATATTTTTTTTACATATGCCCCTCCAGAGCCTATCTTTGTGCCTTGAAAGTTGCTGACATCTTGTTACTGGTTTGCTAAAAGTTAAGCTCCATCCCTCTGAGATTTCTTCTGCTTTCTCCTGCTTGAGCCCCAATCGATAATGCCTGTGAGTTCCGTGCACACGCAAATGCCTGGAAATCACAAGCATTACTGTTTGAGGCTTAAGCAGGAGAGTGCACGGAACTCACAGGCATTAAGCAGAGGCTCAAGCAGAGGAAATCTCAGAGGGTCGGGGCTTAACATTCAGCAAACCAGTAACAAAATGTCAGCAACTTTCAAGGCACAAAAGGTCTGGAGGGGCATAGGTAAAAAAAAAAAAACGGCAACAGTATTTTTAAAGCTGCAGCTTCCAAATAAACATAACTTGATTTTACAGTGCACTTAATCTTTAACTATAGTGCGCATGCATGCTAAATTAAAGCAGGAAGCAGTCAGGACCTGTCAGTGCAGACGGCGATGGATCACGTGAAAGGTAAATTCTCTTTTTTTTGTGTTCCTGGCTCATGTGAAATTGATTTAAGAACAGGAGGTAAAGTTGCTATGCCTTACTTCAGTTCTTTTATCAATGCATTAAAGGGTGTGTACATTGTAAATACAACTTTATGATACTGGCTAGCTATGGCTTTAAATATAAATGTGGTGGGTTTTTTGGCCTATTACCCTCCCTTCATTGCTTGAATGTTGCTGGTTTACTTTTCCAGTCTAATCAGGTTTTTAGGACTGCCCCCATGAGACTTCCAAAGCTGCAACATCCACAAGGTCTAAGAATGCCACGCATGACATCAATGCACGCGTGCACCCCTGTGAAGCCACAAAAAAAAAAAAAAAAAAAAAAAAAAATCACACAGGAGACTGTGGGGCAATCCCAAACCTCTTCCATTGATGTGCGCTAACACAGTGCGCACCAAAATAGCCTACTGGGCTCACTAAACAATAATCTAATGACAAAACAAGCACAGATTAATATGCGAGTACCACCCGTGTAGTTTCAGATAATGTTAAGTTGTATGAGTGAGTATAGTGACCCTTTAAGTTCTCTTTTATGAATCTTAGGAGTCAGAATGAATTTGATTTTCAAAATGTTATTTTCCATAATTATGGGATGCATTGGGCTACATACCTCTGTGTTGCTGATTTCAATAGCAGCAGGTAAATTAATATTCATGAAAAGATCGATATCTTTCAGCATTTTATTCTGTAAATGTTTTGAGGGGAAAAAAAAAAAGTTACTTGTTAGATTGCAAATGTAAAACATTGTATAAATAACTAGCATGCAGTCACATACAGTATTTTTACTGAAGAGGTTAGATAAGGTATTAAATCTGGGTACACACCATACAATATTTTCATCTGACTGTTATTACTGTTTTGGTTGGTAGGGCGAAAATATTGTATGTTGTGGGTGCCAATGGCTGCGACCGATCTCGGTCGCTTGTTTGTCCGGATTGTATGAACTGGAGCTTAGGTATGCTGGTAAATGATGGTCGATCATGCGGTACCCTATGGGACCGCAAAATCGACCACAGCTACTTCTGCCATGACTAACAGTGATTTGTCCCGGTCAATACAAATTTCGTCCCGTGTGTACCCAACCTAAGAAGGAACAAAGTAATCTCTATTATTAATTATACAATTAGCATGCAAATTAGGACAACTCCACCCTCACAATTATATATTTTATAAAGAAAAGCCCCTTTAAAATATGTTGAGATATTAGGGTCTGTTTTAGATGTTTTTTATTAAAGGATAAGTGTACTGTAAAATCAAGTTATGTTCATTTGGAAGCTGCAGCTTTAAAAATACCGTTGCCATATTTTTTTTCCCTATGCCCCTCCAGAGCCTAGCTTTGTGCCTTGAAAGTTGCTGACATCTTGTTACTGGTTTGCTGAATGTTAAGCTCCGCCCCTCTGAGATTTCCTCTGCTTTCACCTGCTTGAGCCTCAAACAGTAATGCTTGTGAGTTCCGTGCAAAGTAATGCTTGTGAGTTCCACTGTTTGAGGCTCAAGCAGGAGAAAGCAGAGGTAATCTCAGAGGGGCGGAGCTTAACATTCAGCAAACCAGTAACAAGATGTCAGCAACTTTCAAGGCACAAAGCTAGGCTCTGGAGGGGCATAGGTGTCAGCAACTTTCAAGGCACAAAGCTAGGCTCTGGAGGGGCATAGGTAAAAAAAATAAAAATATGGCAACAGCAGCTTCCAAATGAACATAACGATTTTACAGTGGACTTATCCTTTAAACTAGCTTTCAGGGTTGGGGTGGGTGGGAAGTTTGCCTAACATTATATCAATTTTATTGTTGGGGGTGGAGATGCCCTTTAACAAATCTTCAAACCTAACACAAACATGGGGGTGGAGATGCCCTTTAACAAATCTTCAAACCTAACACAAACACCTCTAGCAATGCAGTAACAACCTGCAATATATGCTTTTAAAAGGGGTAATAAACTATTACACTTCTTAATTTATACCTTTAGGGAACAAGTGTAATAAAAAAAATAGGTCCACTGCTGCCAGGCTTAAAGGGCATGTCCACCCCATTTTCAAATTTTTTCTGTTGCCAGGCTTAAAGGGCATGTCCACCCCATTTTCAAATTTTTTCTGTAGTGTAGGGCTCCCTCCCCCAGACTAGGGCTCCCTCCCCCAGACCCAACCGCTATAGTAATATTTGCAGAAATTCCCCCAATCATTACTTACCTTGCCTCTTACACCTCCGAGGTACTTCTGCTGGCATGAAACTGCAAGCAGGGGGCTGGACCAGCAGCCATGTCCATGATTGGTTGGAGGGAGCCCTATACCACAGAAAAGGGGATTTATGTTAGGGGGGAGGAGAGAAAAATGGGAGAGAGAGGGAGGGGGGGCTGCAGTGCGCATGGCAAAATTCTCCTGTTGGAGAGACAGTCCTATATGGACTCTGCCAGGCTCCTGGTGGACAGTTTTTTGGAGGGACATTACAGGAGAACAATTTAGAGCTGGGGTGTAAGGTAAGGATTTTATTACACTACACAGTGGGGCCAGTAGTGGGTTAAATTTTAGTTTTGGGGGTGGACATGCCCTTTAAAGCTCAGGAAAAAGGGGAAAAAAGAAAATGGCAAGTCCAACCCCAAATTTTTTTTTAAATATATCAATAGTAAACAGAATGTGGGACCATTAAAGAATAACTATACTTTAAAATCTAACTTTTTAAAAATGGAAAGTACCTGGGGCAGGGAGGTAGGATTGATTTTTCCTACCTCACAATATAATTTGGTTAAGGAGCTAAAGCACTTAACTGTTCATTTGGCAGGTTATTCCTTTGCCAGGAAGACTGGCAGAATCAGATTTCTTTGGGCTGGTGCTAGTCACAGAAAATAAGATTGCTATAGAGGAACGCAAAAAGGTTAAAGCGTATCTCTACTGGTATAATCAAAATTTTGGTATTTAGTTTTATTAAAGAACAGGAGGTAAAGGAGCTGTGTCTTACCAACAGATTTTCGATAAAACTTCCAGGAGCCAGGAGAGAAGGTAAGGAACTTACCAGATCGATTGCTCCTCTGCCGCATCCTCTGACAGGTCCAGACGGACTGTCTTCTATGCGCATCGCACATACCAAAATTTGGATTATACCAGTGGAGTTTTGGAGTTACCTTTAATGTCCTAAACCATTTTGTTAACCCTGTATGCACTATAGAGAATCCTAGTCCTTATAGCAGGGACTGTAATATGAAGGGTATAAATAAGAAATATATACTAATAGACAAAGTTAATATCAATAAAAAGATATCAAAATATATATCAAATAAAGCCCCATGACTGGATGAAATACATCCTCGGATCTTGAGAGAGCTTAGTCGAATTTTATCTAGACCACTGTTTATCTTTTCAAATTCCCTTTTGTCTGGATTGGATAAAAGCCAATGCAATACCAATATTCAAAAAAAATATTTATTCACAGCCTAGTAACTATACACCTGTAAGCCTAACATCAGTGGCAGGGAAGGTGCTGGAAACTTTGTTATGGGATCATATCCTTGACTTTGTCTCCAGAAATGATCATATTGGTAGTAGTCAGCATGGATTTAGGAGAAAGTTTGTGTCAGACAAATCTACTTGTTTTTATAAAGAGTACGAATTTAGATTCAGGCATAGCAGTGGATGTAGTATATGTGGATTTTGCTAAAGCTTTTTATACTGTGCCACATAGGCGACTAATGTATAAACCATGGCCTAGAAAAAAAAACCATTTGTACATGTACAGAGAAATGGTTGTTGGAACACAAAAGGAGTAGTGTTCAATAGAGCAGTACAGAATCCTGTTTATAAATGACTTAGAGATTGAGAGCACGGTCGCTCTGCTTACCGATGACAATTCAAGGCTTTGGAAACTTCAAATGATGAGCAATTGCTACAAGCTGACCTAGAAAAATTATCAAAATGGGCAGCTGAGATTCAATGTTGATAAATAGGAGGTGATGAATTTGGGGTGTAACAAAATTTGTGCCACCTACACAATAAATAGCTCTGTGTTAAATGAATCTCTAATGGAAAAAGATTTGGGGGTTCTAGTAGATAAAAGACTTGTAGCAGTTTGCCAGACAGCCATGGCTAGCGCTAGCATGATATTGTCTTCTATAAAGAGGAGGAACAGATTCAGGAGAGAAAAATATTATTCTCCCTCTTAACAAGGCACTGACAATGCATCATTTGAAATATGCGGTGCAGTTTTTAGAATCCTATATACAAATAAAGGACATCTTGGAAATGGAAGAAATTCAGGGAAGGGCAACTAAAATAATAATGGGAATGGAGAAGCGACGTTTGTGTGGGGAAATGAACACTTAATACAAATATATTAATAGGCCATATAATAAACTCTCTGGTGCATTGTTCCCTAATGGGTCATATCAAAGGACTCGTGGACATCCTTTAAGAAGTTTTATCTTCAGGTTAGGAAAAGTTTCTTTACAGGGAGAATAGTCAAACTGGGGATCTGTCTTCCAGCAGATGTGTGGTAATGGCAAGTTCATTAAAGGGGCACTAAACTGAAAAAAAAAAATGTGTCTTGCCTTTATCCTTTTATATTTTTTGTGCTGTCAAGAACGTGATCCTTTTTGCTCTCAGTGCTCCGTCACTTGATCTCCTTAGGTCCTGTTCAGCTCATTCCTTGTTATTATGCATACAGTATGCACAAATAAATAAGGTTTTACTCTTATTTGTAAGTATTGTGTGCCCTGGTGTCCCTGTGGTATTCTCCTACCTTGTCCGGCGGCCACTCGCTCCTCATCCTCTGACCATCAGGATGTCACTACTCGGCGCCACAAAGTGAGAGGCGCCGGGAAGCGCACTGAGGATGCAGATCGCGTGGCCCCCAGACAAGGTAGGAGGAAGATTGACTTGAGTATAAACCGAGGTAAGATTTTTAGGCTTTTTTTAAAGCCTGAAAATCTCGGTTTATACTCGAGTATATACGGTTTGTACATGTAGTGTGTCAGAGGGAAGGGCTGTGTGATTGACAGTTCTTTACAGACTAGCTGTGCCCTGCCTCCTTGAAAAAGTAAAACTCCCAGAGCTAAAAACAAACAAACAAGGGATAGGAAGGTCAAAAAAAAAGAAAAAAAAAAGAAAAAGCAGATTTAAGATTGGTGGTAATTAATCCTTATTAAGGTGAGACTAGTTAAAAAAAGATTTGGAAGTTTACATGCCCTTTTAATTAGCTTTAAAAGTTGGCTGGACAAGTTTCTAAAACGAAAAAACATTGAGAATTACTGGTATTAATGCATATACTGCAGTTAAATAACGGTGCCAAAATTCTGTGCATGCAAGAAAGATGAGAAACCATTTTTGTATATTGGATTAAAAAAAACATTGTTTAATGTCTTCTGGGGATTCCGGTTTAATACTGCCCATCAAATATCACTTTTTTAAAACCCTTTTGAAAAACAAAACCTGTTTGACTGTATTGCACATGGAATAAAAACATACCACAATGTTGAGATTTTGTCGCAGTAAAGAATTTTGAAAATGAAGCATCTTTACTTCCTTGTGTAAAAACATTTTATCATTCTCAAGCCTTCTTGCTTTCTCTTTTTCAGCAGTTAAAGCACATGCTAAAGCTTTATTGTTGTGCTTTAAAGAAATCTTAAGAATAGATGAGTTATCTGTAAAGAAATTTGAGATGGTTACTTCCTAGTCTATGGGTATGAAATAAACAGGGTGTACCAGAGGATCCCTTAGATCACTGGAACTAATGTTAGCCACATTGCCTAAGGGCCAAATACATCCATTATATATCCAAAAAGTTAGAGCGGTCCAGACGGTGATTCACTGCCAAAAGTTCAAATCTATTTATCCAGTAGAGCCTTGTATGTTTTACTCTACTGGATAAATAAATATGCACTTTTGGCACGGAACACACATATGGACCTCTCTAACATTTTGGATATATAATACAGCATTTTATATTAAGAAACAATTAAATGCAAAAGACAAGTACTTCAAATAAAACTTACTTAAAGTCTTTGTTTTAATTTTTGCTGCAAGGGAAGTGTTCAGTTTTGCAGTTTTTAAGGATCCATGTATCTTTTCACGCATCCTTTCCTTCACAGATTGCAACGTAGCAAAAGATGCATTAGGCTGCACATCCATGTTCATGTAACTTCAGTATGCATACAGGCTGCAAAGAGGGTTAAAGGGTTGTTTCATTAGCTTGCATAACAAAAGTAAAGCATTATTAAAAGCTCTTAAACCTTGTTAGAAATCGCTTCCCATTCACCTCCTATATGTAAAATAATGTATTTATTGCATTCTATTTAATAAAATAATTTATTATAAAATTGATTCTAAATAATTGATAAGATGTTGAAGCTATATAAATCCTGAATAATAACAATAAGGGTTTGCAGCCACTCCAATCTCCTCTGGTATTTAAATGCCTTTAATATGGTATTTATGCACACCATTTCCATATTATTATTTTTCTTAAAACAGGAGTTAAATAAAGGGATCTCTAACATTTTCCTAATCTCGGTACATTGGTTTTCTTTTTATCAATGTATAGATGCCATTTTCTACCAATAAAAACCCATAAATGTAAGACAACAGCTGATTAATTCATTCACATGTAAGGCAGTGAATAACAAAAGAAGCGAGGCACCACACACTTAAGATTGCCAGCTGAAGTAGTTGGTCTCAGTGTGTTGTTGGGTTTAAAGCAGACAGGGATTTAGTCTCCCTTGAAAATCTATCTTAATTTCTCCGACACCCCTGCTACATATAGGATTACCATGGTTTCTCACGTTGTGGCCCCCATCCTTCACTGGTGTTATGCTTGTCCTTTCCTTTTTTCAAGTTTTGACAAAGGCTCAGTCCGGATATTCACATGTTTTATGGGTGTTTACTTTCCTTAGCCTTCCTATTTCTACTGTATGTTGATTTAATTTCGAGGTCCTTTCAGCCTTTATATGCTAGGCAATTAAATACACACCAACATGCTGTCACTGGGCTGGCTTAAAGGAGGTCATATACTTACCCATCCCAGTCAGATTGTGTAAGGCCAATTTTCTGGCCTATCAGGTAAGCACAAATGCTCACCTCTTCTGGCTTGGTAATGGAATGGCCAACTCCAATGGAAGAACCTTTGACACACACCCCTTCCCAGTATCAGGCTAGATACGCAATCAGCTGTTATAGCGGTGACTGCATCCAAGACTTACTATGCTGCTATCCATTTGTGCATCGTAACTATAGATCTGCCTGCTAGATACCGCAATCAACTGTTTTTAAACAGCTTATCGTACCAATTAAGGTACGCCCAATCAGCTGTTTAAAGAGACGATTACAGTCTCTAGCAGGCAGACCTATAGTTATGCCACTACATGGGAATGCACAAATGCATAGCAGTGTAGTATGTCTTGGAGGCTGTACAGTCACTGGGGGCCACAAAGGCCATTCGGCCCGCGGGTCTTAAATTTGACATGTGTGGTCTAGCAGTTAGTAGAACAGGGTTGCTAACGAGGGGTCCTTGAGAGGTTGCATGGGAGTCAAGAGATTGACAAACTGTATGGATCCTCCATTTTGGTAAATACAGATTTGGTTTTCTTAACATTTATCAATATCCTCCTAACAAAACACAGTGCACAAGGAGACACACTATAGCAGGACTTCAGCTTGCAAATAATTTTACTTCACAGCAGAACACACGACATGTTTCGAACCCTATGCGTTCTTTCTCAAGTGCCGTGTGTTCTGCAGTGAAGTGAAATTGTTTTCAAGCTGAAATCCTGCTATAGTGTGTCTCCTTGTGCATTGTGTTTTGTTAGATGGACTTCTAAACTGTGGAGACGGCCACACAGCACGAGCAGACATAAGATAAGTAGTGTGCCGCTGGGGTACCTGCTTTTTATCAATATCCTGTATGAACTATGTGTTTGGTGTATTGATGTCTGAGAGATAAATACAATTAAGTTATGTTTTTATGCGATTACACAAAGTGACAATCAGCAGCTTTTAGCAATGGAGACCTGGTACTTCCCCGAACCATCCAAGTAACTGGACTCAGACTTCCCCATTCCAATCTATAAATAGTGATCTAGCTGTAAATGGCTCGAACCGACCCATCATCATACTGCACAGCATTGTGTACTTCAAGCTGATAAATCGTATTATTACTACTCATGTCGGTCATAAATAAACTTTAATCTCCTTACCTCCCAGAGAAGGAAATCGCCGTTACAGTCAGTATTGCCTCAAATTCAAATTTCCAACCAAGAAAAAAAAAACTGGCGCATGCGCAGCTATAACCAACGTTCTTAAAACAACCAATCAGACAGCTGGATTTCCCTGCGTCACGGAGTTCAGCGTTAAGGCAAGGAAGTAGTTGCAGGATAGATTTAGTACCGATACGTTATCGGTATTTATAGTCTGCTGTGTTGTTAGTAGTGCTGCAATGAGATGGGAATCCCACTTTCCGTGTCAAGCTGAAAAATCCCACTGCCAACCGCAATAATCCCGATTCCCGGCCGCTGTTACAGTTTAACAATTGTATCACGATCCGATTGGCTGCTCTGGAATGAAAGAAGCAGCCAATCAGGATCCACGTCACGGTCGCATAGTGGCGTAGACTCTGATTGGCTGTTTCTTTCATACAAGAGCTGCTAATCGGATCACATCATTGTTTACTTAGGGCCTTACACAGCCCTTACAACTTTGGTTAATATAAGGGCTAATTAACAGTAGTGTCAGACATCCCACCCTGCCATTATGTACTTGCGGGCAGGGGGGGAGAGGGGACTTGGTGGTGCAGCGCGACTTCATATACGTCACAAGGTGGGAGGAGGCGGGGTTGTGGGCATGATGTGGGCGGTCCAGCGGTGTGGTACATAAAAGGGGCGTGATGGGGAGGAGATTCAGGACTCCTCTGTCGCGGGAGATGGAGACAACCACAATTCGAGGGAGACTCCAGGAAGATCCGTGAGGAAATGGGATACCTGTGGTGTCAATGTGCAGTTTTTGAACTATGCCTCCGTCACTAACCCCTACCCCCCAGACATTGGTGTCAGTGTCCAGAAGTGTAACCCCCCCATCAAAAAAATAAAAACTCCCTACCCCAGCCACAAAATAAAAACTTTACTGTTATCGTTTTTTCAAATTGACAATATCATATCAATCGGTTTATCAGAAAAACAGAAATCGAGCCAGCTGGGAAATTTCCCGCCGACCCTGTCCTTGGTCCCCATCTGAAGCTCAAGTGGTGGAGCTTTGAATGCTTCATCTGATCAGATTTCTGATTGTTGCAGGAAAAATGCCCGTGTATGGCCTGCTATCTATTTCTCTCTATTCATTTTTATCTCTCTTATATCTATCATCTATATCTAAAGTATCTATCTAGGTAAAATGAAAATCACATGGGATGAGGGAGAATGGGTATATTGCAGACGTACAGACAATATTAAAGAGAATTTAAACTAATTAGGTGGGGGACAGAATGGACGTATTTGAGGAGCACATACATGTTTCCTGTGCCTTCAAACGGCAGTGGGCAACCATGGGTTAAGTCCCCCTGCTGTGGGAGGCCAGGAAGTAATAAAAGAGCCCCTCCCCTTCAGTTACCTGTCTTTTTTCATTCCTGCTGTGTGTAGGTCGCTTCCCCTGGACCCTGGTCTTTTCTTACGGTGCTCCTCTCCTGTACCGATGCATCCTCCCTCCAACTGGCATGGGCGAGAATTTCCGCCCCCCCCCCTCAATTCTTACGGGGTCTGCGCAGCTAATTATATGCACATGTATTGGCCGGTCGCGTCTTTATGACACGTTTTGCAGCCTGGTGCTTAGTACAAGCCCAGTCGCAGCCTGATACTGCTGCTCCTCCTGTGCAGAGTTTTACAGTCTGTAGCTGTACGGATCTCTGCTTCTGCTTGCTAGAATTTTCTCTAGCTTTATGCTGACACGATTTACTTTTATTTCAGGGTCTGATGTCTTCTAAGGAAAGATCCAGGTCTGGTCAAGGGGGTGAGCTTGAAATGTAAGGATGATTTCAATATTCAAATGTATTTTTGTTTTTATTTTTTGTGTTTTTTTTAGAACTTCTCTGGAGGATGTTTCTCATCATCAGAAGAGTCCACCTAAGGAATGTAACATATGTATCAATCCTGCCCTTCCAGGAAAGAAGCTGTGTGTGGAATGTATTGATAACTTATATCCTCCTCCACCTCAGCGTACTTAAGATCTGATTCAGTCTCATCCAGGACCATCTGGGTCTACAAGGAATTTTGAGATCGAGGTTACGCAAGCTAAATCTGGCAAACCGGAGAGTGAGATTTATATGTTATCATCCGCTATGCTATGGAGGCAGAAATTGTGGACCAATTAATAAACTTGATGAGGAAGAATTTATGTGATGACTTTGCTGAGAAGCCCCCAGAACAAGATAAATGGTTTCGAGAGGAGATGGATTCATGTTTGAAATTCCCAGTACATGGAAAAATTTCTCAAATATTTTCTGATGAATGGTGTATCCCAGATAGCCGATTTTCCTTGTCACCCACTTTTCTGAAAATGTATCCATTTACAGAAGAGGATGCTAAGGCCTGAAGTTCAATTCCTAAAGTAGATGCAGCAATGGCAGGGGTGGCAAGGAGAACTTTTTTAGCCATTGACGATGGCACAACCCTAAGGGACCCAATGGAAAGGCGACAGAATGATACAGAGTCCTCTGCACTCGCACCAGGTGTGGGTGCTCACTCCTCAAAGTAATCCAACCCTTAGTGGATATATTTCACAGGAATAACAAATGGCAAGGGTGGCACTCCAAATAATAAATTTATTAATAAAGACCACACGACATCTCACAACATTTCGGTGGGTAATAAATGTGCCCCCTTCCTCAGGTAATGTTACTTCAACAGTGTTACACATCTAAATAGGTGAACCAATACTAAGGATGGCCCTCCGTGGGTAATCATACCTTCTGATTGGTTCAACCGAAAGTGAAATGTATTCATTAGTGCATAAAACAGGCAACAGGATGCCTTATTAAGAAGAGCGTACTTGGTGGCAGGAGCTTCAGTCCTACCTGCCGTGGCAATTACTGGGTTAGCTAGGGCTCACAGATATTGGATCCAGGATATTGACCAGGCTCTAGTGCAGAAGAGAAGAAATCAGAGACATGTTGTATAATGTGTCTCTTGCCAATTAATTCTTTGCCTTAGCTTCTTTGGATATCGTTAAACTTCTAGCAAAAATGATGAGGCGGACGCAACATCTAAACAAAACTTAGCCAATATTCCGTTTGAAGGGGAATGTCTTTTTGGATCATCTCTTAAAGACATTATACACAGAATGTAGATAAAAGGAAAATTCTTCTTCCTCATTTTCGAAGACAGCCAAATAGAAGATTATCTTTGCTCCCTTCCTGTGATAGACTATCTTTCCAGGAAGTGAAACAGTATAGACCGGGAAAGCCGTTTAACTGGAGATCTGGAAGAGAACAACCTTCCTTTCATTATAGAGGAAATCGTGTTGCAAGAGGAAAACCTTTATGAAGGTGTCCCAGTTCACTATCCTTGTGTAGCGAGAAGGCTGTAAACATTCAAGGATGTGTGGGTGCAAACAAATTCAGATCAGTGGGTCTTAGATACAATATCAACAGGATACAAGATAGAATTCTGCAACTTCCCCAAAAAACATCGTTTTTTAAAGTCAAAACTGCCCAAGTCCAAGGAAGCAAATTGGGCACTAAAACAAATCATTGCGGATTTATTAAAGAAAAATGTGAGAAGGTGAAACAGAAAGATTTTTCGTTAAGGTGTATATTCTCCCCTCTTCTTAGTAAGGAAAGCTTCAGGGGAATTCCGGGCAGTTTTAGATCTACCTAAATTCATTCACAAAGTCATTCAGAATGGAGACCTTAAAAGTAATTCTCCAGCAGATATTCCCAGAAGATTGTATGTTCAAGATAGACTTGGCAGATGCATATCTTCACATACCGATACATCCAGCCCTGCGTTTCCCAGCAACATTTCCAGTACAAAGCTCTGCCTTTCGGCCTATTAACATCGCCAAGGATATTTTCCAAAATTCTAGTAGCTTTAACAGCATCTATGAGAATTCAAGGTCTGCAATGTTTCACCTTTCTAGACGACATCATGATAAAAGCTCAATCCAAAGATCTACTTTTGACTCAGACAAAAATAGCTATCAAATGCCTGGAAAGTCACGGGTGGATCATAAACTGGAAGAAGTCTCATCTTCAACCCTGTCAACAGCTGGAATATCTGTTGGCATCGATAGACTCTGAAATTCCAAGTTTCCCTTCCAATACCCAAGAAAAAGGAAATTATCAAGAGAATAGAAAATCTATTAAAATTTCCTGCCAGCTCAGCCAAAGTGGTAGAACAACTAGTAGGAAAGTTAGTATCTACAAAGGAAATGATCCCCTGGGCAATGCTACACCTATGTCCACTACAAATGACATTGTTGTCCCAGTGGAATCCGAACCAGAGCCCGAACAAAATAATTTTCTTGAAAGCATCCATCAGGAAACAACTACGTTGGTGGATCAACAAAAAGAATCTCAAACCCAAATCCCTGAAGAACCCCAAATGGGAGACAATCACAACAGATGCAAGTTCAAGAGGCTGGGGAGCAACTTACAAATCGCAAGTAGCTCAGGGTCTTTGGGACATCAGAATGAAAGCAACTTCTTCCAATGTAAAAGAATTAACTGCAGTCAAGAAAGCTCTTTGTTATTTTTGGAAATGGATAACTGGGAAATCAATCAGGATTCTGCCAAACAACGCCTCAACAGTCGCATATCTAAACAAACGGAGGCACCAAGAATCAAACTTTGTGGTTGCTGACTCAAGAAATCCTTCTCTGGGCGGAGAAGAAGTTACAAAACGTACCTGCAATTTACATCCCAGGGAAGCTCAACGTTCAGGCAAGCAGTTACTACCTTCTGAATGAGAGTTGGCCCAGACAGGAGATATGTGTCAAATGGGGGAGACCACAAATAGACCTAATGGCCTCGAACAACAACGCAAAGCTCCCATTATTTTGTTCCCTTTACCCATCAAAGAGAGCTGTGGCAACATACACTTTCTCCATTCAGTGGGATTTTGATATGGTCTATGTATTCCCACTGTTTCCTCTCATTCACAGAATTTTGGCGAAAATCTGGCTAGAGCAAGTGAAGGCGATACTAATCCTACGCTATTGGCCCAGGAGACCATGATTCTCAATAGTACAGAGCATGTTAATTGCACCCCCAACTCAATTACCTCTACTCCCACACTTATTGATGCAGGGACCACCTACATCCGCAACCATCAAAGTTACAGCTGATGGCTTGGTTAGTGAAAGGGGGAATCTTGAAAATCTAGGTCTTTCGGAAGCTAATATAGCAACATTGTTGGCAGCAAGAAAACAATCAACATCAAAGAATTATTATAGAACCTGGAAGGTTTTAGTGGAGTGGTGCTAAGCAAATAACATTGATATTCAATTCTCGTCCACAAACATTCTGGCAGAATTTCTTCAGTCTGGTATGGAAAAACAGCTAAGTATTTATACTTTAAAGGACCAAGTGTCAGCCATCTCTGCCATGACACAAAGACAGTGGGCCTTGGACCCATTAATTAAATGTTTTTTCCAAGGAGTAAAGCGAATTAAACCCCAAATCAGAAGCACCATCCCTCCTTGGGATCTCTCCTTAGTTCTTCAGGCCATGTTTGCCTTACCGTTTGAGCCAGTGGATGAAATCCCTCTAAAGGAATTTACTTTGAAAACAGTATTGTTAATTGCTTGTGAAGGTTCTCATTCATCCAGGTCATGGTATATCTGTTGTATTCAATTAGATCAACTGGACTTGAAATGTAGTTCTTGTCTTCAAGAACTACATTTCAAGTCCAGTTGATCTAATTGAATACAACAGATGTGCAACTTACATGTATTAATTTATAGATTAAGATGAGGCAAGGTTATTTTTTCACTTTAGTGTCCCTTTAAGCACCTAGACACAGTGGCAGATGCTTACAAATCCTTTAGTGGACTAGGCTGGTACATTTATCATGAACATTATTGGCAGAAAATGACAGTACATAAATAGATGAGATGGGGTTACAAATATGTCAATCTGTGGTTCAATCAATGTTGTCCAGCAGGACACAATCCCTAGCCACAATTACCAGGTATTAGACTCCTGCAACTAAAGGCAATGTTTGTTGGGCTTTTAACAAGGAGACGTAAATGGCTTAATACTTGTCATTTTTGACACGATTGTTCACTGCAGAGCTTAGCATGATGCCTTTTGATGCACATGAAGAGGTTCTTCCAGTGTCCAAAAACTAGAACTATGGGAACTAGGCCCATCCACTCAAATAGTTATCCCAGTGAAGTTAGCAGGAATTCTTTGATTTTTAAGGGCATATCCAAAGAACCAGAAAGCCTTAATAATTTAAGTTGATTTCATGGTGGATTTTTGGATACCTTTTAATCCTCAATCCTAATTGAGGATTAAAAGAGCCTAATAAATTCAGGCTGTCTCCGGGTGATTCAGTCAATGACTTTATTGATCAGGACTTGTGTAAAGAGTGTGGCCAGTTTGCCCTTATGGCTATATGTGGTATAAAATCTGCTTTCAGGCTTCTGCCAATTCACCCAGAATCCTGGCAAGTTTTAGGTTTTAAATTTAAGGGAGTTTCTTTTTATGATAAATGCCTTCCTATGGGCTGCAGCCTGTCGTGCTTTTATTTCAAAAAAAGTCCACATTTTTTGAATGAGTGGTTTCTAGTATCTTTGGTTCAGCATTTTTATTACATTATTTGGATGACTTTTTATTTATTGGTCCCCCTCACTTTACAACCTGTTTGAAGCTCTTTAAGTCATTTATGTATATAACAGAAAAATTTGGCATTCCAGTGGCAGAAGAGAAGACAGTCCAGCCATGCACAGAGTTGCAGTTTTTAGGCATCACCATCAATTTGGTTTCTATGTCATTTCGTCTGCCCCCAGATAAGTTGTTAAGGCTTAGAAGGTTGATTAATGAGGTTGTTAGTAAAGTTTTAGCAATGTGCCGGGCGTTTAATCGCCGTCTCATTGATAGAACAATTGGCATCAGCAATCCAACTTGGTATATCAGACTAGGTTGCAAGGTTAAACAGGATTTAAGAGTATGGAAAACAATTTTAGAAAATTTCAACGGTAATACCAGATGGCAAGATTAATTTTTACACAATGACAGTCTGAAGCTTTTTACAGATCTGGCAGCATCCGTAGGCTGCGGTGGTTACTTGGGGTAATTGGATCTCAGTGAAATGACCTCTGTAGTTGACTGGCTTTTCTAATATGACCAATCTGGTTTACCTTGAAATTATCCCTTTCTACTTTTCATTATGCATCTGGGGTGAGAAGCTGAGTAATAAAAGTGTAATGATCAAATTGTGATAATATGGGAGTAGTTCATGTTTGGAATTCACTATCATCTAAATCCCCTATGGTCATGAAAGTATTGAGGCAAATACTTTTAAAGTCGCTTCAATACAATATATGGATTAGAGCCTTTCATATTCCTGGTTACAGTAATAATCTTGCTGATGCCTTGTCATGACAGCAGATGACTCGGTTCCAGGTATTAGTGGGAGAGAAACAATGCTCTCGGAGAAGAGCATTCCCGGGGAATTCTGGAATCTAACCTCATTAGAAAGGCTGTTAAGAAGATCAATTTATACTCGCTCTTGGGATTCATATGAGGTGGCATGGAGAAGATGGCTATCGTTAAAAATAGACTCTAATTCAATGAGTGATTTAGACTGTTTATGGTTGTTTTTAATTACTCTTTTTGATTTCGGGATGGCAGCAGCAAGTATTAAAAAATTGTTTGCAGGTATCTTTCTTCCATAAATTGTATTGTGGCAGGCAGTTTGATAACATCTTTATCATAAGACAGTTGTTAAAGGGAATTACTAGGTCTCGGCCTACTTTGGACCCTCGCAAACCCATTATTTTTCATATACTTACCAAATTGCTAGCCTCTTTACTTTCAGTCTGTTCTTCTAGCTATGAAATTGTACTTTTCCACTGAGCATTTATCCTGGCATTCTTTCTAGCCCTGAGAATCAGTGAGCAGGTCTCTCCGTTTAAGTCAGTGTCGGGTGGGCTTCAATTTTCTGAGATTCAGCTTTGTAAGAGAAAACTTAGGGTTCTGATCTCAAGGTCTAAGACAGATCCCGAAGGCAGAGGCCAAGTTAAATGGCTAGGTAAATTTACCAATTTTGGTCTGTCTTGTATCAGCCTTTTTACAGTTTATTTGTTTTAGAATACCATTGCAAGGCACCCTTTCAATCCACGCTGATGGCACATTTTTATCTTATTATCAGTTTAGATGTGTTTTAAGGTCATGTGCTATGCATTCACAGCTTGATCCTGTCTTCTATACCTCACATTCATTTAGAATAGGGGCTGCTACTCAGACAGCTTTAGTACATTTCTCATCTGATAGGATCAAGAAGTTACATCTTTGGGATTCAACTAGGTACAAATCTTATGTTCATCTGTCCTCAGTTTAATTCTGATTTTATTTCAAGCAGGAGCCAACTGAACATTGGATGGGTCTGCAGGGTGCTACATAGGAGGACTTGTTTCGTATGCTATCAAAGGCAGCTAATTTGTGGGGTTGTCTAGATATCATTGTGCTACATCTGGGTGGCAATGATGTTGGTAACTTAAAAACTGCTGAGTTAATTGCTTGTGAAGGTTCTCATTCATCCAGGTCATGGTATATCTGTTGTATTCAATTAGATCAACTGGACTTGAAATGTAGTTCTGAACTACATTTCAAGTCCAGTTGATCTAATTGAATACAACAGATATAGTATTGTTAATTGCTTACCTACCCAAGGTAATGTCAAAACTCCATCTCAATGAAGGTATAATCATTCCTTCACTCACAGATTCTTCTCAATCTACTTTAAATATCAGTTATGTAGACCCAGTTTGCTGCCTAAAGACTTACCTGACAAGAACTGAACAGTTCAGAAAGATGGAATTCTTTTTTGTTTTGTCCTAAAAAAGGAGAAAGAGCTTCCAAGTCTACCCTGGCATCCTGGATAAAAGAAGGCATCAGATCATGCTACAGACTTTGTTCCAAAGAGGAGCCCAATACCATCAGTGCTCATTCTACTCATGCAATTGCCACCTCCTGGGCATACTCAGGAGGAGCTTCTGCAGAGGATCTCTGTAAAGCGGCAACCTGGTCCTCTTTTTCCACATTATAAGTTAGATGTTTCTACCAATTTGTTTGCTTCTAAAGCTTTTGAAACATCTTGTGAATAAATTATTTGTTTTTGCATCACTCAGTCCCTCCCTTGTCTTATTGCTTGGGCATATCCCATGGTTGCCCACTGCCGTGCTTCAGCACAGGAAAAATTTCAATTGTCATCATACGTACCGTAATTTTCTTTTCCTGTGCTGGAGCACGGCAGTGGGCAAGCTTCCCTCCCTACTACTAACAAGCAGTCATTCAAAGACAGGTAACTGAAGGGGAGGGGCTCTTTTATTACTTCCTGGCCTCACACAGCAGGGGGACTTAACCCATGGTTGCCCACTGCCGTGCTTTAGCACAGGAAAAGAAAATTACGTTAAGTATGATGACAATTTTCATTTATGCTTGTGTGTTACATAGTACTTAGGAAAATGTTTTTTTTCTCTCTCAACAGATACCAGTTGATTCCTCAGGTTGGGCATGCTCCAACCTTGAATTTGGAAGCAGACTGCCAAAAATCTGGCAATGCTACAGATCACAGTTCTAGCAAGAAAAAAACACCCTTTATTCTGCTGTAACTTTGGATATACCAAAGCAAGAAGCATAATCCTGGAGTCATTTTAGGTAGGAGTGGGTCCTTTTTAATAAAGACCACTTGTTTGGAGATCACAGTTCCCCCTCTATATATATATAAAAGTCAATGTATGTGTGTATGTTTGTATGTTACAGAAGAACTTCCAAATGGCGCTAAAGGGGAAATTGGTGCAATACGCGCTAAAGAGGAAGTTGGTGCGATATGCCTTAAAGGGGAAGTTGGTGTGATACGTGTTAAAAGGAAAGTTGGTGTGATACTTGTTAAAGGGGTAGTTGATGCAATATGCGTTAAAGTGAAATTTGGTGTGATACGCATTAAAGGGGTAGTTGATGTGATATGTGTTAAAGTGGTAGTTGATGTGATTTACGTTAAAGGGAAAATTGATGTGATATTCCTTAAAGGTGAAGTTGGTGTGATAAGCCTTAAAAGGGTAGTTGGTGGGATACGCGTTAAAGGGAAAGTTGATGTGGTATGCTTTAAAGCATAACATATCAACTTCCCCTTTAGCAATGGGGTGCAACACCTCACATTAATTTATTTTTTTAGGGTAAATACCAACATTATTTAATCTCAAATTCGGAAATTGTGCAATATCCCATTATTGCACAACAATAGCCCCTCAAATGTCGTGAAGTATGTTAATTGGGGATGAAATCTGCCCTAGAATCCTGCATTGTGTTGGGCACTGCAAAGTTAACCAGATTTGTGGGTCAGGTTAGAAAGCTGCAGGTGTTGAATTTTGGATGCAGGTTCAGGCTGGATCTTAAAACCGGGCAACTCCAGGTACTCTACTAGTTAATAATAAAACGTCTCCAGATATAACTGGAGATGGAAATTCTATACTGTTAAAGTTTACATGCAAAAAGTTTAATTAATCTTGTAAAAACAACTCAAATTTATGTGTACTGAAAGATTCCCATAATACTGCGTGTAGCAGTGCCTAAGTCTCATGTTGCTTTTAACATCAGAAACCTAATATAATGATGAATACAGCAGGTAACTAGATCTAGGGATCGCAGCACACACACACATACACAGGCTGAAGTGTTATTGTTCGGTAAGCCATGTTGTCTCATAGCAACATCAGGGAGAAAAACAACCCTGCGCTGCTGCAAAGCTTTTAACTGATTGCCTTTGAGGGAGCAAGAAAAGAAACATCAGGACAAAGTGTTACAGGCAGGAGGTAAGAATCCATCTTAGATACTGTCATTATTTTATCGAAAAATAGATTTGCTTTTTATTTAAATAACCACTCACATTGTTTTCCTTGCTAATTTTCTTGTCAGTGATCTTAAAAAAAACATACTTAGATAACTGCCATTAGACACCTGACTTTTGCCATGTCTTTAGATGTGTGCGTGAAATAGAGGAAAATCCCATAAATCTAAATAATCTACAATTCTGCAGGGCTCTGGCTTTTCATGAGTCTTGCTGCCTTCCTTTAGTGAATACTACCGTTATTCGTTTTTTGGCTGCTCAGCCTTGGTTAGAGAGGTCTACAGAAGGTCTATAGAAAAGGGATGAGCAAATTAATTTCCTTAATCATGTACAGATATATATCTTGAGTTACCCACTTTGTAAAAACTAGAGTCCTCTAACCTTCTGAATAAGGCTGAGTACAGATGAAGGGACTTTTTGTCTTGACCGAGCGTTCACTACTAGCGAGTGCCTCTGGACATTTTGAGCGACCGATCGTGCTGTCTCATAGGGAAGCACACGATCGGCTGTGATTTACCAATGTGTCCAATTGCCTGTTCGTCTGATCTGGACGAAGGAGCAATCGACATCTGCCATGGCTGAAATAATTGGGCTGAAAAATCTCCCCGTGTGTACCCTGATGCTGCTGCCAAGGTATGAGGCATAATGCTATATTTTGATTTGGAAAGATCAAATCTGTTTAGGCTCATTTATCTTTTTACATTAAAGAGCAAGTTCACCCCTCAATAATAAAATTGTATATAGGAAAATCACCCCCCTTTCCCCAAATCTGCAATAGTTAGAAAGCTAAGATATGTAAGTCTAGCCTGAAATGCTGCCTGATGGTCTGTTACCTCTCTTTCTGCTTCCTGGTTTTCCTGTTGGCAGCTGTCAGCTAAGGACGTAACGGATGACATACCCAATGTCTGAATGCAGTTCCCCTAGCTGACTCCTCTCAGTATGTAAAATCCTGTTATAAAGCTCTGAGAGCTTAAAGAAGAGTCAGAAGAGTGAAGGAGGGGATTATTTTCTACATAACAGACTAGCCCTACATCTGTCAGCTTTCTAACTATTGTAGTTTTGTAGGGATTTGGGGGGTGACGTGTTCACTTTCAATAAGGACTGTAGTAAAATGTGTTCAACCAACCCACTGTGGAGGTGTTATAGCACATTTCCAATCAATCTCTGCAGTTTTTTCATGAATTAATTTTTAGGCACACTTAACCTGAGTTTATGAGCTTGACTGACATTTTATTACTTTTTTAAAAATCTGAAGATGCAAAGATAATGGGGTCACCCAGCCTTGTCTGGGAAAAATTAGTATACAGACCAGCTTTCTTGCCAATCAATTTGGAGTTAAAGCAAGCATTCTAGATATAGCTGGATGGCATTTTACCCTTAGCCCATTATACTATAGTACTATGCCTTACCCATCTTGTAGAGCAGTAATCTAGTAATCAGTCTAACAGTACAGATGCTTAGTAGGGGTTTGAGGTAGTGTAGTTAAAGCTTTAATGACCAACAATAAATCCTATTTAGGAACAGATGGTCTTATTTTATTTAGGTGACGCTTTACAGAAACATTTTTATCAATGTTTTATCAATGGTCGATCAGGAGGAAGAATTGTAACGTGTGTACCAGCCTTTATATGCTAGGATGATCTAGAAGAAAGCAATCTGCACTTTTAGAGAACCTGCTGCCAAATTGACAGATTGTTAAATACCACAAGTAAAACATGTCTCAAACTTTTTGATAACCCTCAAAGGCAGGCATTATATTGTGGATAAGGGTTTTTATTGTCCTTGGAGATAAACCCATACTGGATATTAGTTGCCTCTTAGAAACCATGCTATTTAATTTAGGTTCTGCATCTGTAGTTATTAGTTGATGAATTCATATAGGTTTTCCTCTGTTAGTATATGTACTGGAACTAGTCACCAGCTGGTTAGAAAGGCTTTTCTTCATTAAAAACCCAGCGCTTTTAAAAGTGATGAAGTTGTCACAATAGTCCTATTTAATTCCTCCACATAAGATGCTTTTAATAACCAATCATAAAGTTAAGCTATTATTAATTTGATTTTATCATAAGTTGAATTTTTAGAGCAAACACTGTGCCCTATTTTAAATTTCACAAAGGACACAGAGTTTGCCCAAAACATTTAGCTAATGCTTCATTGTTCACATATACTGTACTTATATTGCTGCTTCTGACTTGTCTTCTTACCCCTGGTAGGGGATAGACTTCTCACAACTATGACCAATGATGTACAATAGAAGGATTGTGGGAGCACTCCTTAGGTTAAATTACAACTACATTTAGCGGAAGTGCTTCTGATCTGGTCAAACATTTATACAAACATAGAAAAGATAATCAATGCACATTCCTAGGCCTCATACAATATCATATTATCTGCACACTGGCATACTTTATAAACAAAGGGGTTATAGTATACATTACTGTGATCACATGAATGAAAAACCTTCCAACCACGTCAAGGTAACCCCAGTCTGGAAGGTCCTAACTTTTAACTTTTTTTACTTCAATTACGATTAGCAATCTTTTGCATTTCTCATACTTACTTGATGGCCATATATTAGTTGACTTACCTCCTGATGTTTACATGACATGCTGACAACTGCACGATAATTATGATTAATTCAACATGAAACATTATATCAATGTAATGTTGAGCCAGTATATGGGTGACATTTGGGTAGATAAGTGTTTTTTGATCTTTGATGAACCATCAAAGATAACTCCTACTGAAAAGCCCATAATAGTTTGAGAATTTACATTTACCAGGGCAACCAAATTCCAAATGTTGAGTCCACCATGAGGGGA
Organism: Hymenochirus boettgeri; assembly: GCA_019447015.1. Classification (NCBI taxonomy): domain Eukaryota; kingdom Metazoa; phylum Chordata; class Amphibia; order Anura; family Pipidae; genus Hymenochirus; species Hymenochirus boettgeri. The sequence continues at coordinate 89,343,570 of CM033477.1, forward strand.
ACACTGACATGCAATTGTGTGTATTGCATGTTAACTAGGAGAAAGCCATTTCTCTCACCAAAAAATATGTCAAAAATCATATTGATAAACAAAAAGTATAAGAAAGTTTTGTGGCTGTATGAAGCCAAAATAGAACTTTTTAGCTTGAATGAAAAGTGTTACATTTGTTACAAAAACACTTAATTTTATCACAAATCTTATCCCATTTGTAAAAAATGGTGGTGGGACTGTTGTGGTTTGTGTCTTTTTTGCTGCATCTGTGACTGGGCAGCTTATCATCCTTGATAGAATAATAAGACCTAAATACACAAGTCATTCTATCAAAGACTGGTTAAATTTGCCTCAACCAATCAGATGATAGCTTTCAAATGTTAAATTAGATGTGATTGGTTGGGGCAAAACTAGCACCATTTTTAAAAATAAGAACTTTTATTTAGACTCCCTGTTAATGTTCTGAAATAGTCAAATGAAAGTCCTGATCTTAATCCAAATAAAATGTCTTGGAAAGACCCTAAAGGGTCTGAATGGACTGGACTAATAATGTACAGGACCTTAAAACAGTACCATTTGAAACCAGTATCTTCTGCTTGCAGATCACACATATCTCTCTCTGTGCTTATGGAAAGAAAGCGTCTGAAAAAAGAAGTTGAAAAGCTTCTGTAAGTATAGTGACTTTTTAATACATTTTAATTTTACAATATATTTAAAGCATTTTAATTTTACAATATATTTAAAGCATGGCCATTACTATGTGCAATGTCAAAGGTTGGGTGGAGTGGTATAAAGTACACCATCTTTGGATGTTTTGACTGGTGGAATTTCAAAACTGTAACCAACACATCCCTTAAAAAAAATGGGGAAAGTGTATTACGCAGCAATGTGCTCCTCTTACCATCTAGGTTTCTGTGATGGAACATGGAAGGTAATGTGTGACAGTAAAAAGCCTCCCTTTAATTATCTTTGTTTTCATGCTACAAAGTAGTGCAAAAGCTAGTGACTTTTTAATTGGGTGTCCAGCACTGTTAAAAATACAGAGAAGGCCCAGGGGTTTTAAGCTGGGTACACACAGTAACGATAAAGCCCCGATACAGTATCGGAGCTTTATCGTTATGTGTGTCCGCTCGTTTCCCGAACGAGCGCGCGGCTGCCGAACGATCGGGTCGGCCGTACGCTCGTTCGGGAAAGGCTGAAAATTTCCATCGGCCGTGCTAGACTCCCTATAGAGGAGTCTAGCGCGGCCGATGGAAACACACAGTCCCTTATGAAGTTCATAGGGAGAACGCTCGGAACTGTGTGTATGCAGATCTTTGAAAGATGGCAGACAGGATCTTGCAGATCCTGTCTGTCATCTTTCAGAAATCTGTGCTGTGTGTACCTAGCTTAAGAGTAAGGCTCACACTAACATGATATTACATGTTAGGAACATATTGAGAAAATGGAGGACCACAGGCCCAGTTCAAGTTAAGGCTTGAAGTGACAGACCAAGAAAAATCTCAGATAGACAGAAGCAACGAATGGTGAGAACAGTCAGACAACCCACAGACCAGCACCAAAGACCTACAACATCATCTTGCTGCAGATGGAGTCATTGTGCATCGTTCAAGTATTCAGTGCACTTTACACAAGGAGGACCTGTGGACATCCTTTCCGATTGCCATTTGTCAGGAAGGAACCCCCCCCCCTCCTTTTTTTTAGCCGGGTTTTCTCTGGATCAAATGTTAGGGTAAAAAAGGACAGTGAATGTACTATGTTGTGGGAGGTTAGTTCCATTTTGTGTTAGTTCATGGTACAACCACACATATGGCATACTGTTTGATTCAGGAGGTTAGGCTTTAACATGTATTTAAAAAATTTTGGTACACTTTTTAGGGAAATTCACCTTTGATTTTGTCTTGGATTTATTATTTCAGGAGAAAGGAAAATTAGAGAAAAAACCTTTCAATTTGATGAACATCTGTGTCTGGATATTTGCATTTTGATCAAATATATACATGGTATTGCTGTATGGTATCGTAATCTAAAGAACCAGAACTTTTAGAGACAATAAAACCCATTTATGCAGGACTTAGGAGTAAAAACGTGAAGACTGCTTTATTTACTAAAGTGATGAGAGGGCAAGCTAATAGATAATACATAACTGAAATAAGCTCAGTGTCAATATAGAATTCTGGAAAGTTTCTGCAATAGTCAGAAAGTGACAAATTAATTTATACCTAAAAAGAGACATTTCCAAAATAAGTATATTGGTGTATGTTTATTATTTACCTAGGGGAGTTTCTAGGTTCTGAAAATAGAAAAATAGATAATAGACAGAACACTTGTTTTTAGTGATAATTTTTGCACTCATTCCGGGGGTGGTAAGAGGCGGCTGGACCCATGGTACAATTTATATACAAGACATAGCTGGGTTCACTCAAGTTCTAGACAGATTGTGTCCAGCTAATTTGTTCATTTGGTAATAAATACTGTCACGAACCCTCCGGAAGCGAGAAAACAGACGGTACCAATACAATAAAACCAATGGTATCACAGACGCCAAACAATCATTAACTTCATTAGATCTGCTTAAGGGGAAGGAAGCTCAGAGCTTACAAACTATTCAGGCAGGAATTTAACCCCGTGACTGCCTGCCAGTTAAACAATGTGGGAGCTTGTCATGCCGGTAAAGTGAGGTAATTCGAAAGTTAAGAGTGCAATTTCCAGATGGGGTCTATGGGGTTTTACATTGCACTCCTGTTCGTCACAAATACCACCTAATACTTATAATATTTTTCTAAAATTGTATTTTTAAATTCTATTTTTCTTAAGTTCAATAACACTGCTTCTTGCTAGCTACCTTTACTGTTTATTATTAAATATTTTTTTCCCTTGAACACAACGCTAACTCTTTCATTTTCCCCCCAAATTTAAGGGGTGAATATGTCAGCACTACACTCCGGGAAAAAGATTTTGATCCAAAAGGAAAAAAGGAATCAACGTTCCTAGATGATATGGTAAATTTAATCATGATAATAGTAATTATCTTATTGTGGTATTTAATGGGTAAAGCTCACACTGCTCACTCAGGTGTTGTTGGTTGTCTGTCCCAGCATATCAACAAATGATGCCTGACCACATGATTACACATGCGAATGTTGGCTAGAATGTGTGCTTGTCCATCAAGCCTAGCAAATTGCATGTGTGTTCCAGCCTTTAGTTTTGACATAAATTGTACAGAGAGCCCAATACTGCTTTCGCTAATACTATTGTGATTTGACCTTAAACTTTTGTGTGAATTTAACCAAGGGTTTTGATCTTTGCCTCCTGAAACAAATATTCAAAGCCAGCCCTGTATTTTTATGTGAAAGTGGGCATTGTTTGTGGATGTATGTGTGGTGGGTTGACTAACACTGGCTGGTTGACTGGACGGCTGACTTAACACTGGATGGTGAACTGGTAAATAGAAGTGTCCACAACACAGACTGGTAAATTCAAGATGTGCCTATAACACACTGGTAAATATAAGATGCCCTCATGCACAGCCTGGTAAATATAAGATGCTCTCATGCACAACCTGGTAAATATAAGATGCCCTCATGCCCAGCCAACACAGGCTGGTAAATATAAGACCCTCTCATGCTTAGTCCACACAGACTGGTAAGTGGGATGCCCTCATGGCCAGGTACATACAAGTTTGCCCACAGTGACTTGTGCATAAATTTTGCCCACAGTCACTGGTATATCTGCTTTCTCACAGAGGCTGGTACAAAAAGTTTATCCAAAGTTGTTGGCATGAATATACACCACTTAAAATTGGTGCCATCAACTCCTTTTCCCGGGCATTGCTAGGGATAATAGTATAACCAACAAATTATGGTTTAAGGCCCACAAACAGACCTTAGAATATCCCCCATTTTGTAGCACTCACAGCATTCTAGTAAGTACTTCATTAACAAAGCACACCATATATACTGCACGCTGCTGCATATAAAAGTCTTTCATTGCAATACATGCCCCTATGTAAGTGCAATAAGATATAATGCAGAGTCGCACTCCAATGCAAGAGGTGAATTTATTTCAAACCACAAATCAAATAATCACGTTTCAAGGGTCTAAGCCCTCTTCATCAGTTGATGGGGGTGCAACAAACAAAAGTGTATCCAAAGACAACACCCCTTCCTGGGTGTGTCTAAGTTCAAATTAGCATATTATGGTGACTGTCTGCAGGATATAAAGTGCAAATACATACGGCATAAAATACATGACTCACAAGGTGTATGATATAAAACACAGGTTCTTGAAATTTCATATAGGTGACCTAAAATACCAAAGTGTAAAAGTCTAAAAGCGTCAAGTAGTGCTAAAATTCCAGGTGATATATATAATTACAATGTTACTGTAAAGTGATAATGTTAAAACAATCAGGTCTTATCTTGTTCCATTTTTTTCAGTGGAGAAGCCCAAGAGCTAAGTAAATATTTCAAGTCCAAATAGTCTAACATGTAGTATTCAAAAACTTCCACAAGATGGCGATCATGCTAAAAAGATAAAAACATTAGAAACGTTAAACTTTTCGCCTTCTTTAACGGAGCCTTTTTGGCATATTTGGCCTTTTCGCTATTTATAAAGCAGTGATAACCAGTGGCGAAAGGTCATTACCGCTACATTTCGCTTTTCGCCATACATTGCTGCGATAATCGCTCAAGCATATTTATAAAATGGCGAAAAGTGTATTTTTGCGTTAAGTTCAGCCACTCCAATTCGCCAAGTCTGAGGTGGCGAAAACGCATAAGTGGGCATTTATTTAGCCTGAAAATGGATCCATGGAGGTGTCAGTACATTGTGGAGTGTTTCTCAATACTAATAAGTACTCAGCGGGGTGTTAGACTATTTTCAGGCATTTACTGTAATACGATCTGAGATTTCGCTTTTTTAAGGTTAATTTTTCACTTTTTAAAGATCTTTTTTTTTAAGGTTCCGATTTTCTTTATTTACCAATAAAGTCAAATGGGGGTCTGAGGGACATATTTATAAAGGGGCATTATTTTTGCTTTTTTTCCCCACCAACCTTTACCATAATTTTTTTAAACTTTCAACTTTTCCTTTCATCAAAGTTATTAAAAAAGCGAATTTTTATCAAAAGCGAAAATTATCTAGCAAAAAGTAACACTAATAATGCTGAAAATGCTCAGCACATATGATGGTAAAAAGGTAATACTCCCTGGTGGATTTTCAAAGTAGTATTAAATTGGTTAATGAACACCTATCTTTGTTATTTAAAAATAGCCACACATTTGGTGTTTTTTTCAGCCAAAGATATAAATAGTATAAAACTCAAAAGGCAAATTTTCTCTATTTCATTAGTAGGATGATAGTGTAAAACTCAAAAGGCGAATGTTCTCAGTTTTATTAATAGGAGACATTTTTTTGTATTGCTTATTTTCAGCAAACTGCAGCTAATTATCAAACCAGTTACATTAATATGTGAACATACCATAGTGCTGTGTAAGAAATAGTCATGTTAATGGAACATTCCAGTAAATAATGATATTTGGCGAAAATTCTGGTAACACTGCAAAAAAATGCAACAAAAGGGAGAAAAGGGGCAAAAGGCAAAAATTCCCCTATTTATAAATAGCTGTAGTAGTGTAGCACCTATACTTCTCGTCAAACTCAAAAGTGACAGGTGCCCCGTCTACTCTCCTCCCACTCTCCTCCCATTCTCCTCCCATTCCCCGCCCCTCTTCCTGTCCCTTCTGAGGCCAAAACTTGCCCTCTTTTTGCAGTATGACAACATCCTTTTCTTGCCCATAGTATGACAACATCCTGTTTCCCCTTGCCATTCTGAAGCCAAAACACACCTACTTTTCACCCCAGATTGCCATTTTTCTGTCAAACTACTCAAGTTATTAACTCCGTTCCTTTTACACCCTAAGCCCGGTTATCTTATAATTAATATTAATAACTATATAACAGTTCCTAAACATGTATTATTTCTGTAACTAGACAGCATTTACAACAACAATATATGTTTTACAGCTTGTAATCGAACATACCTGTAATATACAAACAACAAGATGCCGACTTTCTCCATCACAGGCCTTTCGTGTTTGCAATAAGCTGCCCCATCAGAAACTTTTCTCCATTACAGAGAAATGGTGTTTGCAATAAGCTGTCCCACCAGAAACAATTCACTATGCCAAACAGTCCTTTCGTGTTTGTAATAAGCTGTCTCACCAGAAACAATTCACTATGCCAAACAGTCCTTTCGTATTTGTAATAAGCTGTCCTATCAGAATAGTTTTCCACATTCTCAAAAGACATTCCTTTAGCAATGTCCCTGGGGTAAAGGTGTCACAAGATGTGTTTTAACAGCCAGGCATTCATCGGTCAAGCCTTTATTTTCTTAGGACAAAGTCTTAATAAGTTCTTATCCAGTCTTTATTGTCCTAACTACAAGGTGCACCCTGGGGGTAAAGATGTCACAAGATGTGTTTTAACAGCTAATTGTTTTAGCTGTTCAGTAAAATATTTGTAAAATGAATAAATAAAAACATTTTAGCAAACAAACAGGCAAAACATGGGATATATTTTATTGCGTTAATATAATACGTTACGGTAAATGTTTATTATTACGACAATAGGGCACGCATCTTTGCTTGTAATGAGAATAACGCAGGCATAAATGTTTTACGTGTTGTTGTACAAATTCACTTACAATACTGTCATTTTTCCTAAAATGATTTGTGAATATTGTTAGTACATTTTGAAACGACATTCCTTTAGCTATAAAATGTAACATATAGATACAGTAATGCCCGCACACAGAACTCGCAGCGTCTTGTATTTGTCTATTTTTGTATTGTATCACTGTAGAATTTCTCATTAAAAATCTCATGAAGTTACGAGGAAAGATTTCGTTTTCTGGTGAAACCCGTAACTATCAAAAAATATTGAGCGATCTATTAAAAATGTTACTAATATAAGCTCCTAATTTTGATAAATATGTTTGCTCAATTTAAAACCATATGTAAAGATGTCACAAGATGTGTTTTAACAGCCAGGCATTCATCGGTCAAGCCTTTATTGTCTTAGGACAAAGTCTTAAGTTCTTATCCAGTCTTTATTGTCCTAACTACAAGGTGCACCCTGGGGGTAAAGATGTCACAAGATGTGTTTTAAAAGCTAATTGTTTAACAAAGACATTTGTGTGTTGTGACTTAACGTTATCATGATGGTTATCATAAAAATAATCATTTTATTAGATAATTAATTTGATGGTAATTCAAACTTTGTAAATGTTAAATAAAAGTAAAAACATAACACGAGTGAGACTCAGGCTTACGCTGTTTTCTTTCACGTTGGCATTGATGTATGAATACAGATTGTAACTTAATAGGTTAAATAACTTAAATGTTTCTAAAATGTTGGACTAGAGGCCTATTTGTTTTTTACTAAGCGAATGCTGCATAAAATATATACACATGAGTTCCAAACTAAGACCATTTTGCGTCAACTGTAAATACTATACAAATTTCACCCGGGTCTGTATTATGTTAAACTTATTTTTATTATTTGAGTACAGTACCGAACATAAAATAAGATCTATAGAGCAATACTAGGCGGTCCTAACACAAAGGAGTCCAGGCGGGTTGGGGATGACACAGACAAACCCTATATAAACAGCGGACAGAGTGTACAAAGACACACCAACGCTTCAAATACAGAAGTACGGGCATTTTCAACAGAGTGCCTTAGCACTTTGAAATAAGGTACAAATAATAATTTATATATTATTTTCAAACTTAACTTTCTGTTGTTTGATTTATGCTTTATTATTTCACTCTTTATTCAAAAATATATGTTTAGGCCTTTGTTCTGCAATATTTTATGTTTGTAATTAATTGATTATAGTGCATGTTTATATAAAGAGCAATCTATTTTAATATATTGAACAGTTAGACCAAGCAAAAATATATATATTTTACAGATATCTTTTAACAACTATAATATGTGGGGCTGCTACGACATCCCAGAAATGATTAGCGATTCAGAAATGTTGTTTGCTGAATACACGCTGCTCTCACACACCGGTAACAATGAATACAGTCACGCCGGCAACAATGAATACAGTATACTCAATGTTTCAGACGAGTCTGCAAATCACGCCTTTACAACACAAGTGAGCAGTAAGTACATCTTACATTTTAAAAATACTGTTAATAGCTATTAATGTGATTTTATAATATTTTTATGGTCTAATTTTAGATGCTCAGGCTATGGAAAGCTCATATGAGACTCATACGCCTACAGCTACACCATTATCAACGGCGATCGGCACTACACCTTCAACTATAGATCTGACAACTCCAAAGGCCACCACATCTACAAACTATAGATCTGACAACACCAACGGTCTGTAAGTCAATTCAGATTCCCAAACCAGCTAAAGCAAGTAAGTCTGAACAAAGCACAGCTGCATCTTTTAATGTAGGACAGCAATTTCAAATTGGTGTTATATATTTTAATGTTAATCTTTTAAATATGCAGCAAAAAAAAGAAAACACTGCAATCTTACCCAAGATAGTTCAAAATCTAATACAAATGCTCAGGCAACGCCGTCGGTCTTCGAAATAAACCGGTCATTCAAGCGCCCTAATGCACGTAAGTCAGAACAAAACAGACTGTCATCTTTTATCGTAATGTTACAATTTCAATTTTTGCTATAAAATAATATGCAGCCTTTTAAATCCACAGCAAAAAAGAGAAAACCACAGGCTCTGGAGAAAACTAGAGGGCTTACAAAGAAAGCCAATTTAACCCCCCGCCGACCAAGCAACGGATCAATAAGGACAGAGCAGTTGTCGCCGATTTTAGAAACTGTAGATGGGCACAAATCTTATCAGGGTGGTGAGTCAACAAGTATAAACAACAATATGTCAGGTTTTTGTCATCCCTGTTCTGATATTACATCCACACCAGATGTTGACATGCTTAGTTTAAAAAGAAAGATCCTATTTGAGACATCAGGGCCGCAGGACAGTGCAGCGCCATCTACAGGTTGCATACACGCCCCTTTTATTAAGCAATGTACGTGTTGGGATGAATGTACGGACAACACATTGAGTAATCTTGGTCGCATAAGCGATCAAATGCTTCGGGTTGCAAATTTTTAAAAATGTTGCGCGAGAGACGCAAAGAATTTAGCGTTTAATTCCCCTAACCCGTATAATGCTACGCTAATAAAAGAAGCATTTCAAAAATACAGGAAGTTTGAAAACCATCTAAAGTCAATAGAAGAGGAAATGATTAATAAGGCGTGACTAAATATGTGTGGTAGAGGTAGTCTTTTGAAAAAAAGAAAATTGGCCTTTAGTGCGAGATCTAAAAAATTAAAACACGCTATAAAGCTGTTGTACATGTCAAAACGTTCTTTAAAGGGTATGTCCACCCAAAAAAAGATTTTTTTATATAAGATTCCCCAAGGGCTCCCAGCCCCAACCGCTATATTTGTATCTTTAGAAAGCCCCCCAAACTCTACTTACCTCCCCTCTTTCCTCCGCCGCGCTCCCGGCCCTCTGCTTGCGAGAAAATTCAAGCAGAGGGGCGAGACCGGCAGCTCACTTCGCCGGAGGAAAGAGGAGAGGTAAGTAAAGTTTGGGGAGCTTTCTAAAGACACAAACATAGCGGTTGGGGCTGGGAGCCCAGGGGGAATCTTATATATTAAAGATTTACGCTAGGGGGAGGGAATCGGGAGAGGGAGGGAGGAGGGAGGGGGAGGGAGGGGAGAAGGGCTGCAGTACGCATGCCAAACTTCTCCGGAGGCCAGGTAGGAGGCAGAGTCCTATATTGACTCTGCTAGCCTCCTGGTGGGCAGTTTTTGGGACTTGGGGGTGGACTACAGGAGAACCCTATGGAGCTGGGATGTGAGGTAAGGATTAGACTACACTACATGGTGGGGCCAGTAGTTGGGGGGATTATAGTTTTGGGGGTGGACATGCCCTTTAAGCGCTAGGAAGAAAAGAAGGGGTTGTTGCAGCAAAGCAGATACACCATGTAGTTCACAGATGGATCAATCACCGCACACACCACAACCTGAGCTTTTACCTATAGAACAGATAGACGACAATGATGACAATCCACAATCTCAAATGACTTCTAGCAGTTCAAATGTTACAAATGGGGCTGTCAACGACAATTCTGTTTATTAAGAGCGCATACTGCACCAACAGCGTGACTTGGTAAATTTTAATGGTACCATGTGCATAGAACATTTCAGATTTGTTAATCTTGACAGTGTTCACTCTTTTGTTGGGCTGTTGATGCGGTGCATGCCTCTATACAAACATTATTAGATAGGATTTTACCGGACATAACCCCAGGGGACTTTGTACAGTTGAGACTTGATGGTGGTGAAACATTTGATTCAGTTTTTTCATCAAAGCAGTCTAGAGAAGATTTTAATGCCGAGACATTTTTAAATAATATTGCAAATGCTTTACAGAGCAATGTGGAATGTATAGTGGGAAATTCTCTTAAACTTGTTGTTATTGTTATCAGAAACCGGCACGGCGGTGTTCAAAGGCGATTGAGATCCGTTGCTTATAGCCAGATTATAAAGCGTAAAAAGAACCATTTGTACGACATTAACAATTACAACAACAACCTGTGCCTTGCGGCAAGCGTGTACGCTGTTTTGGATGCTAGTGTTAGTGATTCGGTCTTGTTAGAGAGGGCCCAGAAGTTACACAGTGATTTGCACATACCCGATGACCAATTGTTTTCTTTCAGTGATATTGTAATGTTTGAAAATTATTTAAACATTACAATTAAGGTTTTGTACTACAACCGGGGCAAATGGCAAAATTACCATACAGGAGCTCCCTCTAAAGATAAGATTGTCTATATACTGTACCATGAACAACATTATTACGGAATTAAAAACGTGAAAGGTTTTATCGGCGGTTCTTATTTCTGTGAGAGATGTTGCTCTGTCTACAGTCACAAATATAGGCACGGTTGTTTTGAGTTTTGCAAAGCTTGTCACAGATCAGGCTGTATAGAAACAGGTGGTGAACAACCTAGGTGCCTGCAATGTCGTTTGTTTTGTCACTCTGACGCATGTCTCATTTTACATAGACAATTAGCAGAACGTGATGAGGCATTTTGTGTAAAAAAATTGTTTTGCAATTCGTGTTTTAGGTATGTAGGTCGTACAGATAAACATAAGTGTGACAGCCTGAATTGTAGTGTTTGTGGTGACCATGTTGACAAATTTGACACACATATCTGTTACATGCAGCCATACAAACCTAAACATTTGACTGAAAAATAAATTTTCTATGACTTTGAGTGCATGCAGGAGACAGGCACACACATCCCCAACTATATTTACACTACAACTCTGTACGGGCCAGGTTCCTGGGAATTCAGCGGAAAGACATGTGTGCAAGACTTTGTCCGCTTTTTTACCAGCGGTAAGTTTTCAGGTTACACCTTTGTTGCTCATAATGCGGGTCGTTATGATGCTTATTTTGTTGTACAGGAGCTGGTCAAGGAAAAATTAATAATTAATATTGTAAACCAAGGAGGTCGGTTAATGTGTGTGTCCCTTAACGATCTGAAAATTAGGTTCATAGACTCTGAATTTTATGCCTATGAAGCTCAGTAAAATGCCAGAAGCTATGGGCTTTTCTGGGGCTAAAGGTAATTTCCCGCATTTCTTTAATACAGAAGAAAATTAAAATTATATAGGGCCCATACCTGCCCAGCATTATTATGGGATTGATTATATGATGCCTGCAGAGAAAAAAGATTTCACAGCGTGGTATGAAACACATAAAAACGATACTTTTAATTTTCAGGAAGAGCTAAAAGCTTACTGTAAACAGGATGTGGAAGTTTTAAGGAAGGCTTATGAATGTTACAGAGACACGATTATGGCTATGACAAAGAAAAATGTAAGTCAATACTCTAAGCATGAAAAGAAATATAAAATAGTCACTAAATGTATTGACCCCTTTCAACTTATTACGCTGGCCTCTGTCTGCATGGCAATGTACAGGTTTAAATTTCTACCTGCAGACACCATAGCCATTGTCCCCGCTGATAATTATCACAAAACCCAGAAACGGTTTTCCACACCGGCTATACAGTGGCTTATGTATGTTGAAAGTACAGAAGGGATCAGTATACAACAAGCCTTAAACGGTGGTGAAAAGAAAGTAGGCAAGTATTTTTTGGATGGTTATGCTTCTGTTAATGGTGCCCACATAGCCTTTGAATTTCAGGGGTGTTTCTGCCACGGTTGCCCTGTATGTTATAATGAGAACGACAGCAATGACGTTACTAATTCAACATACGGACAACTATACCACGCATTCTTATTTAAGAAAAGTTACCTGCAGGGATCTGGATTTACAATCCGTATTATGTGGGAACATGAATGGACAGAAATGTCTGAGAGAGATGATGGTATCAAAGACTTAAAATGAAGTTTCCATCACCACTGGACCCCCGTGATGCACTTTATGGCGAGAGAACCAACGCTATTAAACTGTATCATAAAATTCAGCCTGGTGAAACCATACACTATTACGATTTCCCATTTGTTAATAAAACTAAAACATACCCCGTAGGGCACCCAGAAATAATTTTCGATCATTTTGGACACATTAAAAAATACTTTGGCTTTGCTAAAGTGAAAGTTTATCCGCCCAGAAATTTATTTTTTCCGGTCCTACCTGTAAAACTTAATAAAAAACTAATGTTCCCGCTTTGTTACACATGCGCCTTGAATTCTCAGAAAGACATCTGCAACCACAGCGACGAAGAACGCTCCTTGACAGGTACGTGGTGTACGATAGAGCTTATATTAGCGGTAGAAAAGGGCTAAAGGCTTGGGGTTGTCTACGAGGTCTGGCATTTTTCAAATACCACAGATGAGCTCTTTGCACCTTACATTAAATTACACCTCAGGGATAAACAGGAGGCCTCCGGTTACCCCAGATGGTGTACAAATGATGCTCAGAAAAAGGCATACATAGAGTCTTTTCTTGAAAAAGAGGGTGTTCACCTGCGTGCTGATAAAATAGCTGTGAACCCTGCTAAAAGGCAAATTTCTAAACTTTTTCTAAATTCACTGTGGGGTAAGTTCGGTCAGCGGGGTAATCTACCGCGAACTAGTATAGTCACCGACCCAGATGAACTTTTCAAACTAGCATTTGTACCCTACTATGAAGTCTCTGAGGTTAATTTTATTAGCGAGGAAACAGCCGTGGTCAATTGGAACCTATGCCCCTCCAGAGCCTAGCTTTGTGCCTTGAAAGTTGCTGACATCTTGTTACTGGTTTGCTGAATGTTAAGCTCCGCCCCTCTGAGATTTCCTCTGCTTTCACCTGCTTGAGCCTCAAACAGTAATGCTTGTGAGTTCCGTGCAAAGTAATGCTTGTGAGTTCCACTGTTTGAGGCTCAAGCAGGAGAAAGCAGAGGTAATCTCAGAGGGGCGGAGCTTAACATTCAGCAAACCAGTAACAAGATGTCAGCAACTTTCAAGGCACAAAGCTAGGCTCTGGAGGGGCATAGGTGTCAGCAACTTTCAAGGCACAAAGCTAGGCTCTGGAGGGGCATAGGTAAAAAAAATAAAAATATGGCAACAGCAGCTTCCAAATGAACATAACGATTTTACAGTGGACTTATCCTTTAAACTAGCTTTCAGGGTTGGGGTGGGTGGGAAGTTTGCCTAACATTATATCAATTTTATTGTTGGGGGTGGAGATGCCCTTTAACAAATCTTCAAACCTAACACAAACACTCAGAAAAAGGCATACATAGAGTCTTTTCTTGAAAAAGAGGGTGTTAATCTGCATGCTGATAAAATAGCCGTGAACCCTGCTAAAAGGCAAATTTCTAAACTTTTTCTAAATTCACTGTGGGGTAAGTTCGGTCAGCGGAGTAATCTACCACGAACTAGTATAGTCACCGACCCAGATGAACTTTTCAAACTAGCATTTGTACCCTACGCTAATTTTATTAGCGAGGAAACAGCCGTGGTCAATTGGAAATATGCAAGAGTGTTATACAGTCAACAACAACACAAACATCTTTATAGTGTGTTTTACCACCGCTTATGCCAGACTCGAGCTGTACATGCTTCTAGACAGACTGCATGAACGATGTCTCTACCATGACACAGATTCGGTCATATTTATAAGTAAAGGCGGTGATTGGAATCCAGATTTGGGTGATTTTCTCGGTGAGCTAACTACTGAAATACCCGATGGTTCCTACATTACAGAGTTTGTATCCGCTGGCCCAAAGACATACGGCTACAAACTCCTGAGAAAACCGTACTGAAGGTAAAGGGTATAACACTTAATGCGGCTAACACCCAACTTATTAATTTTGACAGTTTAAAAGACCTTGTGCTCGACTATCCGCACAATTCCGATCCTGAAACACAGAAAACAATAGGTGTAGCACAACCTGGTATTTTCAGAAATAGAAACATAGAGACAAGGCCTCTTTGCAAAACGCAAAAGTCTACACAAAAAGACAGCTGGCGTTGGATTTTACTACTTTGCTTTTTGGTTACTAAGTGCAGTGTCATGGATGTCCGTTTCCAACATCCCTTTTCTTGCATATTAGCAGGACCTTCCAACTCTGGAAAGAGTTATTTTGTAAAAACAGCTTTCGATACATGCTGATACAGTAATGTCTAAAAAACCTGACAATGTTGTTTGGTTTTATGCTTGTTGGCAAAAATTGTACGTTGGTCTCATTTATTTACTAATATTAGGTTTATTGAGGGTTTATCTCATAATTTTACAGATGAGAATGTGTTCCCCCCTGATAAGGTAAATTTGGCCATTGTTGATGACCTCATGGAGACTGCTTGTGAAAATGATGAAATACAAAAAGCATTCACCAAGTATGTCCATCACAGAGATCTGAGCATTGTGTATCTCGTTCAAAACGTGTTCTGCCAGGGTAAGAACAGCAGGACCATAAATTTAAACACTAAATATATGGTCCTTTTTAAAAACCCTTGTGATAAGTTACAAATTATAATGTTGGCACGTCAAATGTAGCCTGGAAAAACACAATTTTTTTTAGAGAGTTTTGAAGATGCGACAAAAGCTCCTTATGGTTATTTACTTGTTGATTTACGGTCAGACACACCGAGGGATTACCGTTTAAGAACTGGCCTGTTCTCTCCAGACCTACCAGCTGTTTATATGTATAAAAAACTTGGAAATAAAAAATATTAATTTTACTTGTATAAAAACATGTCAATAAAAATATTACATTTACTTTCTATAAAAAATGCCAATAAAAATATTAATTTACAACAGTTTGGTCATTCTTAGTAGTGTGTGTACTCCTGTTAGGATGTCTAACAGACTACGGCATAATTGGGAGCTTTTAAAAACACTGGTTAAAGCTAAGCCATCAGTAAGAAAAGAAATTTTACGCAATGCGATTTGATTTAGACTATTGGAGAGATAGCTCTCAACATCCTTAAAGGCAAGATACCTCTGAGAGAACGGCAAAAAAATATTTTAAAAAAATGGCGAAAAGCTATAAAGAAATTGAGCGATAAAAGGTGCCCTATCAGAAGTAAGAAACTCATTGTGAACCAGTCTGGCGGCTTTATAGGAACAATCCTCGGGATTGCACTCCCTTTAATAACAAGTTTGATAGCTAGTAAAGTGGGTGGTTCATAATGGAGCTCGTAGAAAAAATGTTCTTGGTTTCCAAACATGAGCTTGACAAAGTGAAGAATGCAGTTCCAAGTGTCCCCGATATATGGCAGGCGGTTACACATCGTTTAGATGGTGAAATTAGTGAAATATTACATAGGAAAGACCTGTCAGATGATGAAAAAATTAAGAGATACACAAATGTGCTACAGAGATACTTGGTATTTGCCCGACAGAGTGATAAAGAAACAAACACTCTAACTTTAATCACACAGCCCACACCAGCACAACAAATGACAAATGTAACGGGTGATAAAGATACGGTTCATGAAGAAATACTTAGTAACGTTAATGTACGCTTTAAAAAAAATGCTGAAATGCTGTTGAATAAACTGCACCAGTCTGGTGATGCCGCAACCTGGAATAAAAGGGGTGAATTCATTCACAATGGTCAAACCGTTCCTGGGTCCAACATGGTAGACTTGGTGCGCAGCGCCACGCAAAGCCACGGCCCGCTCAAAGGTAAAGCGCCTCACGGTTGGAACCTATTCATGGACGCAATGGCATCTTTAAATGTGCCTTCTTCGGCTATTGGAAATAAAAAAATGCGAGAACGTCTTGAGAATCTTAAAAAGGAAACCCATGGATCGGCTGATGAGATATCTCGTGAATCTTTTATAAGACAGGTGATCACAGATTCATCCCCGGGACTAACTCAAGGTTCTTTACTTTGTTGCAGACAAACTGGCTCGCCTTATAATTATTTTAACTATTACAATTTCTGTAATTTTGTGTGTTAATTATATATAGTTTTACGTTAGTATGACTATTACTTGCTTTGTTATTTGGTATGCTGTAAGTGTGATTATATTTTTGTTTGCATGGATCTTTTCAATAAAATATCTATATAAACTTAATAGCGGTCTAACAAAGGGTTAGCAATAAAGCAACAACTTTAAAACACTAAAATGCATTCACTATAGGCACGACCCGCAAGAAAACATCTAACAAATGGAGGGATACAAAAATGAAATATTGAGAAAACATTACTATAATCCAAAAGCCGCCGGATCTTACGGCGGCGTGGGTGCCTTGTTCAGGGAAATAGAAAAGTTTGGTATCAGAAAAACTAATGTAAAAAACTGGTTAAACAACAAGGACATCTATACGTTGTACAACCTATAAAAAAGTCTTTTAAAAGAAATAAAGTTGTGGTGTCAGACATAGACGCCCAGTGGCAGGCTGATCTCGTGTCTGATTGATTTTTCAAAAGAAAATGATGGTGTAAAATATATATTAACGGTCATAGATATCCTTTAAATTGCCTGGGTGGTGGGGATTTCAAATAAAACAGGATCAACTGTTGTCGCTGCTTTTGAACAAATATTTATCAACAGCGGGCGCGTCCCCAAGAAACTTCAAACAGATCGTGGCCGAGAGTTTATAAATAATCTTATGAGGAAACTGTGCACCGCGTATAACATACATAATTTTTTCACATCAAATACAATCAAAGCATCGTTAGTGGAACAGAACCTTGAAAACCAGAATGTGGCGTTACCTGAGGGAGAACAATACTTTCAGGTACATTGATACGTTACAAGACCTGGTGTGCAGTTACAATCACACCTACCACAGAAGCATAAGGTGTAGACCCATCGATGTAACAAAACAAAACTCATTATTAATCTGGAAAAATATATACAATCATTATACGTCTATGCCTAAAGCTAAACCGTTATTAAAAATAGGTGATCATGTGAGGATTGTACGTTATAAAGGTGTTTTTACAAAAGGTTATGAACAAACTTATACTGATGAGATATTTACGATTTCGGCTATAAACACTAAAGGACTGAAACCGCTTTATAAACTGAAAGATCTGGCTGGTGAAATCATTGACGGATCATTCTATGATAAGGAAGTACAAAAAGTTGAAAAAAAACGCATTTATTGTATTGAAAAAATTATTAAAAAGAAGGTTGGAAGAAAAGAAGTTTCATCTTCAAGTTAGGAGAGGTTTTTTTACAGTGAGAACGGTGAAACTGTGGAACTGTCTTCCAGCAGAGGTGGTAATGGCAAGTTCATTGAATAACTTTAAAAAAGGCCTGGATAAGTTTCTAAAACTAAAAAATATTGAGAATTACTGGTATTAATGCATATAGATCTGGTTGATCCAGGGATACTTTCCGATTGCCGTTTGGAGTCAGGAAGGAATTTTTTCCCCCCTTTTTTAGCTGGGGTTTTTTGCCTTCCTCTGGATCAACTGTTAGGTAGGGTTAAAAAAAAAAAAAAAAAAAAAGTGAATAGGTTGGACTTGATGGACGAATGTCTTTATTCAACCTTAATTACTATGTCATCAGCAGTTATGAATAAAATAAATCGAACAAATCAAGACCAGGAATGTTCTGGCGTTGTACATATTCGGAAAACACAACGTAAAAGAAAACGCAAACTTGGTGTAGTGTAGTCGTGGTGTAGTCCTGCCCCCTTTCAGTAACAACATAAGCACGCGTAAGAGATGCCGTCGACAAAGAACAACAAGTCGTTCTCTAGGTGACATCTTCTAATTAAAACGCTATGGCTTTCGTACACGATTCCTCGGTGGAATGTGCAAAATCCGAGTTGGATATATTTCAAATACCGCCTACGCAGACAAGTATTGAAAAAACACTTTATGTAGAAGTTCAACCTGTTGCGGCGTTAGCGGACGGTGCGCCCTTGGAATTTTTTATCTCAGGGAGCGGTGATTAATATTACGACTTAAACAACACGCAGTTATACGTCGTTTGCCGAATCGTAAGACCCGACAATACAGAACTACCAGATGGAGCTCGCGTCAGCCTAATTAACTACCCTATAGCCAGCCTTTTTAATCAGCTGCACATTACACTGAGTGATACGTTGATTTCGCGAAGTGACAACCTATACGCTTATAGAGCTTATATAGAGACTCTGTTAAATTATAATTCACAAACCTTAGCATCCCAATTTACTGCCGGATTATTTTACAAAGATACTGCGGGTCACCATAATGATCGCGCGCTCGACAGGGGCAATGATGGCTTTATCAAAAGAGCACAGTTTACAGCCCACTCTAGAAGCGTTGAATTAATAGGGCCAATTTTTGCAGATATTAATAAACATTTACCGTAACGTATTATATTAACGCAATAAAATATATCACATGTTTTGCCTGTTTGTTTGCTAAAATGTTTTTATTTATTCATTTTACAAATGTTTAATATTTTACTAAACAGCTAAAACAATTAGCTGTTAAAACACATCTTGTGACATCTTTACCCCCAGGGTGCACCTTGTAGTTAGGACAATAAAGACTGGATAAGAACTTATTAAGACTTTATCCTAAGACAATAAAGGCTTGACCGATGAATGCCTGGCTGTTGAAACACATCTTGTGACACCTTTACCCCAGGGACATTGCTAAAGGAATGTCTTTTGAGAATGTGGAAAAATATTCTGATAGGACAGCTTATTACAAATACGAAAGGACTGTTTGGCATAGTGAAGTGTTTCTGGTGGGACAGCTTATTGCAAACACAAAAGTACTGTTTGGCATAGTGAAGTGTTTCTGGTGGGACAGCTTGTTACAAACACAAAATGACTGTTTGGCATAGTGAAGTGTTTCTGGTGGGACAGCTTATTGCAAACACCATTTCTCTTTAATGGAGAAAAGTTTCTGATGGGGCAGCTTATTGCAAGCACAATGGGATCGCTTATTGCAAACACAAAAGGACTGTTTGGTTTAGTGATTTGTTTCTGTTGGGACTGCTTACTGCAAACACGAAAAGACTGTAATGGAGAAAATGTTTCTGGTGGGGCAGCTTATTGCAAACACGAAAGGACTGTGATGGAGAGAGTCGGCATCTTGTTTGTATATTACAGGTATGTTCGATTACAAGCTGTAAAACATATCTTGTTGTAAATGCTGTCTAGTTACAGAAATAATACATGTTTAGGAACTGTTATATAGTTATTAATATTAATTATAAGATAACCCGGCTTAGGGTGTAAAAGGAACTGAGTTAATAACTTGAGTAGTTATTAACAGAATAACTACTCGACACTACGACAGAAAAATGGCAATCTGGGGAGAAAAGTGGGTGTGTTTTGGCTTCAGAATGGCAAGAGAAACAGGATGTTGTCATACTATGGGCAAGAAAAGGATGTTGTCATACTGTGGGCAAGGAAACAGGATGTTGTCATAGTAAGGGCAAAAAGAGGGCATGTTTTGGCCTCAGAAGGGACAGGAAGGGGGGCGGGGAATGTGAGGAGAGTGGAAGGAGAGTGGGCGGGTCACCTGTCACTTTTGAGTTTGACGAGAAGTATAGGTGCTACACTACTAGCTGTAAATAAAAAAAGTGACAACAATAGCTCTGAAATTACACTAGAGAGCAATTTCTCTTTTCGCAGTGATACCACACTTAACGCAATAAATAAGGCGAAAACTATCGCCATATATCGCCTCAGCGATACTTTTTCGCAAAGGCGAAAACGAGGTTTTATAAATAAGGCGAAAATATCGCTATTTGTCTTTGCGATGTCCTGCAATAGTGAAAATAGCGATCGTTTATAAATATTCCCCATAGTGTTGCAACTACATCGAAAGGTTACTTTTTATACAAAAACTGGCACAGGCAGAGATAAGTATCAAATATTTCAATTATATATTTATCCACAGTAGCCTGTCACATATACTGGTACACACAACTGATACCAACATAATTAGGTTATAAAAAGGAGGACCAGTTGATCTCTTCATTCAGACCCCGTGGAAATAATGTTTCAAGTTTCTCCCTCCAGAAGCATTCCTTCTGTAGTAACTATTTGTCATGGTTACCACCCCTATGTAAGTGTATCTAATTTACCAAAATCCAAAATTACCATTAATAACAAGACATCCCCTTTAAAAAATATTTAGCAGGAAGAACACCCTATACAGATTGTAATAAAAAATTGACCAAATCAATGCGTGTCTGTAACCTGTCCATCCAGTGTCAAAAAAATGGCAAAGACACTGTTCAACACATGTGTCCAAATCACAACTTAAAGACATCAATGTTGCTCTTAGTAACAAACTATAACACTTGGATGTAGAATGACTAGCTACTTATATCTGTAAAATGTTTCCAAATACAATAGCTAATGATGGACTTTTTATATAGACATGCAGATCAATTCTCAGTGCTGGACACCAACTCAACCCAACTAAAATTATCCAGTTTAAGATGTTAGTTAAACTCACGGCCTCCACAATATACATACTCAACATTGGTTGAGTATGGTGGATCTACTCACGGTCCTTCACAGGTTAGTATCTTTCTGGAGGATAACTTAACCTAATGTCCGTGCTGTTCACGGGGAGCAGTGTTAGATTATACATGCGGCCTGTTACTGTCAGCGTCCTCCTCTCTGCTAGTTCACTGGAGAGGTTTTGGTCCAGAGCAGAGATCCTGGGTTAAGCATTCTGACTTCAAACTGTTTCATAGAAACTTACCTGACAGACTAGGCTTTGTGGGTCCAGCGGCCCCCTGTAGGAGGGGACTACTGTAAGTAACTTAACTGCATCTGTGTTCCTGTGCTGCTCCCGAGTCCTGGTCCAACGAGATGATGTCACTTGGGGTGGCCAATGGTGACATGTTGGCGTCACAATGTTGCACCAAATGGCATATAGTTTTAAAAATCAGTCGGCCCCTCTGCAGGTGCCTGTATGTAGCTCTGCTACCCCTTGCTCTTCTACTGAATCCAGCCTCAGCCAGTACCTTTCTTTTTTCTGTATTCTGTTATATCCAGTATCCAGCTTCTTGTAGTACCTTGCTATTTCCAGAATAACGCCTTTTCCGGTATCCAGCTTTATCCATTATCTAGATTTATCCAGTATCCAGCTTTATCCAGTAACTTGCTATTTTTAGTATACAGCCATTTCCAGTATCCAGCTATATCCAGTATCCAGTTATATTCATTATCCAGCTTTATCTAGTACACAGCTTTATCCAATATCCAGCTATTTCCAGTATCCAGCTGTATTGAGTATCCAAATTTATCCAATACATAGCCTTATCCAATATCCAGTTATTTCCAGTATCCAGCTATTTCCAGTATCCAGCTTTATCCAGTGTCCAGCTATTTCCAGTATCCAGCTTTGACATGGGGTTTGAAGAATAGATCGGAATCTAGCGTTATTCCCAGGCAGTGGACCTGGGATGGGGATAAAGGTGTATTGTTAATATTAATAGTAAGACTGGGGAGGTGTTTGACGGCTTTTAACTTTTATGCATAAAAGTGTAACTAAAAACCCCCATTTTACATCACATCCCGATATCCCCGTGGTCTGGCTGGGGGATTTTAATACAGTGCCAAATGTAGCTATAGACAAAATTCACCCAAGCACCTAGCAACCACTGGCCAACCCCTGGACAGGATTTGGAATACTAACATCTTTAAATCTATGTGACGTATGGAGAGTAAAATACCCACACACCCTGGTATATTCATGTTTTTCTGCTTCTTATAACACAATTTCTAGAATCAATTTAATTATTGTAAACTTACAACTGCTTGCTGATGTAGAAGATATAAGATACTCCCCAAGAGTGCTATCTGATCATTCTCCATGTTGGATAACACTTAACTGGGGATGACCCAAACAACCCACACGCTGGAGGTTAAACCCATTCTGGCTTCAAAAAAAAAAACTGTGCCGGAGCAAAAGACACTCCCGGCTAAGAAAGTATCCCAAAAAAGCTGCAACAAGCTATTCACACCAAATAATTATCAAAATTAACATTAACATCCTGGCTTCAGCCTGTTTCCAAAAGAAATAGACCTGAACACGGAGTTGGAGGAATTTTTGCACACCAACACAAATACAGCAAATCCCATTGTAGTCTGGGAAACATTCAAAATACACTCCCATAGGATCCTCTCTCAAACTATTAACAATATTAAACACAGCTCTGCAGCAGCTGAAAAAGTGGCCATAACAAATCTCAACACAGCAAATACAAGCTTTCAAGCTGACCCATCCCCAGAAACAGCACAAGCACTGAAATTACAAACCAAAATTACAGACCAAATCCTACTATCAAAAACAACCAAAAATCTACACTTCCATTCATTCAGAATATATGAACTAGAGAAAAATGTGGGAAGCTACTAGCGTTCCTAGCCTGCTATGAGCAAAAACCCCCAACCAACATTTCCTTAACAAACGACTCTGCACCCAATATTGTAGACCCAGAAAAAGTATCTAGTTTTTTTGCTACCTACTTCTCTAACCTCTATACCACAACGCTACAACACAGTCAGATAGAAATAGAGAACTTCTTACGGAAAATTCCATTTCCCAAAATTTCCCCCCAAGACCAACAGTGACTGGAAGCACCTATAACAGAAATAGAAATAAGACAAACTATATCCCAAATGTCCAAAAACAAAACACCAGGAACAGATGGCCTACCAATCGAATTCTACTCTCACTACATAGATTCCCTAGCCCCCAAATTGCTAACCCTACACAATACAATGTTTTAAACAGGCACCCTACCACAAGCAATGTCAGAAGCCCTTATCATAGTTATACCCAAGACCCCACCCATCCTGAATCATACCGTCCTATATCCCTACTACAAGTAAACCTGAAAATATAAGCTAAACTACTATCAATTAGAATTAACACATGTATAAAAACACTTATTCATCCCGACCAGACCGGATTTATCCCAAGCAAAAATACCTCCCTTAACACTAGAAGACTATTTTTGAACCTGCAAACACAACATGAATCAATAGGTAGCCGATGTATAGTTTCCCTGGATGCAGCCAAAGCAATCAACTCAGTAGAATGGACTTTCCTATGGCAAGTCCTTTCCAAAAACGGCTTTGGCCCAAACTTCCTGCACTGGCTTTGTACTTTATATTCTACCACCAAAGCAAATGTGATGGCCAACGGATGGACATCAAAATACCATTACTGTATTCCCTGGTCATCGAAACACTAGCGATTAAATTAAGAAATTATATAAGTATAGAAGGACTGAAGATTGGCTCTCAAAAGGAAATTATTAGCCTATATGCAGATGTATCTGTATCTGCCAGACCAGGGAATATCAATGAACAGAATCCAAACTCTTATAAATGAATATGGTCAATATTCTGGACTTACAATTAACTGGGACAAATCCCAGATCCTTCCAATCGATGCCTTCCCACCCACCATAGAAAGCGCACAACAAGTACTATCCAGAACAAACACGCTAAAATATCTGGGCCTACAAATTTCCCAAAACCCTTCAGACTAAATTAAATTAAACATAGAACCACTTATAGCCACAACAAAAAACAAAATCCAAATATGGAGCAGACTACCCCTAGGAATCACAGGTAGAGCAAACTTAATAAAAATGATCCTTTTGCCAAAAACACTATACATCTTATGGTACGCCCCAATATACATCCTGCTGAAATACTTTAAAATACTAGAGTTATTACTAAAATCGTTTGTATGGGGCTCCAAAAGATATAAAGTGAGTTGGAAAACGCTCAAAAGGCCCACACACCTGGGAGGGATAGCCATACCTGACTATAACCTCTACTACATAGCCTCCCAGTTATCCCACATGTTTCATTGGTATAACACAGAACCAGCCAGGACTCTAGAAATGATGGGAATACCACACACAACCATATACCCAGACCCCCTCTACCTAATAGACAGAGGTCAGAAAGGGACAGGACTAACCCTACAAAAACATACACTCCGAAATCAGGCCTTGAAAATATGGGACCTAGCTCTCAAAAAATTGAAATTCCCTACTCTCCACAAACAACCCCATTATGGGAAAATAAAAACCTGCCGGAATTTCTCACCATACCTCAATCCACCCAATCGTTCAATCATGGAATCTACCAATTATCACATATTATACATGAAAACACCCTGAAAACGTTTGACCAACTTAAAGAAGAATTTCATCTTCCGAACCTCATGTTTTTTCGGTATCTCCAGATAAGACATGCTCTCCAGACCCAATTCAGACATCAAATACCAGAACTAGTCACAAACGTGCTGCCAAGTCAAAACACCTCAACCAAACTAATTTCAATGATGTATCAAGCCCTCCAAACTCCATCCACACAACTACAATCACAAATCAAGAGAACAACATGGGAGCAGGATGTCGGACCAATAGACACCGAGGAATGGGATGAGATACTGGATTCTTGTAAGAGTGTCTCGTCCAAGGCTTACTTAACTCCCCAACAGATCTTTAAATATAAAACAAGTCATAGCCCGAATTGCCCTAAATGCCAGCACCTCCCTGGTACCTTTTACCACATGCTGTGGACACGTCCCCAAATACAATATTACTGGCAACAGGTAATACAGTTCCTACACGATGAGATGGGATCCCCTGTGGGCATGGACCCCAAAGTGTGTTTACTAAATTCTGTAGATCCACTACCAACCAATAAATTTTCCAAAATCTTTATAAGGGAGACATCATTAATTGCCAAGAAACAAATCTCCAAGATATGGATGCAGGCCTCTCCCCCTAGCATTCAACAATGGAAACAAGAAATTAATAGAATATTGCCATACAATAAACTAATGTATGCCCACAGGGGTTGCCCCTTAAATATGATAAAGTATGGACCTGTTGGGAAACATCTCCTAATACAGACAACTAAGGAATGTTTGAATGTATGTGGCAAATGTGTAATAATATTTCCTATTAGGTAAAATACCTTGGCAAAAGAAAAGCACCCCCCAATGTCACCAGAAGGGAAACATATAAACAAACCGATAAAAAAGGTTTAGTGATATAACAATGTTTATTAAGTTAAATTGTAATGTTGTTAATAGTCATCTACTATATATTTATAAGTTTTATATCACTGTAAACATTGGGATATAATAAGCAACAAAAAGTAATGCATACCATTCAAAAATTGTTACGTTTGTTATATGTGTAATTTCTATGCAAGTATTATTTTACTATTACCTCTATAAAGTTTCTCCCTAGGGAGGGGATTTCAAAAAAACAAACAAAAAAAACGTGTTTTTACTGTTTGCACTAGCACAGATATTATGTTAGTATATGGGGAATGTGCATTGATCATCTTTTCTTGTTTGTTCTAAGACTAGGGATCGTGAGGGTGGGAAAAGGACACATTCGGTCTTGTCCATGTTGTGTTTGAGGAAGTGGGAGTACATAAAGGCAGAGATGGCAGTGTCTGGATTCCCAAGGAAGCCAGGATCTGAAGAAGTAGAGGGTGATCAACAGTATCAAAAGCTGAGGACATATCAAGAAGAATGAGCAAAGAGTAGTGGCCTTTAGATTTAGCACTAAGTAGATCATTGGTCACTTTAGTAAGGGCAGTTTCCATGGTTAGGGCAGAAGCCTGACTGGAAGTTGTCAAAGAGAGAGTTAGCAGACAGGTGACTGACCAGTTCAGCATAGACATGTCTTTTCAGTAATTTGGAAGCAAATGGGAGAAGGGAGACAGGCCGGTAGCTGGAAAGAGCAGACAGGTCAAGCGAGGGTTTTTTAAGTAGAGGGGATGCAACATCATGTTTAAATGAAGAGGAAAAAATACCAGTGGAGAGGGACAAGTTAAAGAGAGAGGTTAGGGCTGGTATGAATGAAGAGAAGAGGTGGGAATAAGATGAGAGGGAATGGAGTCAAGGGGGCTGGTGGTGAGACGTGTCCTGGATAGGAGAGATAAGAGTCCCTGTTCTGTAATAGTGGTGAAGCTTGTTAGGGTAACATTAAAGGTATTAACCAATGAAGGGAGGTTAGCCAGTGCAGTGGTAGGAGTTGGAAGCTGTAGGGAGGAGCTAGGGTATACAAGAAAACCATTTCAGATTTCTTTGATTTTTTTCCTGTGAAATATTTCATCACCCAATAAACGGGGTAGGTGGAGGAGGTGGCGAACAGAGCAGGGTGTTGAATACTTTAAAGAGCTGTTTGGGGTTATGGGATTGTGTGGATATGAGTGAAGATAAATCGTTTTGTTTGGCTAAGGATAAAGCATCTCTGATCTGATAAAGGACACTTTTACATTCAAGAAAGTCTCTATTTTTGTTACTCTTGCACCTCACTTTTTCGACTATACAGAATTGCCTTTTCCACTTTTTAATCTGATCTGTAAGCCATGGTTGTGGGTTCTTGCGCCTAAGGCGACAGGTGGATAAGGGAGCAACAGAGTCAAGGGCATTGGAAACCGTGGTTTTGTAGTGGACGGCAGCAAGATCAGGGTCAGAGAAGGAGGGTATGGAGGTAAGTTGTTGGAGGGGGCCAGAGAGCAAATGGGGGTTGAGATTACGCAGGTCTATGCATTTGTATGTTTGTTTGTTAAAGGTTACAGCTGGGACAGTACACATCTTTATCCAGTATCCAGCAATTTCCAGTATCCAGCTAAATCCAGTTTCCAGCTATTTTCAGTATCTAGATTTATATAGTATCCATACACTCACAGAGTTTTGAATCACTCATCCAAATTGGTTCCTCTGCTACCTGGGCTGCTCACCTGTCAAAAACCATGAATAAACAAATTGCAGTAGGATACACCAAAGTCTGTTGCAAAGATTGTTCCTTTTTATTCACCCAGAATGTGAGAGACAGGCAATGTTTGGGTGGACCTCCCCCCTTTATCAGCTATTTCCAGTAACCAGCTCTATCTAGTATTCAGCTATATTCAGTAACATAGTAACATAGTAATTGAGGTTGAATAAAGACATACGTCCATCAAGTTCAACCTATTCACTTTTTTTAACCCTTGCTAACAGTTGATCCAGAGAAAGGCAAAAAAAAGCAGTTGAAAAAAGGAGGAAAAAATTCCTTCATGACTCCAAACGGCAATCGGAAAGCATCCCTGGATCAACCAGATCTACAGTATATGTTTTAATACCAGTAATTCTCAATAATTTTTAGTTTTAGAAATGTATCCAGGCCATTTTTAAAGCTATTCAATGAACTTGCCATTACCACATCTGCTGGAAGACAGTTCCACAGTTTCACTGTTCTCACTGTAAAGAAACCTTTCCTAACCTGAAGATGAAACTTCTTTTCTTCCAACCTTAAAGGATGTCCACGAGTCCTCTGATATGATCTATTCATGAACAATGCACCAGAGAGTTTATTGTATGGCCCATTAATATATTTGTATAAGGTTATATCCACACGCAAATGTCACTTCTCAAATGTAAACAGCCCTAACTTGTCTAATCTGCCTGCATATTTAAGCCCCTCCATTCCCTTTATTATTTTAGTTGCCCTTCTCTGAACTGCTTCTAATTCCAAGATGTCCCTTTGTATATGGGATTCCAAAACTGCACCGCATGTTCCAAATGAGGCATTACCAGTGCCTTGTAAAGAGGGAGAATAATATTTTTCTCTCTTGAATCTATTCCTCTCTTTATACAAGACAATATCTTAGTAGCTCTAGCCATTGCTATCTGGCATTGTTTGCTACAGCTAAGTCTGTTCGACCAGAACCCCCAAATCTTTTTCCTTTACAGATTCACTTAACACAGAGTTATTTATGGTGTAGGTGGCACAGGGATTATTAAATCCCAAATGCATCACCTTACATTTATCAACATTGAATCTCATCTGCCATTCTGCTGCCCATTTTGATAATCTATCTAGGTCTGCTTGCAGCACTTTCACATCATTTAAAGTTTACAAAGCTCTGCATAGTTTAGTGTCATCAGCAAACACAGAGACCTTGCTCTCAATGCCCCCTTCTAAGTCATTTATAAATATTAAAAAAATATTTAATAAAGATAAAAAAGAAGTGGCTCTAGTACAGAACCCTGAGGCACTCCGCTTAGAACTTTAGCCCACATAGATATAGCTCCATTTACCACCACTGTCTGTTTGCGATCCAATAACCAATTCTCTTCTAGGCCAACAGTCCTCAGTTTATACATTAGTCGCCTATGTGGCACAGTATCAAAGGCTTTCGCAAAATCCAAGTATACCACATCCACTGCGGTGCCTGAATCTAAAGTCTGACTCACTTCTTCATAAAAACCAATGAAATTTGTCTGGCATGATCTATATCTTATAAATCCATGCTGACTACTACTAATAAGATCAGTTCTGGAGACAAAGTCCAGGATATGATCCTGTAACAAAGTTTCCAGCCCCTTCCCTTACCAGTATCCAGCTAAATCCAGTATCCAGCTATATTCATTATACAACTATTAGGGAGATTCAATAAAAGTTCTTATCGTTTAAAATGGTTCTAATTTTGCCCCAACCAATCAGATGTTGGCTTTCAAATGTTAAATAAAATCTGATTGGTTGGGGCAAAATTACCACCATTTTAAACGTTAAGAACTTTTATTGAATAACCCTGTATGTCCATTATCCAGATTTATCCAGTATACAGTTTTATCCAGTATCTAGCTAAAACCAGTATCCTGCTTTTTCCGGGAATCCTGATATTACCAGTATCCAGCTTTATCCTGTACCTGTATCCGGATCCTACCTCTTTACCTGTTTTCTTGTGAAACTCTTACTGATGCCTTTCCTGTTCTTGGGCTACATAGCTGTCACAGGACGCTCTGTGTGAGATTGTGGGAAATAAGGCAAACTGGGCCACACAAGCTCTTTGACAATTGAAGGAGCTTTTTTTTATAACACACCAGTATCAAGCACAACCGTATCCTACCAAGCAAGCACTTCCCTTGGAATGCAGTTCCTGTGATCTCTGGGCTCCACTCTCTGGTCTCCACTGCCTTAGCTCCAAACTTCTGGGCTGCTGCTGTTTTCCTTGGTCTGTTTCCACCTTCCTGGCCCCTGGATCAAACATCCATTAAATTAAGTTTGAACTTTCATTGCAAACGCTTTGTTATTGCACACACAAACGCACACATAAATTAGACAATGCGCAACTATGGCAAATTACCCTTCAAGCAATAAGCAAAGTTTTCCCTTCCTAGTTTACATTAAGCATCTTCTTAATAAAGTTTTTTATTTTTTGTATTTTAATTAATGGATGTAATAAGTCACTTCTTTGTTTGTCTACTTTAACCTTTCAGTTCGACAGAATAAATTGACTAAGTGCTTCTTTTAGTTACTAAACAATTTATTAACATTTTATTAAGGCTGATATTCACAACATATAAACAGAATAACACATCTGATCTAAACAGGATAACACATCTGACTTATATTGGTTAATGTTAACTTACACATTATCTTTAGATGTTCTTTTCAGGCATCCTCTGTTCCTTCTCCACAGTAGAAATTGGTGTTTTCCCTATTATATCACACTATACTTTTACATCATACTACGTGAGCATTAAAGCACGCCCATGAGCTATTCCTACTGCCAACTCATAAGTCCTAAACCAGTTTTGACCAGAAAACTTCATCACAAGTTATCCACCCCTTCTGCTGGTTTCTTTTCAACCAAGCTTTCATCTCCTTATAAGCACATATTTTTGTATAAGCAATGTACGCATGTCCCATTAATGCAGCCTCAGATTACACCATCTGGTTTGCATCTGTTCTTTGTAAAGGCTTGGGGCCCATGCATGTAGGGGTGGTATCAGGTCATTTTGGCTGGACCCAGGAGAGCAAAACTAAGTAAAAGTGAACATTCTTTAATAACTAGTTTAACTAAGACAATGTTAACCCTTTCTTACAATGGATATAAACCTACAAAATGGGCGGTGGGTCCAAATATTACTAAACAGAAACAAAAAAAAGAGCTTTTTTCCAAACATGCATGAGAAATAACCTGTTGTGCTTTTGTTAGGTCTACATTTTTCATGGATAAAAACATAAAATAAAGTTACTTTTGGCTTTTTATTACATTTCTGTAACTTTTTTACTTTTAACTTTTTTTAATATCTTTTTTTTAAGGCTCATTATGATCTAGCCATTGGTGTAGCACTGGGTTGGTTAAATGCTTGTGAAGATTCAAATGGAACAAATAAACGAAAAATGTAAGTGCATTTTTGCCTCATTTTAAAGGAATAGTTCACTTCCAAATTGAACTATTCCTTTAATGTATTGATTGAAGCCTGGGAGGTTAAGGAGCTATGCCTTACCTCCCGTTCTTCAATCAATAACTCAGGAGCCAGGGACGAAGGTAAGTATATTTACCTTTTGCCGAATCCTCCGCTGCAGAGCTCCAAAACCCCGATCCCTTCCTGGTTCTAATTCTCTGTAGTGAGCATTATCTGCCCTGGCTCATGAGTTATTGAAGAACGGGACGTAAGGCATAGCTCCTTAACCTCCTGGGCTTCAATCAATACATTAAAGGAATAGTTCAATTTGGGAGTGAACTATTCCTTTAAGTTGCATTAATTTTTTATATTTAAAGGGGAACTTTGGTCCAAAAATGACTTTAGGTAAATTGACAGGAATTGCTTTCCTGGGTATTTTTGCCAGTTAATTTAATTTTATTTACATTTTTGTGTGTGATATGGTAGCCTCATAACCAGAGTCACTGCACTTCCTGCTCTGAAACATGACAGTCCCTCTTCTATGTGTCTTCTCCCCTTGCAGGCCCCCCTTGGCCTCTTCTTTTGCAGACCCCCATGACCCCCCTCCCCTTACAGTCCCCTTCCTTTACAGCCCTACTTGGCCATCCCACTCGCAAGCCCCATGGCCCCTCTACCACTCATGCCTCAGACCCATACCCCCCTTACATAAAACTGTGTGAAAGTCAGAATCAGCAGTTTCAATCTTTCTGTCTGATTCTGCCTCAGAGAAAGCTATGGGGCTATAGGGGCTATGACTAGGGTACGGGCTCTAAATTCTCTTACCTATTCTCCTGATATTTTTGCACAGGAGGGAGGGGGAGGGCTTACGGTTTTCTTCACACACTGTAATCTGTGTCTGCTCGCCAGTGGCGAGGTGGAGGAGCAGCCTTTGGAATGTCATCTGTCATCCTCCCATCCCATAACTTAATGATCAAAGGTGGTTGATGGCTCATTTTTTAATTCATTGTTGAAGTGCACCTATTACACAGTAAAAGTAATGGAGTTTGAATAAAGACACATCCATCTGGCAGTTTTCTACCTTTATAGCCCAATTATTAACCCTACCTTAACAGCTGATCAAGAAGAAGGCAAAAAGACCCAGCTGAAAAGGGGAAAAATTCCTGACTCCAAATGGCAATCCAAAAATATCCCTGGATCAACCAGAACTACAGTATATGTATTAATATCAGTAATTTTCAATATTTTTTAGTTTTAGAAACTTATCCATTAACATATACAATGTAGGGAAACACATAAGCCACCCTTAAATCAACATATGTGAAAAGCTGGTGTACATAATGTATCAAAATAGTCGTGCGCTTTCAATAATCCATATCCTTATGGCAAAGCATTGTACATCCTTCTCCCTCTCCTGCCGAATTCGAATGGGTGGAGGTATGTACACAAAACCAAATTGGACTCACCCTCGTCGTCGGGTGGTCCAGGTGCCTCACAGCCCTGGACCCTTCGCTATCGGTCCTGCAGTCAGCTTTACACAAATTCCGGCTATGTTTGGGCTGTTAATGTGAGACTCCTTACACCAAACTCCACATGCGACCCAGGTTTTCAATAAAAACTGCAATACTTTATTTCGACATTAAAAACTGATTAGAGACAAACAGGCTAACAGGCCTGTTAGCCTGTTTGTCTCTAATCAGTTTTAATGTCGAATTTCCCTTCTCTGAAGTCTTCCATTTCCATGATGTCGCTTTTGTATATGGAATTCCAAAACTGCACCACATACTCCAAATGTGGCCTTACCAGCCTTAGCAGTTCTTTGTAAGCTAGCTCTAGCCGTTGCTGTCTGGCATTGCTTGGTACAGCTAAGTCTGTTATCTACTAGAACACCCAAATCGTTTTCCAACAGAGATGCACAAGAATGGTTAAATTGCATCACCTTACATTTATCAACATTAAATCTCATCTGCCATTCTGCTGCCCTTTTTGATAATATATCTAGGTCAGCTTGCAGCAATTGCACATTATTTGAAGTTTCGAAAGTTCTGCATAGTTTTGAGTCATCAGCAAACATATTGGTGGTTTCCTCTACAGTCCAGTGGTAGAGCAAGTACTGGCCTCTTCAGTTCTTGTCTCATTTAAAGAATGGGTATTGTACTTGTTTGTGATGCCATTGAATATTAATTTGGTGTATCACCTTAATCAAAGTGGATTTCAAAAATATTACAGAAAATACCATTGATAGATCTTATTTTTGCGAATTTGCGTTAATGCTATTTTTGAGTAAAATACATTGCAGAATTTCCGTGATGATCCATCCTAGTTTTTAGCTACTGTTGTATCCGTTTTACTTTACATACCAAACATACAGGAAGATTCAATAAAAGTTCTTATCATTTAAAATAAATGGTGCTAATTTAGCCCCAACCAATCAGATCTTATTTAACATTTGAAAGCTAACATCTGATTGGTTGGGGCAAAATTAGCACCATTTTAAACAATAAGAACTTTTATTGAATAACCCTGTAAATGCTTGAACATCTCAGAGTATTTGCTTTCACCCATAGCTTATTCTAACTCTAACTATTCCTGTTGCTGAAACCTGTTTGTCTAGCCATAGTATATAAAGGGGTACTAAAGTGTAAAAAAACAATTTGCTTTTATCCTTTTTTTCTCTCTCTCTCTTTTTTTTTTTTAGAGCTACCAGGAACTTGATTCCTTTCTCGTACCAGTGCATACTTTGTCACATCTCCTAATGTCCCATTTAGCCCACTTCTAGTTAGTATCCATCCGTCCCCCTCTCACACATTGCAAAAAACCCCCCCAAAAAACAATGGGTGTCAGTTTTTTCCACTACCATGTTGTGGAAACTTTTCTCGTTTTAAAATAAATATGACTAGTAAAAAGTATCTTGTAATTGTCTGTATTGATCTATTTTGCTAAACTTACAGAAAACTGCCTCTGTACCAACATGCATATCCCAACAGAATGGAGAGGGAAGCTATGATTTTATCATCTTATGCTGGAATATTAATGGTAAGTAGAGATGGCTGAACTTCCTAAAGTTCAGTTCGTTTTTTAATCGAATTTCAGGGAAAGTTTGAAAATTTGAGCCGTCTCCCTAATGAGGCAACCTGAGGAAAAATCTCAGCGCACAGCTCTGCTGGTACCCAGAGAATCGGCATTTAAATGAGGCAGTTAAAAAAAAATTAACCTTACCGACACCGGGTTGGTTGGAGGGAGCACCTGTGTCCCACGTACATGGAGGAAATGGGCAAGAGGTGCGACCACAGTATCCAACCGCTCTCTCTCTCAGCAGACTGCCGCTGATTGGTCCCACTCTTGTAGCCTGTTTGCACGCCTTACATGCATTACGCACATAAGATGCACAAACAGACAGGCTGCAGGAAAGGGAACCAATCAGCGTTAGTCTGCAAACAGACAGGCTGCAGGAAGGGCAACCATTTAGCGGCAGTCTGCAGAGGGAGTGGGGGTCAGGTCCTGAATGAAGGATTCCAGGGGCATCATATTCAGGTGATGTCTGGTGGGCAGGGCATATGAAACGCCACTGAAAATTCTGAGAGAAGAGGGAGCAGGCGCAATAGTAGCAGTCTTCAATACATCGCTAGCTTCATGTGGCTGTCAGGACTGGAGTTCAGTTCAGCACCGACCATTCTCTGCACTTGCCACACCCACCAGTGCAGTCTGTCAGAGACTCAGACCTGCTGCTTGTGTGATGAAAATGCAGTATATTGACTGGGCCCATTAGTGCTTCTAAAGGTGCCCATACATCTATAAGATTTTACTTACCCGACTGAGCGCTCACCCGATGTTCCTTCGATCCTGCCGGAACTGCTTCTCCCGATCTTACATTCGACCGACATGCGATCGCAAAATGAATGGGATTTTGCGATCGCATGTCGGCCGAATGTAAGATCGGGAGAAGCGGTTCCGGCAGGATCGAAGGAACATCGGGTGAGCGCTCAGTCGGGTAAGTAAAATCTTATAGATGTATGGGCACCTTTAGTTGTAAGTATAAATGCTTGGTGGGCTGGGGGACCTGAAAAACTGAGTAATTACTCTTGGATTACTTTTTTTTAACATTATACATTACTGGATGGGGGGGTGGGGTAATAGTTGGCTTGGTTGCTGGTGTTTGTCTAATTTAAAAAGGCTGCTGATTATTTTTTGAAATATGTAAAACTATAGTGTGTTTGTGGCTGGGTGGCGAGTCATTTTAACTTTCCAGTGGTGGGGGGCAGCAATAGAAAATACCAGAATGTTTGTCAGGTTGGTATAGTGTATATGGTGGTGTATAATGTGTAGGTTGGTGTATAGTGTATTATATACTGAATAAGGTAGTGTATAGTGTTTATGGTAGTATATAGTCTGTAGGGTGGTGTATAGAGTGGAGTATAAAGTTTAGGATGTTATATAGTGTATAGGGAGGTGTATAGTGTGTTATATAATGTATAAGGTAGTGTATAGGGTGGTGTATAATGTATAGGTTGGTGTATAGAGTGGAGTATAATATTTAGTATGTTACATGGTGTATAGGGAGTTATATACTGTATAAGGTAGTGTATAGGGTGGTGTATAATGAATAGGTTGGTGTATAGAGTGGAGTATAAACTTTAGGATGTTAGATAGTGTATATACTGTATGAGGTAGTGTATCGGGTGGTATATAATTTATAGGGCAGTGTATAAAATGTGCTGATTAAGCGTTTGAGCTAGAGGGTGCTTCTGTACAACATGTGATAACTGGGTTGTGTTCTGAACTTTGGCAGAGATACTTGAGGTCAAAGAACCAAAAGCACATTGGATGTCAGACTAGTGTGGTCATAAAGAAGTTTATGCTATGATTGAGATTTGGAAAGTTGCTGATTGTGTTTGTTTCATGTATTCCTTTCTGTCTTCAGTTGCCTCTTTTCCCTGGTTCTTTCCTTTCTGTTTTTTCATTGAAGTGGTGGCAGGCTCAGAAATCTTTTGGGAAAAATCTTTTATTCTTCAGGATTTATGGTGTGGATTAATGTCTATTTGAGCACTGTATAAATACCTCAGTGATGCCAAGTTCAAAATGACCAAATGGCTAGCCAAGCCCAACAGTGAAACCATGCTCACAGCGAAGCCACGCCCACCTTGCCACAGCGGCAGTGCGCTACGCGTGCCTCTTAAAAGCGCTATTCAAGGTTTGGCTCACGTGGCAAAAACCCTAGAGACACCCCTGCCAGAAGTTGCAAGTAGGGGCCGGAATGGAGATGTGGCAGCTGGCAATGCAGAGCGCTGGGGAAACTAAGCAAAATAGTGAGCTAAGCTATATTAATTAAATATGACAATTGTATATTATTGTTTTCACACTGTTTTACATAATAGAATCCTACGTTAAAACTACTGTGTATATCTTTACAACAGCACAGCCTCCCAGTGGAAGATGTTTTTGATTTATATGGGAAAAAACAATCAAAAATACAGCAAAAGAGTACAGCAAAGGTATGATATTTCTCCATTCCTTCATTTTTGTCTGGACAATCTTTTTTTGTTATTTTCATTTTTTTAGTTAGCTGGCCTAGGGGAGAAAGTAGTGTATATCCGTCCCTGGTTGGATAGGTATTGTTGGGGCTTGCATGGAGGGGTTGAACTTGATTGACATGTCTGTTTGTCCTGATAAAGACATCCTTCGTGACATCAAAACATTGAAAATAAAGTAATTTGACTTGAATGCAGTGTCCCCGGTAAGTTTACTCAATTCTTGTGTGAAATACAGACGCAGAACAAGGGAACTGCATGGCCTGGAGGCACCTGTGAAAATAGATATTTATACTGGATGAGTACAGCTGACCATTTATAAATTGTGTATAAGTACATTAACGGGAAATACAATAAACTGTCTGAGGGATTGTTTACCAATAGAGCATGTCAGAGGACACATGGACATCCCTTAAGAAGTTTAGTCTTCAAGTTCGGAAAGGATTTTTCACCTGTCTTCCATTTGGTATTGTGATGGGATGTTCATTGGATAGTTAAAAAAATAAAAAGCTGGATGAGTTTCTAAAAACAAGGAATGTTGCAGGTTACTGGTATTTGATATATAAAGTGGAGTTGATTCAGGGAAATTTCTGATTTCCACTTGGAGTCAGGAAGGAATTTTTCCCCTACATAATTCAGATGGGATTTATTTTGCCTTCTACTAGAACAGTTAGGCAGGAAATGTGGGTATTACTGAGAAGGTTGGACTGAATTGACGTATGTTTTTATTCAACCTCAAACACTATACTATACGATTACGTTTAATAGTCCATTATTTGTTCAGTATATTACAAAATCTTAAATTAAGTAACCCCATTAGGTCAATGTTACACAAGCTTTTCCCACCGTGAAAGGATCAGCACATTGTGACCAATGCTACTAAGTTCAGTGAAGGCCACAGTGTAGGTACTACATAATTGCATGGTGGCAGTTGTGTGCCACCTGTACTTTCAATATCTACAATTGAAACACTTTCTACTACAGTGGCTTTTACTGTGCTGAATCACTTTAATATCAGTCCTTAGAATGGAGGAGCTGTTATGTAGACTATTCAGTTGTAACAATAAAATATAATTTATTGTAATCAAACATATCATTTCCCTTAAAGAAGATTTAAATATGTAATTTAAGCACAGCCACAATTACAGTCTACTCAAAATAGAACTAATCTCTTACATTGCTGACCTGTCACAAGAAATCTAGGGTCCCAACCATTAATGGGTACCACTTGTGATAATATCTTCACTCAAATAAAATTAATATTTTAGAATAGTTTAAGGTTTGATCTGGTTTACAGTGAGTCAATAGAAGAATAATATGACAAACAGTATGCATAATTGGACAAGACAGCAGCCAATACATGGTGGAATAACAAGTGTTCGTAAAACCATGACAAGGAATAAAATACTATTGTAACCAACCATTGTTTTTTTTGTTTTTTTGTTTTTTTTTCAAAAAATGAGGAAGCAAGGATATTTGCTAACAATTTACTTTATTTTAAAGCTTTTCGATTAGATATTACAGTGGGTTAGATCAATAAGAATCTCTGACTCGCCTAAAGGAACCAACCCTAGCATTCATGGCACCCCAGTCACTGTATCTCCTGTACTCTCCTGGTCTCAAATAGTACTGACGTCCTCTGAAGGCAGGCTGTTCATAAAAGATCCAGTGACCATCATAAATATTACAAGAATATATCTCCTGGTGACTAAAACGCTCATGAACTGATGGGCAGTCATCTGTAAACTCCATGCTGTCTCCTCTAAAGTCTTCTCTTTCATAAATCTTAATTCTGTAGGAGCCTCGTTCCTAGAAGATAAAAATTACTTCTAATCAAAATTGTGTAAGACGGCTTTAAAGAGCTCCATATGGACCTTTTCAGTATTTAAACACGCATTGTCAATCAATAACAGGTCAAAGAAATGAGCAGAAATACGTGATTCTGAAATAGTTTTCAAGACATTTCTTAATTGCATAATATGGCTATTTGTAGAAAATATTAATACAATTTCCTTCTAAAACAAGAGTTAGAAAAAAATAAAAAACTATCAGGGTTATTCAATAAAATTTCTTATCGTTTAAAATGGTGCTAATTTTGCCCCAGCCAATCAGATATCATTTAACATTTGCTATCTAACATCTGATTGGTTGGGGCAAAATTAGCACCATTTTAAAGGATAGGAACTTTTATTGAATCTCCCTGTATGAACATTAATTCTGTTTTCTATAGCTTTAAAGGAACACTAAACCCCAAAAAAGAACTATGTGCCATTCGTTTCTATTATTCACAGGGAGGTGAGAATGCTTATTCTCACCTCCCTTTGAATAATAGGATGCTCGGGGGACCTGGAACTTACCTTACCACTGCTCCACTCGCAGCCGCTCCTTAACTGACAGCCGCTCTGTCCCGACCGCGCACCCTATCTTAGGTGCATGCGCGCCAATACAAAAGATAGGGCGCGCGATCGGGAGATAACAGCTGTTTAGTGAAGGAGCGGCTGCAAGTGGAGCAGCGGGTAAGGTAAGTTCCAGGTCCCCCGAGCGTCCTATTACTCACAGGGAGGTGAGAATAAGCATTCTCACCTCCCTGTGAATAATAGAAACGAATGGCACATAGTTCTTTTTTGACACTACTCTCTTATCCGTCAACAAAGGTACATTACGAAACTAATCTACAACATACTTGTTCTGTTTAACATATTTTTTGTAACAGTTCCTGTATACTACCATAATTGTGACAGTATTTTCTTCTCAGCTGTACAGTCTGTTGCTGATCTAAATTAAGTTCTTGTTATGTGTGGCAAATTCAATCTGTTGCATGCTTAGTGCAACACAAGTTATCTCGAGGATGAGGACCTAAACTGCTAGATTCTCACCCGCAGGTTTACCTGATATTAGCTGTTTAACTTACACTACTTGCATTTCTTTTTCGCCGGCCCGCCCAGCTCCAATTTTCTCATTTTTATTGGCGATGAGACCAATAGGAAGAACAAATACATTCTTTGCAAGATGAGTGTCTTCACATTGATCAGATCCCAGAAAGAAGAAGGGGTGGCGCTGTACTGTACTGGGAAGAATTCTAAGGATAGGAAACCTAAAATATTGCAGATCAACCAAATGATATTCCCATAGGACAACTAAATCTGAAATGTGTCATTTTGGCACCCCAGCTGCTTTTAACAATTGCCAGACACTACTGTTAAATGTATTTGTTGCCATTGTATGAAAGGAATATTTTGATGAAAAATCAGACCCATTATTGTAGCTGTATATTCAGTGTATAAATGTAACTGCCACTGTTCTGCAATTATAAAACAGGAATTTTATAGTAAATAACATTTTCTCCAAATATGTATGTGTGTAAATTATAATATTTAACTATAAACTTTTTTTTTTTTTTTTACATAATTTTTTATATATTGATAATTTATATCAATAAATTGTCTAGAAGAATAGATATACCTGAGGGATAATACGACAAGACCTGATGGAATCGTTAAACCCATACCACTGTTGATAATCTGGGTATTCTCCTCTTTTCAGAAAATACTGATATCCAGTGTAGTTAGGGTGTTCATAGAGCATCCAGTTTCCATTCTCAACCCGGATAGAGTTACAGCGTTTAAAAAAGGAGTGTAAGTCAGAGCAGTCAGAGCTGCACTCATAGGAGCGGCCTTGGAAATTTCTGTCCTCGTAGAAAATAATCTGAACACCAGAAATAAGAAATAATTAAACTGTATAAACTATTCACATAATGTACATATATTTACTATTCACATAATGTACATATATATTTCAGCATGTAAAGTATCACAAAAAGTAACAAGTTAGCGGTCAATAAAATGTATCATTCATTAATATTCCGTGCAAGAGAATGTTTCTTAAAACCAGTAACATATGTCAGTGATGGCCAAACTCACTGAAATACGTTCCACTTGCAGATTCACAGATTTAAAAATCCAAAAGTTGTGCCTAAAATTAAGGTATACTGTAAATAACAATGGTAACTTACTGTAAATGGTTCAGAGACCTGGAAAATAATGTAGGGAACATGTAGCAATGTAGTACCGGAAAATTCATGCGCTTGTTTTGGCATTCCGCATTCCGCATTTTCTAGATTTCTAGAAATTTCAAAATTTTTGATTTTGAAAAATTTAAATTTCTAGAAATATGGAAAACTTTTGATTTTTAATTTAGAAATTGCTCAATAATTATTGAAAGCAGTTCCGCAAAAATTTGCAGAATCCGAAAAAGTCAGAAATCCTCAAAGTCCGAGTTGTGGCGTATCCGTGAAATGGGTTTGGGTCCATCTCCAGTTAGCAGTTAAACAGGGAGATACAATAAGAACTTTTATTGAATCTCCCTGAAAGTTTATTCACAAAATTACTGATTCATTTTTTTTGTTAAGATGCATTACCATTTTCCAAACTTCAGCAGTGTTGTTATTATAGATAAACAAATTTCAGCCATTAGCAGTAAAAATTACAATATTAATAGTAGCAATAGTATTATATTGAATGGTAATTGTGTTATACGTAGCAATTCCAATCAAGAGTTGCTTTAAATCTGACAGATTAACCCATGTATTGTGGTCTAAAGATAATAACGATATAATCTTACAGAACATATCCTAAGCACATCCTAACCTACTGTAGTCTTCAATTTAATAAAGAAAAAAATGTCACAATACCTTTCCCATCTTCGATGTTCTGGGTTTAACAGATGCTTTTGTGGATACTGTTTTGATGGGCACTTTTGATACCCTTATATACTGTTTCTTAGGACCCAGGGAGGAGCATTACAAACAAGTTTAATAGGGGATAAGAATTGTTTACACAGCAAAACAGACCTACAGGATTCAGTATCACTGGCTGTTTTATTGGAGAATTTTCCTTCTGTAGTTCACAATGGATCAAAATCTGCTTGGTAGCAATTTGAAAACAAAAAAGGAATGTCAAGCATGGTATATAAGGTCAGCAAATTTCATTTGGCTGCACACTGTATGTTCGAAAAGCTATTTGTTGTAAGCAAAAGACATTTTACTTAAAACTTAAAAAAAAAAAATTAATCTTATTTAGTAAATTTAGGCCAACAACACATTTTATGCATAAATAAAGCTTAGAATTAAAACAATCAATCTGGTACATTATTTACAGTAGTAAATACGACTTTTTTTCAAAGTTACGAAGCAGCACAGAACAAGGGAACTAAAAAGTCCTTTTTACACTGTAATTACTTGAGTTTACTTTACTAACAGACAGGTACACATCACTGTGCCACCTTATAGAAAGCTAAGTTTAGGGGCCAACTCAAATTTCATATTTCTATTATCACTTACAACATATTTATCTTTATCGTACTGACTCCTGTTGTTGATTAAATTGAATTTCTTACTGTTCATTTGGCTCTGTATTGAAATTTTAGTACTTTTCTCTGTTTTCTTGGGTGAATGGGCTGTGGGCCCACCCGGGGATTCCCCTGTAACCCTGTGGGAAAGCGTGACACTGTATAGCAGATGTAGGCATAGTATAGTATAATATTTGAGTTTGAATAAAGATGATGTCCATCCTGTCCAACTTTCTTAGCAATACCCACATTTCCTGCCTTACAGTTGATCCAGAGGAAGGCAATAAAAACCCCACTAGAATTATGAAGGGGGAAAAAAATTCCTTCTTGACTCCAAGTGGCAATCGGAAATATCCCTGGATTAACTCTACTTTATGTATTAATACCAGTAACCTGCAACATTCCTTGTTTTTAGAAACTCATCCAGCTTTTTTTTTAAAAACTATCCAATGAACCTAACATCACAACTTCCAATAGACAGTTCCATACTTTTACCGTTCTTACAGTGAAAATCGCTTAAAGGATGTCCACGTGACCTTTGACATGTTCTTTTGGTGAACAATGCCTCAGGCGTGTTTGTTGTATGGCCTGTTAATGTATTTATACACAGTAATCATATCCCCACGCAAGCGCCTCTAGTGTAACCTATCCTGTCTTCATATTCCAGCTCTATCATTCCCTTAATTATTTTAGTTGCCCTTCTCTGAACCCTTTCTATTTCCAAGATGTTCTTTTTGAACACAGGATTCACTTGCAACGTTTGCACATCCTCTGAAGCTTTTAATGGTCGACAAACTTTTGTGTTGTCAGCAAACACAGAAACCTTGCTGTCAATACCCACTTCCAAATCATTAATAAACAGATTAAATAGAAGTCCCATTAAAAACTACTCTCTGCATCCTATCCATCAACCAATTTTCTATGTGCTGCTCCAGACCAACAGACCTTAGCTTATACTTTAGCTGCCTATGGATGACTGTATCAAAAACCGTAGCACAATCCAAGTATACTACATCTACTGCTATGCCAGAGTGTAAATTCCTATTCCCTTTCTTATAAAAGCCAAGCAAGTTAGTTTGACAAGATCTATACTTCCTAAATCCATGTTGATTACTACTTATAAGGTCAGTCTTTGAAACATACTCTAGAATATGTTCCTGTATCAAACTTTTCAGTATCTTCCCTACCACTGAAGTTAAACTTACATGCTGTGAACAACTACCCTTTTTAGATATATTGGAATTACATAAGCTTTTTTCTAGTTCAGAGGCACACTTCCGGATATGTGGGAATCTGCAAATATAAGAAACAACGAGCTGGATAAAACTGAAGTTAGTTCCCTAAGGACCCAAGGATGTATTTTATCTGGTCCAGGAGATTTATTAATATTAACCTTTTTTAGTTGATGCTGCATATTCTCAGTTAACCAAAGGACAATTGCATATTTTATACCATTATTGCTACTATACTCTATGCTATCTGTACTTGGATCTTCTATAGTGTATACAGAGGGAACAAAATTATTCAAGACATTTGCTTTATCGCCATCCTCCATAACTAACTTATCCCCATTATTTAATGGTGCCACATTTTCAGTCCTCATCTTCTTACTATTAATATACTTAATAGTTTAGGGTTAATGTTGCTTTATTCAGCTATCTTAACTGCATTGTTAATTTTAGCTAGCTTAATTGCTTTCATCCTTGTTACAGTTTTTATAATTCCTAAAGGCCGTTTCCCTTCCCTTAATGCCTTTCCATTTCCCTCTTTACATCAGAATTAAGCCACATGGGTGCAGACTTATTTTTTTTACATTTATTTCCCAAGGGTAGACGCAGGAAAAACAAATTTGATAAAAGAAATATTTAACAGCGTGTGCCCTACTTGCCATGTACGCCTCTGCCCAGCCAAACAAAACTCAAAGCCTCTTCATATTATTAATATATAATATAATATAGTCCTCTTATTAATATAGTTGCTTCTCTCTGAACTATTTCCAAGATGTCCCTATGGTACACAGGATTCCAAAACTGTCTGTCCAAGATTATAGCTCCTTTGAATGTTCTTAGAAATTTAGCTAGCACAACTTTTTCAGACTGAGCATTCTACATTATTGTTCTTACAGTGAAAAATTAATTATGTTGCTTAAACTGAAATCACTTTCCTCAAGGGGTTGTCTCTTGTCTTTTGTACACCACTATGACAGAAAAGACCCCCTGTTATTGTAGTGACCTCAAAGATATTTTAAAGAATTATCATAATCAATCTCATATACCGAATATACTCGAGTATGAACTGTCCCGAGTATAAACTGAGGTACCTAATTTTACCTAAAAAAGGAGAAAAAGAGATTGACTCGAGTATAAACCGAGGGTGTAACCCCTACTAGTATTTGCCACTTAAGATGTTTGGAAACTACAACTCCCAGCATGCTTTAATTGCTGGGGGTTGTAGTTTTCAAACATCTGCAGAAGCCAATACTTCCAAATAAGGATAAATCCTCCATTATTTGTGCATAC
Organism: Hymenochirus boettgeri; assembly: GCA_019447015.1. NCBI lineage: Eukaryota > Metazoa > Chordata > Amphibia > Anura > Pipidae > Hymenochirus > Hymenochirus boettgeri. The sequence goes on from CM033477.1 coordinate 89,387,629, forward strand.
AGTATGCACAAATAAAGAAGGTTTTACTCTTATTTGTAAGTATTGTGTGCCCTGGTGTCCCTGTGGTATTCTCCTACCTTGTCTGGTGGCCACTCGCTCCTCGCTCCACATTTTCTGTGCTTCAGGATGATGGCACTACTCGGCGCCGCAAAGTGAGAGGCGCCGGGTAGTGACGTAATCCGGAAGCGCACTGAGGATGCGGATCACGCGGCCGCCGGACAAGGTAGGAGAAAGATTGATTCTAGTATAAACCGAGGTAAGATTTTCAGGCTTTTTTTAAAGCCTGAAAACATCGGTTTATACTCGAGTATATACGGTACACATAGTTGTTTTCCTCTGTATCCTTTCAAAGCAATTCATATCCTTTCTGTTGACTAGCATCCAAATCTGCACAGCATACTCCTAACAAGGCACTATACTCTATGCTTCTTCTTATACAGGAAAGTATTTTATTTGTTTTAGCAGAAACTGTCTTACGCTGCTTAGAGTCTTTTGTTCACAATGATTTATAAAATCCTTCTCTAGCAAGTTAACTTCCAACACAACATTCCGTTTCGGGTATAACTTGCTTTATTATTATTTTTTTGCCCTAGTGCATTTCTCAATATTAAACCTTATTTCAGTATGCCTACCTTTACTCTAGGTAATTTATAAACAAAAAAATGATGACAAAAAAAAGGTTAATTTATAAGCAATCTTTGCAATCTATCCAGTTCTCAGTCCAAATAGTAAGATAACAGTTCCTTAGTTTAATAATTAACTTCCTATGAGGTAGAATATCAATTACTTTTGTATATAGTATAATTAGTGAATTACTAAAATTGTGAATTAGTATTATGTTTTCTGTTAACATTTATTATGTAAAAATATCATGCTTTTTAAATTGTCTTTAGGGTCGCTGGACACAACCCGTCAATCTTTCATTTCATCCATTTGCAATGCTGACAGCTTCAAAAGCAGCGGAACATGCTCTGAAGCATCTAAGTAAGGAAAATAAAAATAAATAACATTATTCTGAAATGTTATATGAATTCTACATTTATTGAAGGGCTTGAGATCACACTGCAGGCTTTAAATTTTGTCATGGACAAAAGTTTTTGCAGTGACACAAATATGTTTTGCAAAATGTGCAGCTTCTATTTTTAAAGAGCTTTATTAGCATAACATTTTATTTTAACACATAAAAAATTTAGATTTTCACTGTGTTTTGGCTCTGGCATATCATCAGCACAGGTCAAGTTATGAATATGTATGGATAAAATTACTTTATCTCTGTTATTGAATTATAAGGACAAACTAATTGCTATAAAAGATGGCAGTGTTGAGTTGGCAATGGATACCTCAAAAAAAAATGTGTGCAGCCATGATTGCTGCCAACTAAACACCATATACTCTGATTCTATAATCTCAATTGGAATTTTGAAGTCTCATGTTTTTTAGATATATGATTTGTTGGTATAAATAGGCATTTTTATTCATTAGTGTTTGTGATGGGTTTGGGTGATATTTGTCCTTTTTCTTAGGAAAAGTTAGTTAGTAGTTAGTAGTGGTGAACATTACCCGAGTTCGAGCCGAACTTTATGAGTTGAGACGAACTTGAACTATTCGAACTAGTTTGTTTTTCCTGACTCGCGGCTGTATTTTTGATAACTATCATAAATTCGATAATTATCAATTTACGGACCGTTCGCTAACCCTAGAATGTTTTGTTCACTAATTATCAAAAGTATTTTTCGATTTCAGTATCCCTTGAATTTATGGTTCTATTTTCGGTAACCCTCGAAAGTATTGTTCGGTAAGCATCGAATTGGCCGTAACCTTCGAATGTATCTGTTGTATTCAATTAGATCAACTTGACTTGAAGTTTAGTTCTTGAAGACGTTTCGGTAGTCATCTGACTGCTTTCTCAATTCAGAATTCAGGATTCTGAATTGAGAAAGCCAGTCGGGTGACTAGCGAAACGTCTTCAAGAACTAAACTTCAAGTCCAGTTGATCTAACTGAATACAAGAGATATACCATGACCTGGATGAATGAGAACCTTCACCAGCACCTTCGAATGGCACAAAATCCGTTTGGTGATAGTGACATGTTCCCCAGACCATTTCCCAGGTGCCACAGCCATTTACAGTAAGTTACCATTTTTAGTTTAGATGTAAATCATCAGAACTTTTCGAACTATCACTCTTCCATTGACTTAATGGGTCCGAATTCAAACTTTCAAACTTTTACTAAAATCTAGTGTATTTCATGATTTAGGAATCTGAACTGATGTGTAATTGCAATATGAATTCTATGTTTTTTTTATACAACATGTACCATTATGTTGTGGTCTTGATCTGTGCATTGTTTTATATTTGTATCTTCATTTTCACTTACCTTGTTTGTATGATTTCCGCCTCTTTTAGATGTATGTATATAAAGGGGCTGGATCAATATAGAGTGACTGACGTCACAGAACGCAGCATACAGCGTTTCCCCCTTCTATCACGTATATGGATTTCTTTGTAGATATAAATTGTACAAATTCTAAAAAAATTTTATGATGAAGGGCAAATGTGATGTTTTATTATACCTTGTCATACCGGTTCCATGTTTGGTTAGTAGGACTGGTGTAGCAGAGCTGGAGAGCCATGAATGTGGAGCAGCCCTTTTACATGTTTGGAAGGGAACTTCTTTCTTAAATCCATCATTATTTTAGCAGCAATAACATTTAGAAAGGGCAATGGAGTATTGGAGTTTGGAGAGAGATTTGTGTTGTGTTTTTTTTAGAAAACTTGAGCTTTTGATTGTGTGGGTTTCAGTGTGGAAGGTTAACACTTGATGTCCCCCCCCAACCCATGTTCATATATCTGCAGACCCAAAAGTCTTTTTTATGACTAATACTCCCCTCAAGTCCTTTGGACGAATTTGTGTTAGTCTTTTTAGAGGGACAGCAGCACTGCTCCTGCTCAAGTCAAATTACTTCATGTAAATAGTGGGAAAGAACAGGGAACAGTAATCAAAAACAAAAATTGATTTTCATAAATAAAGAATTTATGAACCCTCAAATTTCCATTTTGGTAACCCTAAAAATAATAATAATATGGAAGCTCGAAAACAGTGCAAACGTGAGGAAAGTTAGTTTCTAAATAAATTTTGGGTTATCCAATCCCCTAAGGCTGGTATATTGGAAGGAGAGTTTGACAGGGAAGATAATTTTAGATTCCTGTTAAAATTACAAAAATGGTGAATACTTAGATACTGTGATACCTTAAGAATGGGCAAAAGTAAAATCCATGAAATTCCCAGCTGCACCACTTTTAAGGAATGCCTGACGTGCACATGTTAGTAGAAAATAGAAATAAATAACTACTGGGCAATAACAACACTTTATCAGATTGTTAAAAATTACCTTTGAGATTCCTCTAACTCATCTAGGCTATTGGAGTTTTCTGGGTCCTTTCATGGATAAGTGTCTGCCAAATGGCCCAACTCCCCCACCCCCCTCTCACTTTCTCAATAGAGGGGAGTCTGGTTCACCCCAATTGCATTGGTTCCTCAGTGGTTGGGGTGGCAGAAAGGCTGTGAGGAAGTTCTAGGGGGAAGAGTCCTCTCTTATTGGCATTCACATAGTCTCCTATCTTCTCGAATGGCCAAATGGATTGATTCATCAATGGTAGCAGGAATGAGATGACTGACCAAGACATCCTTGACAGAGTCAGAGAGACCTACTTAATTTCAAGAAGTACAGACCAGTGGCTAAACTCTGAAGCATTCTCCTCAGCAGATGTTTGTCCTTGATGAAGAGTAAGTAACTTGTACTCTGCAGTCCCAACCTGTTCTGGATCCGAATCCAGAACTCCCAACACCTTAAAGGAATAATTCATGGGAAAAGATTAAAAACCTGAAGGTTAAGGAGCTATGCCTTACCTCCCGTTCTAGAACCAATTTCTGTGGAGCCAGGAACAAAGGTGAAAGAAACTTACCTTCCACGTGATCCACCGCTGCTACACTGATAGGTCCAACAGCTTTCTTGTTCTGTTCAACTATAGCGCACATAATGCGTGCTATAATTAAAATTAACCAGGGAGTGGTCGGGAATTTCAGTGTAGCCACCGTGGATCAAGCGAAAGGTACATTTCTTTTCACCTTCGTACCTGGCTCCACAGAAATTGATTAAAGAATGGGAGGTTAGACATAGCTCCTTAACCTCCTGGTATACATTCCTTTAAGGCCTTGGGAGCACTGTATTCGGATCCAGATCAGGTTGGGACTGCAATCAATGCATTAAAGGAATAGTTCACTTTTCCAGTGAACTATTCCTTTAAAGATTTCCTCCAGAGAGGACAAGGTCGGATTGTCTGGCGTCAAGCCGAGGGCCCATGACTGTGGATCACACTATAAGAAAGAGATAACCAGACTTACCCTTTGAGGTTCAGTACCTGAAGACATGTCTCTTAGCCTGAAATACAGTTTTCAGAGCTGCAACACATAGAACCAGTTGGTTAGCAGCAACATTGCTGCTCTTGAATCTCTTCCATGGCCTGTTATCTCAGAAGATATGCCGGATGAAAAAAAAACCCTAAAATTTGGACTCATTAGACTTTCTTCTAGTTGTTCTTACTCAGTAGTGGCTTATTTGTAGCATAAATGATGGTTGGGGGGTGGGCTGCACAATCCTCCTCACACGTAAAATAAATAAATAAATAGATATGTGATCATTCGTAGTGTGCCATAAATATCAGTTTAAAATCCAATACAATAACCATATATAAAATAAAAACTCACAGAAACACTATATGCTGTGATGTAAAGCACAAACCATATGTTATTTAGGTAAATTTCCCAGCACCTGTATCAAAATGAGAGGTAAGATACAGATTACTGTCTTTATATCAAGGTGTTCTGCCTTCTGGTTCAGTGTTGTTCTCTGGCTTTAGTTGACCTTTAACTTACTTAACAAGTGAAATATAAGCTCAGCTGCATACCCACAAAACCTCACTAGAAATCTCCAACTCATAATCTCCTGAAGCGCAGAGGACCAAAAACCTTTTTTTAATAAAGCTTATTTATAGCAGTTCGACCATAAAGACCTAATTTATGTAGTTGCCTCCTCCTGAGCAGTTTATGTTGAGATGTGTGTATTTGAACTCTATGAAGCAGGTGTGCTGCAGATCATGCCAATGAATAAAGGTATAAATAAAATCTGATATTTTAAATTGGTAAGGGCCTTGTTAATAATTCAACCAGTTTGGGGTAAGTTGTACAATTCTGCTGGTGATTCAACAGTACACTAAATAAGTGTAGAGTGCTATAAACTGTCCTGAAAAATGAATCATAATGAAAATAAGACTGAAATGATAACAATAATGAAGAAACATTTATTTTAGGTGTAAGATTGCAAAAATCTATGCAAAAAAATATTGGCTGCTCCACAAAGCAACAAAATACAAACACTCATGATGAAGAGAAATCTCCTTCACTCGACCTGGAGACTGTAAGTTTTTAAGAATGCATACCTTATGTCAAGAAGGTTTCTTCTTGCTTTAAATTACAATGTTTAAATGGAGAACTAAAGCTAAAATAAAGAACTTTAAAAAATAATTGCAAAAGATCAATTGTAAGATAACTTACCATCAAATATCTGTATTTGTTGGCTCTAAAATCAGCTTTTCCATGAGTACACCATGAACCCAAATAAATATTTGCACATAATCACTGAGTTTTCTAGCCTTTTCCTCCCTGCCAGAACTGTCAAGTAACTACTGGGTGTAATTCCTTTGACAACACAAACCAACCAGAAAAGAAAATATTATTATCATCACAAGAAAGGAGGGATTTAGAAACAAAGAAATGTTAATGAGCTGTTGAATTACAAACAATGTTAATTTCCATAATGTTTCTGATTTCAAAAGAAATTGGTAATGCTACAGTATTTAGAAATTTTAGAATACATTTGGGATAATTTGTATTTTAGGTTTACTGTAGGTACAGGTGATTTTTCTAGTAATGAGGAGCAGTAACTTACTAATTAAAAATATAAAAAATAAAATAAAAAAATAATATACCATATATATGCAAGTATAAGCCGATCCGAGTATAAGCCAAGGTACTTTATTATACTTGGATATAAGCAGAGGGCTGATTTCCCCATGTATAGTTCCACAGACAGTCCTATTGAAAGCCTCATACACAGCCCCATAGAAAGTCCCCATACACAGCCCTATAGAAAGTCCCATACACAGCCCCATAGAAAATCCCATACACAGCCAGATAGAATGTCCTATACATAGCCCCATAAACAGCCCCATAGAAAGTCCCATACATAGCCCTGTACACAGACCCATAGAAAGTCCAATACACAGCCCCATAAAAATTCCAATACACAGCCTCATAGAACATCCCATACACAGCCACATAGAAAGTCCCATGCACAGCCCCATATAAAGCCTCATACACAGATGTGCCCTGCATGCCTTTCTGTGCAGCCTCAATATTAAATATGCTTCCTTTAGAGATGTTTGTTGAATCCTGTTATGTCTCCCATTTTTTTTTCATTTCCCTTGCAGTCTGGGCTGATCTATGAGTGAGCAGGACAATAATTGCCTAACCCACTCTAATCAAGAGATTCTGTATTTTACAGTGTACAGCTTTTGTTTTCCCAGGGCTGTTTTTTCTTTTGTCCAGCTGCTCCTTCAAGCATTCAGGTCAGCCCAGACCTGAGGGGAGACTTTCAGGATGATTTAAAGGTAAAAATTTCTCGGGTTATACGCAAGTATATACAGTAACAATATTGGTTTTGAGTCCTGCACACCTTAATTTTCACACGGTCCTGGGTGCTAGGTAGTATGTAGCAATTCTTCCTACATATGCATACCATATCCAAACACCAGTCTTATTCATTAAATGCACCTTTGTCAAGGATAAAAAAAGTGAGGGATACCACATCCCAATATACCCTTGAAACTACGCCTCCCTTTGTGTCAAGGCCACTCACCTATCTGGGGCTAGCACATGTGTATGTCCTCAGACTGCACTCCCTCTAGAGGGCTACAGAACAGATATAGATTAAACAGAGTCCTAAGGACCATTTCACACAAAGTCTCGTATAATGAGAATTCTAATTCTTAGGGATAGTTTTTTAAATAATAATAGTATGGTAGTCCAGATTTGTAGTCCATATTATAAGAAACGAGACGAGGAGATGGTTATGTTAAGAACTTTTGGTCTTTTGGTCCGATTGTGGATCAAAAATCCAATAACTTTCCCTCTGTAGGAAATTTTTGTGTCTGTCCCCTTCCCTAGGGTTAGGGGCCACATGTTCAATTACCATTCTGCGGAGGTCCCATACCTGATGTTGGTTCTCAATGTAATGCTTTGCAACAGGTGGTTCATTCTCAATGGACTGTCCTTCCCTTTGTTTCAAGTAGGCACTCCTTATGGTGCACTGATGATTCTGGAACAATCTGCGAAAAGAGCCAATAGTCTTGCCTAAATAGACTAGAGAACAGAGACATTTGAGCTAATAAACACAATTCTCTGTCTCACAATTCACCAAACTCCTAATGTAATTTTTTTTACCACAATGTGGATGGCTTAAGTATTTACTCTGCATAATACACACTTGTGACATTAATATGATCCCACTTATTGGTATATTTGTCTCTGGGGGTCATTAGATGTTGGTAAATCCCCCAGTGACCGACCTCTCTTGTAAATACATTGTGCAGCTGAATGTAGTTTCTGAGCTTGTGCTATATACCAGTATGAAAGGGGTCCCCCTAGTAGTCTCTTTAGTTACACTAATATCTCTGGTAGATCTAGTTTGAGTTTGATGTCCTGTAATAGTTTTTTTTATATTTACTCTGTTCAAAATTATTCATCATTTGTTCCATGTTATAATCCACATCTTTACTGCTATTACAGATCCTGTTTACTCTGTAAAATAGTTACTGTCTGTAGGCTTAACATACATGTTTGTTTTAATATTTCCATCTTATGTAGTAACCTGTGCGTCCAGGTAATGTATTGTGGTTTTATCATACATGGTGGTAAGTTCAATATCTGCAGTAATGTCATTAAGTGCAATGACAAATTGTTCAAATAATGTAGTTGTCACATTCCATACTATATAAACAGGTCATCTATTTATCTAGTATAAATTATAACATGCTCCTTAAATGCCTGTAGCCTGTATATATGCATCTTCTCTAGGTATCCCATGAATAAATTAGCATAAGCTGGAGCTGCGGCATTTCCCTTATCGGTTCCTCACATTTTCTGGAACGCTTTGTCCCCAAACTTAAAAGTAATTGTTAGTAATAGGGAGATGGAGGGCATCCATTATAAATTCCAATAGTATATTACAAATAGATGTATTGTTTGTCAAGGTATGTTTAATTGTCTCTAGTCCTAGTGTATGTTCTAGGTTATTATCAGGGCTGTTACATCAAGAGTTACAAGGCACCAATTCGGATCCCAATCACCAATACTCTGTAATCTTTCAAGGAACTGAGCAGTGTATTTTATATACTGTATGTGGGATGTATTTTTACAAATGGCCGAAGCTGAAAATCTATGAATTGTGCCAGTGTTTGGGTTGCTGATCCTACTGCTGAGATAATTGGTCGTCCGGGGGATTACTCACGGATTTATGCACCTTGGGGAGACCATACAGGATAGGTGTTTCTAGAAAAGTTTCAATTAGAGTTAGTCAAGTTAATTCCTCTGAAATGAAACTTTGTCCCATCCTAATTTGTGTCAATAACCTGGAGTAGTGCATATAGTCCATTACTATTATAGCGCCCCCCTTGTCCGCCTTTTTTTATGATGATTACCTTGTCTCCAACATGAAGTTCCTTAAAGGTGAGGTTAGAGTGTGTATTTTTCATTTGTGTAACACCATCATGTACCTTATTTCATAAAGGTGACTATTGTTTTGAATTTACTTGAGGAGGTAAACCTGACGGTTCTATTTATTTCATTTTTAAAATTTTGTTATCATTTTTAAGTTATTTTTTTATTTCATTTATTTTTTATTTTATACTTTTTAGTTTTTATATATATAATATATATTTTTTATTATTTTTATGTTTGCATTTTTTTCTTATTTTAATTTTAAGTTATTTTTTAATTTTTATTTTCTATATTTTTTTAATTTACTATTTTATTTTTATGTTATTTTCCATTTTCATTTTGTTTCTAAATTATTTTTTATTTTATTTTTATTTTATTTTTTAATTAATTTTTTTTATTTTTTTGATTTTATATTTTTTAATTTTTATTTTAGATGTTTATTTTTTTGTTTTATTAATTATTATTTTTATTTATTAGCTTTTTTTATTTTATACTTTTTATTTATTTAATTTTTATTTATGCAGTGTTAGTCTGGAATCCTGCACACCTTATGTTATATAAATTTCTGGGTGCTAATAGAAGAGAACAGAATTCCATCTGCTTGTGAAGGTTCTCATTCATCCAGGTCATGGTATATCTGTTGTATTCAATTAGATCAACTGGACTTGAAGTTTAGTTCTTGAAGACGTTTCGCTAGTCATCCGACTGGCTTTCTCAATTCAGAATGACTTGTACAAGAATCTGTGGCAATTATGTACCCTGGAAAATCCCAATTAGCATATCACAGCCAAGTGTTAAGGGCGTGATTAGATAGTGGCTAAGAGGTGTTATAGGAACGCCCAGAGTAAGGTGTCAAAACAGCATTGTACATGGCAGACAGATGCCAGACAGACAGACCTCACCTTTAAGGAACTTCAATCCACCAGAAGGAAGTACAAGCTTTCACAGAACACATTAATGCGGTAGACCAAAACATCAAATTTACAAGGGAATAGGTACAAAACAACAAACTGGCTTTCTTGGACTGCTTGGTAGAAGTCAGGGAGAATGGTAAACTGGAAGTAGAGGTTTACAGAAAACCAACACACACAGATCAGTATTTGATGTTTGACTCCCACCACCCTTTAGATCACAAGCTGGGGGTCATCAGAACCTGCAACACAGAGCTGAGAACATCCCCACTAGCACGAGGTGAAGGCTAAAGAAATGAAACATCTCAGAGGAGCCCTTAAAACTTGTGGATATCCCGACTGGGCCTTTGTCAAAAGAAGCAGAAAGAAAAGAACACGAATACCAACATGAAGGTGAAAAAGCAGAAGAGAAAGAACATGGTCATCCCATATGTAGCAGGGGTCTCTGAGAAACTAAGAAGAGTTTTCAAAAAACACCGTATCCTGCTGCTTTAAACCGAGCAACATGCTGAGGCAGCAATTGGTACATCCGAAAGACCCAATACCGAAACACAAGAAAAGCGACATCATATACGCAGTGCAGTACAGTGAAGAATGCTCTGATTTGTATGTGGGGGAGACCAAACAACCACTGCATCAACGTATGGCCCAGCACAGAAGAGCCAATTCCTCGGGTCAGGACTCAGCCGTGTACCTGCATCTTAAGGACAAAGGACATAAAGATTGTAATGTTAACATATTGGCAAAGGAACGTGACTGGTTCAAGAGAGGTGTTAAATAAAGAAACCAAGAGAGGTTCAAGAGAGGTGTGAAAATAAAGAAACCAAGCCTAAATAGAGGTGGGGGGGTTCGACACCATCTGTCTGCCATGTACAATGCTGTTTTGACACCTTACTCTGGGCGTTCCTATAAACACTTTAGCCACTATCTAATCACGCCCTTAACACTTAGCTGTAATATGCTAATTGGCATTTTCCAGGGTACATAATTGCCACAGATTCTTGTACAAGTCTGAATTGAGAAAGCCAGTCGGATGACTAGTGAAACGTCTTCAAGAACTAAATTTCAAGTCCAGTTGATCTAATTGAATACAACAGATATTAAATTCCATCGCACACCATTCTTTGCCAAATAATCTAACTTTTATTACCAACGTTTCAGTACAGCTGGTGTACATTTATTAAGGAACAAAAGGTGCACCAGCTTTACCGAAACATTGGTAATAAAAGTTTGCTTATTTGGCAAAGACTGGTGTGCAATGAACATTCAATATTATATTTAATTTTTTTAAAGGATAACTATACTCTAAAAATTAACTTACTAAAAATTTAAAGTACCTGGTGCAGGGAGAAAGGATTGATTGTTCCTATATATAAATATAATTTTGTTAAGGAGCTACAGCATGTACAGTTTTAATTTGCCAGGTTTTTCTGGACTATTCCTGTATTAAAGCTAATGCTGAAGCCAGGAGGTAGACTGGCAGAATCAGTTTTCTTTGGGCTGGTGCTCCTCACAGGAAAAATATTGAGAGACAGGAGATGCCAGTTCTATATCTCTGTCCTAAGTACTTTTTATTTTAACTGTTTAAAAAAAAAAATACACACAATAATAATCCTTTAATAATATTTTGTTTTTATTTTATTGATTTTTAAGATATTTTATTTGTATTATTTTATATTTTATTCATTTATTTTATTAATAAACAAAAAATATAATAAAAATAAAAAAAAAATAAAAAAAAAGATTTTTTAATTTTTGTTTTATTTTATTATTATTTTTTTTTTAAACAGGTAAATTTGACATTATAGACACTTTCATGAAGAATCTTATAAGTTACATGAAAAGGTTATGTCAAACCTCACCTTTAAGGAACGGGAAGCACTCATGAAACTTAAGAATGATAATAACATCATCATTAAAAGGGATGACAAGTGGGCACCCACTTGTCATCCCTTTTAATGATGATGTTATTATTAATTATGGTAGTCATGGACAATACACATCATTCAAAATTAATGTGGGATCACATAAACGAAGCAGATTGTTATGTTACTTTAATATTCAATCCCACAAAAATAGTCCAGGAGGTGATATATGATCTGTTACAGATTGGTGTGGGCCAGAGTTTTATTCCAGATTAACTGGCTAACTTTCTTCATGAGCCCCATTCTATATGGATTGCCTAAGGTACACAGATCCCTGGATAACCCAACCATGCGACCCATCAATTCAGCAGTGGGGTCAGTAATTCAGCCATTGGCGCAGTATATGGATCATCATCTTCATCCCCATGTGAAATTGTTACCTGCATACATAAAAGACACGCCACATTATCTGGCTAATTTACGGGATATGGATGACTGGAACCCTGACTGGTATATGGCCACCCTTGATGTTGCAGCCCTTTATAATAATATAGAACACACTCTGGGCCTGTGATTAAACACATACTAACCAGAAATAGCTCCTTATGTAACATACCCTCTGAGTTTATTCTGAGTTCCATCCAACTCCTCATAACAAATAATTATTTCTGGTTTGAAGGAAAAATGTTTCATCAAACTAGGGAAACTGCGATGGGTAGTGCCACAGCACTGGCCTATGCTGGAAGAGCTGTATATTTAAAGAACATGTTAAACAATATACAAGATATATAGACAATTTATTCATAATATGGGATGGTTCAGTTGAGCTATTTTAACTATTTGTTACAAGGCTAAACAATATTACACCTGGGATTAGATTTACCCCAGAGTTGGACAAAACCACCATACACTATTTGTATGTACAAATTGACATAAAGGAGGGACAAATGCAGTGATAACGAAAATGTATGTTAAACCTACTGATAGGAACACCATGCTAAGTACATAAAGTTTCCACCATCCTCAATTATTAAATAACCTTCCTAAATCCCAATTCATTAGAGTGGGAAGAATTTGCAACAATACAAAGGATGTGGAAATCAAGTGCAAAAGGGTATAACTCACATGTAAAAGTTAAATGTCAAACCTCACCTTTAAGGAACGGGAAGCAGAATGATAACAACATCATCATTAATTTGTATTTTATTTTATTTTTTTTATTTTACTTTTTTTTAGTATTTGTTTATTTCATTTATTTTTTATTTTATTCATTTATTATTTTAAATTTGCAAACTTTTGTAAAAAAAAATATTTATTTTATTAAGAAAAGTTCCAATTAGTTCCAATTTTTTTTTAGTATTTTAAAGGGACACTATACTGACTTTACCTCATTTTAATCTATAATTGAATACATGTTAGTAGCACTTACTCTGATTTGCGTGTTGCTGCATACCTTCAATCCAGCACACATTTTGTTTAGGAGCAGTATCGCTCCTCCCTCTTTTAACCACTCCGACCTGACTTTTTTTCCCCACAAACCAACTGTCAAAGCTGCACACAGCAAATTCAACTGTCAAAACTCTGTCACCATTCCAGCTACAGTAAAACTACTCATAGAAGAATAGTTTTTCAGAGCAAGAAACTTGATTGACAGCTGAAATATAAGAAGTTTTAGATTGGATATCTAAAAAAATTATACAGTGGTGGTTGGGAAGAATTATAGTTTCCAGTTATAGTCAATTTAAAATAATCTATTTTTGGTATAGATGCCCTTTAAGTTATACATTTTTTATTTTATTTGCCAAGGATAAAAAATGCAGTGATACACACAGCCATATAACCCTAAAGCTCCACCCCCTTCAGTGTCATGGCCACTCCAAGTTTTTTTTATACATTTTTTTTTAAATTTCTTTTTATTTTTGAATTTTTTATTTTTACTAATTACTAAGTAATTTAATAAAAATAAGGTCAAAATAAATATTTTGTAATTTTTATTTTAGTATATACTATTGTATATACTATTTGTATATACTATTTTATTAATTTACTTTACTTTAAAATTTATTTTATTAACAATGAACAGAAAAAATAATAGAAATAAAACGAACTAATTAAAAATTACTTTAAAAAATAAAATAAAAACAGCTGATCGCATGTATATTTACTGCATGAGCGCGATCAGTTGTTTAAAAACCACTGATCGCAGATGCTCTGGGAAGGGGATCTTCCTCCCCGGCCCCCCTGCAATCCCGGGCCTTATACTGTAGTTTTGCCGCTGTTCTGTTTTTAATTCTGTCTGTCTGTCTGTGTTTCTGTCTGTCTCTTTATTAAAAATTCCAATTATTTACAGCCAAATATTTAGAATTTTTTGTTTATGTTCCCCTACCTATAGGGACATGAAACCAACAATACGTCTATTGGAACTGTGACAAAGGAGAATGAAGAAAGAACTATTTCTCCTTTATAAAAACCAAGTGGAAATACAAATACCTTGTGTGCTGTGTATTACATTTAATTGGCTTTTTGTTTGGTCAGAATAAATCTATAGACTGTAAAAAACACCCTGAATATATACAGTAAACTTTATATAGTGTTATTATGATACTATTCAGCATTATTTTTATATATATATATATATATATATATATATATATATATTTATATTTATATGTATATCTATAAATCTCTGTGTAGTTATTTTTAATTTATTCACCATTTAGATGCACAATGATGTTTTTGAAGTAGTAGATCCTCCATTTAAGTACACCACGCCAACACATACCCCCTTTATTAATATACAGTATAAACAGATCAGGCACCCACTTCCTTCAATCCAAATATACGATTCAAAGTCCTTTGCTATGATAATATATTTTTGGGAACAGAGTTGAAACAGTCTCACTCAATCAATCCTATTGTAGTCTGGATGCTGTGCTTGTATTGTGTGTGTGTGTAGAGGGAAAAGGACAATAGGTCTTTCCCTTTTCAGTGCTATGTGTTCACATAACACACAGGTAAGGTATCTGTGAAAGTCTCCATGCCCTTACTTGTTGTGGTCTAGTCTAAACTTTCCTATGTAATATCAACATATATGCAATTGGACAATACAATGGGAAGCAACTGGGCTGATGTAAATTTCTATAATGTTTGTCCCTTCTTCTTCTTCATATGTCCATCTAGTCCAACCTACTCACCATACCCACATTTCAGTTGATCTAGTGGAAGGCAAAAAAACCCAAAACAGTAGAAAGGGGGGGAAAATCCTTCCTGACTCCAATGGGTAATTGGAAATATTCCTGGAACAACTCCAACTTTATATATCAATAACCTGCAAAAAATGACGACTAAACATATTTTTTTCCAGTCTTAAGGGATGTCTGCGTGACCTCTGACATGTTCTATTCGTAAACAATGCCCCAGATAGTTTATTGCATGACTGATTAAAGGGGCATGAGCATGCGCATAGAAGTCCGTCGGGACCTGTCAGACTACGCCGGGGAAGCAAGCAATCGGGTAAGTTCTGTACCTTCTCTCCTGGCTCCTGTTTGTTTTATTGAAGAATGTGTATTGTATTTATACACAGTGAAGTGCCTTTTCTCCAGTGTGCCACTTGGAATAGTCCATAATGACGATGCACAATTAACAACTACTCTCTGCATCCAATCCATCAACCAATTTCCCATCCAATGTGCCACCCCAGCCCAACAGACCTTAGCTTATATATGTCACCTATGGGGGACTGTATCAAATGAATATTTTTGAATATTGGAATGACCTTAGCCTTTTTCCAATCCAAAATGCATTTTGTTGAACTGAGCTACAGTTAAACAGAATTCTTATTGCAACTGTAGAACATAAATTAAAGGGCAAGTTAGGATTAATTAAAAGCCTGCAGTCCTTCCTTTAAAATCACATCTCTAGCTGTAACCTGGGAGTATTGTGGTATTGTGGTGAATGTTCCAATCAGAGTCCTGCATCGGTTCGGGGTTTGCAGGTCGGGTTCGGGTAACCCGTATTGAGTTTGAATTGGTTGCGGGTCGGATTCGGGTAAAGAGAACCGTGGGTCAGGTTTAGGTCGGCTAGAACAATTCCAGTCTTCAAAAAAAAGTTTTTTTTCCTGTCTATGAAGAGAGATCTATGTGTAATAACTGAAGCTGAGAATACATTGTTGTCAATCCAAGACAATGTGCAGTGTGTATAACACCTTACACTAAATCACACTATGGCAGATAAAGGGTAAATATATCTAGATGCAAAAGCTCCCAGCACCTTACTGTGATTTTGGCTGGGTAAATATCGAGTTATCAGCAAATCTAATATACTTAGAATGTTATATAAGATGGCATTGTGGATAAGAATACAGACAGCTATGTTCAACTTTAACTCTTGTAGTGCCTGGGTAGGTTTTGCAGAGATCACTGGGTAAAAAAGCAGTTAATGCTGGAGTGACTGGAAAGGCAGGGGTTAAACTTCTGACCTTGGTTTCACTAGCAGAGGTTAGAGCCAGCAAAGTAAAAATCTCCCATAGAACAAAGTAACAAACTTCTATCTGCACCTGCACCTATGCATGAGACCAGAGCAAGTGTCTGCATGGGAACAGATGACGTGATTTCATTGGTCTTTGTAAATCCTTCTGGCCATAATGATCTATGGGATATGGATGATTCTAGTGATAAGAACAATCTACCACTTGATGAGGGTTCAGCTAGAACTACAGCAGATATGTGGACCTCAAGATGTTTGCCATTTTAAACTCCCAGCAGTGTGCAGACAGGGAATGCTGGAAGTTGCAGTTTTCAAAACAGAGCATGAATATCTACACCCATATAAAGGTGTAGATATTTCACTGCAGCTCCACATGCTCCCTACCCATTATTCTCTGTTATGGTACCTGCTCATTGTAACTTTACTGTCTCCCATAATGCAAGTTTAGACAGTGGGTGGAGATTGAAATTCTGCAGGACCTAGGTATAAAATCATAGATAGGTAACCAGTAGATCTCCGGATGCTTGAAAACTCTAACTCCCAGCATTCCTTGGCTATTGTCACTGGTTACCTATCCCTGTCACAGATCAACAAAAAAATAGTTGCAGATAAAGATTTAAAATGCGCTGAGGCCCATGAGTAGGTAGTAGGGAACAGTAGAGGCCCATGGATAGGTGGTAGGGAACAGAAGAGGCCCATGGGTAGGTAGAAGTTGGGGACAGTAGAGGCCCATGGGTAGGTAGTAGGGAACAGTAGAGGCCCATGGGTAGGTAGTTGGGCACAGTTGGGATTTATTATATAAAATGTACATTGTAATCTATACCAGGGATCTTCTACCTGTGTGGGTATACATTTGTTTGAAAAATAGAACTCCCAGCATTCCACTACAGCATTTACAATATCAGAAGGCTTTCAGGAAGTGCTGGGAGTAGTAGTTTTCACATATTTGGATGCCTGCAAGTTGAAGAACCCTGCTATATATTTTAGACCTCAGCCGTGTTAGCCCCCCATTATCAAAATTGTAGAGCAAAACATATGCAGTTGGTTAGATCTTTGTTAGATCAGGTAAGATCAATTGTTGTTTGCGTTAGATCTCATATAAAATTAGAGATATTACCAGTTATTTGCAGGGGGGGCTAACCTGTCATCAGCCCCCCCTTATCAAAAAATTGATCAAACAGTTAGCTATTTTGGAAGATATTTGTTAGATCCGGTATGATCAACTAGTTGTTTTGTTAGATCTCACATAATTTTAGAGTTATTCAGTGATTAATGAGGGGGGCTAGCCCCCCCACATGGAATTTTCAGCTCAAATTTGATGCAGACTAATCGGCCTTCGTAAGATCCTGTAAGATCAAGTAGTTTCAACGTTAGATCTCATATAATTACAGAGATATTATGGATTTTCGGGATTACATAAGGGGGGGCTAGCCCCCCACATGGAATTTTCAGCTCAAATTTGATGCAGACTAATAGGCCTTCGTTAGATCCGGTAAGATCAAGTGGTTTCAACGTTAGATCTCATATAATTACAGAGATATTATGGATTTTCGGGATTACATAAGGGGGGCTAGCCCCCCACATGAAATTTTCAGATCAAATTTGATGCAGACTAATAGGCCTTCATTAGATCCAGTAAGATCAAGTAGTTTCAATGTTAGATCTCATATAATTACAGAGATATTATGGATTTTCAGGATTACATAAGCGGGGCTAGCCCCCCACATGGAATTTCCAGCTCAAATTTGATGCAGACTAATAGGCCTTTATTAGATCTGGTAAGATCAAGTGGTTTCAACGTTAGATCTCATATAATTACAGAGATATTATGGATTTTCAGGATTATATAAGGGGGGGCTAGACCCCCACATGGAATTTTCAGCTCAAATTTGATGCAGACTAATAGGCCTTCGTTAGATCCGGTAAGATCAAGTGGTTTCAACATTAGATCTCATATAATTACAGAGATATTATGGATTTTCGGGATTACATAAGGGGGGGCTATCGGAGTAAACTTACATGCTCCCGATGGTCCCACTGGGCTGCCGTCTCTTGCTGATGACATCACACAGGTCTGTGAAAGGGGCCTAACTAAGTGAAGTTATAATTCAACAGAACACAGAATACTTAGGTGCTAACCTATAGAAGCAATATAGGGGTTCTTACAGAGCAGATTCCAAAGTATATGGGGGGGGGTTAGGTGAAACACAAACAACCGGAAATGGCACAATGGCACAATGGCACAATGGCACAGGCATACAGATGTTTTTGGTACTACTCACTTAGGAAAATTTCTGTATTATGAAGCACTGAGCAGTATTATGTAATCAGAGTTACTTAGACTTTAACATATATAACAACCTCTGAACTCAATGAAGAGAAATTAAATTCTCAGCCACTACCAGAGTGGTTAAGTGACATAGTTCAGGAAGCAGATGAAACAAGTACAGAACAGGGTGATCAGCCAAACCCTTATTTCTGTGTTGGCTTTTCTAAGAAACTACTGCATTTGATCAAGTATTTCCCCATATGGGCATCAGTCATGCAACCAGCATTTCAATCCCCTAATAAAACAGCCTCTTCTGCATCAGTTGAGGGTGATTTTGGCCTTCTGAAGAATCCTATTCTTCAGCACAATCAAAAACCCTCCGAGTTAACAAGTTTGTTGCATGCCACTTAACAGCTCTTTCTGGAAAATCTAAAATAGCAGCTGCAGTGCCCATTCATACAATAATCAGTGCCAAAGCGTTTATGGGAGATGTCATAAATGATTTTGGACAAAGCAAACCTCTGGAAGAAGAAAAAGAGGTTAGTCCACAGTTACACGTGTTGAAGGACTCTACTCAACTTCTCAAAGAACCTACTTCAGCGGCCACGCACATAAAGGCCAATTCCCTGAAGCTCACAGAAGAAAACACACATATAGAGGAGAATATCGTGGAGCCTATTGAAGAAAATAAGCACATGAAGGAGAATATCCTGGAGCTCATAGAAGAAAACAAGTATATGGAGGGAAATATCCTGGAATCTACAGAAGAAATCAAGCACATGGAGGAGAATGTCCTAGAGCTTCAAGAAGAAGATTTTCTTTGAGATGTTTTCCTTGAGAATTACATTCAGCTTTGATCTTACCGGATCTAACGAAGGCCTATTAGTCTGCATCAAATTTGAGCTGAAAATTCCATGTGGGGGTCTAGCCCCCCCTTATGTAATCCTGAAAATCCATAATATCTCTGTAATTATATGAGATCTAACGTTGAAACTACTTGATCTTATCAGATCTAATGAAGGCCTATTAGTCTGCATCAAATTTGAGCTGAAAATTGCATGTGGGGGGGCTAGCTCCCCTTATATAATCCCGAAAATCCATAATATCTCTGTAATTATATGAGATCTAATGTTGAGACCACTTGATCTTACAGGATCTAACCAAGGCCTATTAGTCTGCATCAAATTTGAGCTGAAAATTCCATGTGGGGGGGCTAGCCCCCCTCATTAATCACTTAATAACTCTAAAATTATGTGAGATCTAACAAAACAGCTAGTTACCGGATCTAACAAATATCTTCCAAAATAGCTAACTGTTTGATCAATTTTTTGATAAGGGGGGGCTGATGACAGGTTAGCCCCCCCTGCAAATAACTGGTAATATCTCTAATTTTATATGAGATCTAATGCAAACAACAATTGATCTTACCTGATCTAACAAAGATCTAACCAACTGCATATGTTTTGCTCTACAATTTTGATAAAGGGGGGCTTAACAAGGCTGAGGTTATTTTAGTGGTATGGTAGGTTTGTTTCTTTAGACTTTTTTTTAACTTCCTTGTACAAATTTTAGGAAGAAAGACTAAAAGCAGGTCGAGTCGGTTTCGGGTCAGAAAGCTTGCAGGTCGGATCGCGGGTAGAAAAGCGGGTTGCGGGTCGGGTGCAGGTTTTTCGGGTCGGGTGCGGGTCTGGAAAATTAGAACCGCACAGGACTCTAGTTCCAATATCCTGCTTTCAGTTGCTCAGACGTAAAGGGCAAGTCTAGCATTAAATTAAAAATTATATATAAATAAATCAGTACCCAAAACTGCAATAGATAGAAAGCTAAAATATGTAAGACTAACCTGAAATGCTGCACAATGTCCTATTTCCCGTTTCTGATTCCTTGACTTGATAGTTGAGATCACAATGAATGAATGAATGCTTATCTCCTAGCTGCCTCATCTGAGCAAGTTCTACCTAATTTAATTTATCCAGAGAGAAGGGCAGGCTTTTTAAGTCGCATTACAATGGTAAAGTAAAATGTAAGCAAATTGATTGGATGTGCACTAGGCTTCTCATTTTTGTATGCATTGAATTAATTTGGTCTCTAGTTGCACTCTGCGTGAATGTATACTATCCCATTTCTATATATATATATATTGCTTGTTGCATTGGGGGTTTGACCAAGCCTCTGGGAAATGTGTACTCCACCCATAGTGGGTCATGTGTTCAAGTACTGAAAGCTGGAGATAATTTGGTCAAAGTTATTGAACTAATTGCTTTAATTTATCCAGAGAGAAGGGCAGGCTTTTTAAGTTGCATTACAATGGTAATGGACGACCTTAAAAAAAGACTTCTCTGGTGAGTTTTGAAGAAGTCTTGAATCAGAAGGAGGAAGATTCCTTGCTGGTACCCAAGAGTTTTCTTCCACTTCAAAATCTTGAGAAACTGCAGACCCCTTTCTCTATGGCAAACATCCAAGATTGACTCAATCTCAAATTCTTTCTGACCATCTATCACGACTGGAGATTCTACTGGAGGAAATCAGACCCCAGTTGGGTCAGGTTTGAAGAGAGAAATGTGAAAGACAAGATCAATTCTGAAGGTAGGAGGTAATTTAAGCATGCAGGCGACTTCATTAATCAGGAATGGGTCGACAAATTTCTAAGAGTGACAGCATAGTCTTAAATTAGCTGTGGAAATTTAGATCTCCAAAGGAATAAGTGGGAGGCCTAGCTCTCTTGCAATCAGAATTTTTTTCAAAATTCATGTGAACCTGATCTTGACATTGGTTTATCTGGTTTATGAATTCTATGAACTGCAGGAGTATAAGAAGATAAAGCCTTAGTTGAATCCAGAATGAATCCAGAATGAGTTGTTATAGGCAAACTCTGCTATTGGGAGAAAAGATGGCCAATTATCTTGTACAACAGTCAAGAAACATTGGATGTATTGCTCTAAGGTCTGATTCGTCCTCTCTGTTTGGCCATTGTACTGAGGATGGTACATGGAAGAGTGACAAAGTTTGTTTTGCAGGTTTTTACAAAGGCTAGTCCAGAACTGAGAGATAAACTGAGACCTGAGATTATTTCATAGGGGATCCATGAAGTCTAATAACCTCAAAAACTGATGATAATTTTGAGGAAGATGGAAGCCCAGCAAGAGGAATAAAGTGTGCCATATGACAAATGCTTGCACTAGAAGGCCATCTCGAGCTGTTAATCCCAGGGAAGTCTGAACAGAAGGAGAAACAGGACTAGAGCGGATACGGACAAGGATTTTTTAAAAACAAACTGCCTTTTATTAGCTGTGCTCAAATTCACAGCCAATAAAAGGCAGTTCCTGAGTGCACTGGATTTATTTTGGATTATATGGATTGCTAACCTTCCTGTAGCACCGTGGTAAATATATACAAATAGAATACTTTATAGCGAGTGCCCTCTTTTTTTTGGGAATATATCCCTTATATTATATTTTATAAATATATTTATATCTTCACAGGAGATAGCATTGAGTGTTTAGGAGCTAGCAATGAGGTGGGGGGGTATATGATATTACATATAGGAAAGGTGTATATGTATGTGTGTACTATCTCACTATTACTATTTAAATGACCATCAGTAAATGTATATAAAGTATAGCACTGACTTATATTAGGTACAACACAAAATATACAAAATACATAAACTTACTTACAGAGCTGAGATCCCTATTTCAACATGGGATGGTCAAATAGCAGCTTAAATCACACCCCTGTGTCTGCTCCATGTGAAAGGAAGTGTAATCCAGAAAAGGTTTCTGTCTGCTACACAGGATGTGATGTGTATTGTAATGGACATATACACCATGGCTCCTTATATACCACCTGTAGCCTGCAGGTGGTGTCAGTGAGTAATAAAAGGCAAGACATCCCTGCTCTCTATGGCTAGGAGGACAGAAAGTGAAAGTAGATTGTGGTGTGTGCCTTGGAGAGATATTGACTGCAAGACAGGATCCTGTGTATAAGATCCTGTTACCACCTGTTGGGAGGACAGATTATTGGACAGACAATTTACCTTATTGGATACAAACTCTGAGGCAACAGATAAGTATACACCAACTTACAAGGACACACACTATACAGGCCTGGTCAATATTCAAAGTGGTGCACCATAGACAGGGACACCCCTGATTACTGCATATGTTGTGTGGGGAACCTGTTTATGTGCACTGTCTGCTTTGTGCCAGACCACCAGAGTAACCCACTGTGTGCCATGCTACCCATAATCCTTCAATAAAGCAGTGATCTGCTACAAATTGGTGGCAACGGTGCTGGTAATACTATTTATTCTCTGTTTTCTCTGTATAGTTGTTCTCTGTATTAAGCTATGGAGGCTGCTACTGATAGTATTGATTTAAATCCTCCTGTCCTTGTACCTGCAGATGAAATTCCCCAATTAGAATCCGTAGCTCTACCAGGCCCAATTGCCAAACCTATTTTTAAACCTGATCCATTTGATGGGGTAACTAGGGAGTGGACTGATTGGCTAGAAAAAATTGAATTGGCAGCCACTATTAATAGTTTAGATGAAGGTGCTTGCTGGCAAGTCCTTTTGCTTAGTGGTAAAGACAGGCAGGTATACCAAGGATTTACTGTAATACTGAAATAAAAAGCAATTATTAGTTATTAAAAATTGCTCTGAAGCAATTATTTTCAATTAGATCTGTATAAAAGAGTATATAAAGGATAAATCCATTTCTTTAGGTAAACTGGGAATGAGAAATGTTTGTTTATACTTTAGATTATAAGGGCAATGCTGTTATAATAACATGATGCTGTGAGGTACCTTCTGTTATAATATATGAGGTACCATCACCATTTGCCGTGTTCAATACTAATAAGTATTAACCTAGCATGTTTAGTTTGAACCTCACAGTGTGGCAGGATTGCCTGGGTCTACTGTCAGACCTGCAGGATTATCCTATTTGGTTCCTCTGGAAGCTGGTGACTGTCTTTTGTGACACACTTTTGTCTCCGTCCATAATAGAGCACTCACGGGTCTTTTCTTCAAACTTACATTTTTATTCAGAAGTAGTACATCTACGCGTTTTGGCTAACAATACAGCCGTCTTCAGGATGTGATGTGTACGGTGATAAAACTTATTTAAAACCTTTTATCCCTCCCTCAACACGGGAACCCACTTCCCTTACCTATATTAACTCTCTCAGTGCCACCAATATATTAAATAAATTAAATCTATTTACCAAATGTTCATTATTACACTAAAAACAGGTTATTATCAGCCCAATGTGCAAAACAAAAAAGGATCCATAAGTGTTTGTGCTAAAAATTGATATAGTGCCATTAAAATAGAAGATAAAATCAGCCTCGAACCTACTATACATGACTATTTCACCTAATATATCACTTTCTCTGTATTGCGGATACATTTGTTACAGATATGTATTGGTAGTAGTCAATTATTTAACATATTCTTTTAAAATATAGTCACAGTTCTCTAACATAGATACACAATTAGAAACTATTTATACCTGGTTAATATGGATACTTAATATGGAATAGATTTACAATAAATACATAGATACATATGTTACAGTGCACAGCTTTTAACATTAAGACTCCTATTCAAAATATGAAAATGTGCGCCCTATTTTTATAGAAAACACATAAACTAATGGACCCAATCTACATTAGATAGAGACATTTATCCAATCCACTAAAATGGTGAGCAAGCATATTCAGAAGAATTGTCTCCAACTGTTCTAGGGCCATTCTAGGGATAGAGTTATTTCTCAGCACCCGATTGGGAAAATTAGATAAGGTGTTCTGTTCGAAATGGTGTGGCATATTAAACAAGTGCTCTTTTGATCAAATACTCCTAGTGGTTGAATATATATCCAAGGAGCTCACACTGGTAAGATCTCAGATTGAAACATTAGAGAACAAACATTCTGAGACACTTCAAAACAATACAACATGTGATTGGATGTCCAAAATTAAAGATCAAGTGGACAAGTATCGAAATGATTTGTTAACCTTTAAAAAGAAAAAGTTAATGAAAGTCGAGGATGACTAATCCCACAAAAGATTTTATGGATGGTTGAGTGGCAATACACCATCCAATACCCGTAGGAGAGCACCTAGAAAACGAGCATTACGTACCTGTGACCCACCAAGAGGGTCACAAGGAGAGGGAGGTACAAAGGTGGTGGGCAAACCTTCATGACCGCACCGCCTCTGACATCAAACCTGATTTATAACTTAAGCCATGAATATGGATTATTATCAAGGGTTTGTCATTTGTACCCACCCCAAAACACAATCAACTTGAGGACGATATTGATCTATTTAAATTTCAGAGACGTCTAAAACTAAAGGACCAATTCTGGACTGAATATACACCACCATCACCATTTAGAGCTCCGAGTAAATTTGAACCGCCCAATAGGGCCCCCATCATAAAGGTATTTTCCTCTCTGGTTAAAAGGGATATGGAGCAGGCTATTAAGGAGAGAAAGAAGACCCTGGGAAGCCTTAGACAGAATCTCACTAAGGCTGAAAGATTAGCACTCAAATCCTTACAAAATGACCAGAATTTTATAATAAGACCAGCTGACAAGGGAGGGGGGATTATTTTGCTTGATCGACAATATTATAAATTAGAACTACTTGGACATTTGAGTGATTCAAAAACCAGTGCTCTATTATGGACGGAGATTTGTAATTATTTTCAATAGTAAGCACCGGCGCATGTAACTGTATTGGCGTGAGTGGGACTCCTGGATTATATATATATATATATATATATTTATATACTAGCAAAAATGTGCCCTATGTGCACAGTGGAAATTATGTGTTTGTGTGTATGTTTTGCTATGTGTAGATGCAGCACTCACAGGAACCACCAGGAAACATCCAGGGGGGCCCCAATAAAATTAGTCTGAAGGTCCTGAAAAAAACCCAAGCAATCGCATCATATTAAATGAACAAACACACACTTATATCCTCCCTTACCTATACTACCTGCCAGCTAGAATATTGAGGGTCTATGTAGAATAAACCTGCAGGTCTGAAAACAGACCCAGGCAATCTAAACAGCACCTTTGGGTAATCAAAAGCAGCCCATACATATATCCGATTTTACTTTCCCGACCGAGCGCTCCCTCGACATTAGACAGATGCCTGCCGGTGGCATAGAAGAATGGGAAAGGCGGTTCCGGCAGGATCTATCTAATATCGCAGGAGCGCTTGGTTGGGTAAGTAAAATCAGATATATGTATGGCCACCTTAAATCCTATACAGTATCCTGATTAATGTGCAAGGTGCATATTTATTAGTATTTACCACAAGTTCCAGATTTACAGTCACTATGGAGTTAGGACTTGGTAGCACAAAATACTGATTGAATATACATGTTAGGGAGAAGTGTGGAGCTACACAGAGTATAAAATGAAATAGTGCCTTCTTATAACAGATGGTACCTCATAGAATCATGTTATTATAAGAGCATTGTCCTAATAATCTAACATATAAACACAGATTTCTCATGCAAAGTATCTTATTTATTGCCTGTGGCAAAGGCGTGTGTCTAGATATAATATAGCATAATGGTATAGAGCAGGCGTGTTTAACTTGTGACCTTTCACGTGTTTGAAAACCACAAGTTTTTTCTTAATATCCTGTAGCTAATGGTATCTGTCTAGATCTAATACAGCCTATGCTTGTGACCTTTCATATGTTTGAAAACTACAAATCCCAGCATTCTCTGTTTTGCAGTTAGTTTCTTCTTAAAAGCCCACGGTCATGCTTAAGCGCTACCTCCCCAAGAGTTTGAACATGCAAGTGATTCATCTGCCCTTCCCTTACATCCATAGCTATTAGACTATTGGATATGGGTCGCGACGTTAATGCTCGCTTTGCGGGGGCAGCGCGAGTACCAAAAGAGGCACTTGTGCGGCCGTTGTAAAGTAATTTACCAGAGGTTGCATGCCTCTTTATGTGTAAGTATTAAACACCAGCTAATAGCTGGCGTTAAATACTTATGTGCCGGTGAGATTCACCAAAAATCGCACAGCCTCTGGCAAATTGCGTACGTGAGATTTGCCCAGAGAGCATAAACTTTACCATATTTGCACTCACTTCCAAATACCACCTACCTGGCAGTTATAATCCATGAAGTCTAAAGGTTTGTACACACGTGCGATCGCGGGTGCTGACGCATGGCGTGTACGAATGGCCGTTTCGGCCAATAAACATGCCGTGTATCAACAGAACGGCCATTTTAGCTGATAAAGTGCCCATACATTGCACAATTATCAGCCGTTCGTACACATCGTGTGTCACGGGTTAGCACCCGCGATCGAACGTGTGTACGAACCTAAAGGCTGGGTAAACACCAGTAACCAACCGATAGTGCCATGGATCAGTCGGATGGAAACATCTGATGGTGTGGGGTGGCCAGCCGCGACCGAGTTTGGTTGCCCATATCAGACAAAAAGGTCAGTTAGTAAATCACGGCCAATCATGCAGTTCCCTATTGGACCACATTATCGGTCTGTCACATGCACTGCAGGCTGCAGCCACTGTTGCTGTGACCAACAGTCATCTATCCTGGTAGAGCACCAATTTTTTTTTAATTGAAAGCCTGTTCGTGCTTTCATGCCTCACACCACAAGTGAACACACAATTGCTTGAGTGGTAGTCAGGACCATCTTCCCCTCCCGGTTGTCCAGCCACAACTGGACCCACCACAGAGGGAATCTTAGGGCTTCCCGGCACCGTAAAGCCCACCAATACTGCCCCCCCTTTTGATTCCCAAATGCCACCAGGAAGTCTCCAGGGAGACTTTTGAGGCTCAAGCATGCTCAAGCAGGAGAGTGCAAGGAACTCACAGACATTACTGTTTGACGCTCAAGAAGGACAGTGCAAGGAACTCACAAACATTACTGTTTGACGCTTAAGCAAGAGAGTGCAAGGAACTCACAAACATTACTGTTTGACGCTCAAGCAGGAGAGTGCAAGGAACTCACAGACATGCTCTAGCAGTAGAGTGCATGGAACTCACAGGCATTATTGATTGAGGCTGAAGCAGGAGAAAGCAGAGGAAATCTCAGAGGGGTGGAGCTTAACATTCAGCAAACCAGTAACAAGATGTCAGCAACTATCAAGGCACAAAGGTAGGCTCTGGAGGGGCATAGGTAAAAAAGAAATATGGCAAAAGTATTTTAAAGCTGCAGCTTTCAAATAAACATAACTTGATTTTACAGTGCACTTATCCTTTAAATGTAATCTGCTTTATCGGAGAAATCTCTGCCTCCTCAATTCCAAGGTCTCACTAACTCGCTTACCAGGGTTTCCAGATGCAGTAAAAACAAGCAAAAATGTTTGTACTGCATCTGGAATGTAGCCTACCAGGAACAACACAAAACTGTTTTGCTGATTTTACTGCCAGTTTTTAAAAAAAGTTTTCTTTGTGTTAGCTTTGGTGTCTTGGTGGACTAATACACACAATCCATGTGGTTATAGGTTAAAATGCTCAGACTTAAAAAAAAAAAGTTTTCTTTCTTCCTCAATGCTTATAAGAATCTGCAAAATTTACTTTTTTGGTATAAATAGTTTGCTTTTAAAAGGAATTTTACTTAGTCTCTCTTGTGTGACTAAGAGGTAGGGTCTGCTGTAACATGATCTATGCCTAACAGAGGCAAGTCTCTGTGCTGCAATCCAACCAACAGCATCAGCAATGGGGGAGATGAAAAATATCATGTGTCTTTCCTGGGTAATAGCAGTAAATTGTCAGTGTTACATTTTTATAAAAAATTTTTGCAATAATTATGTTTACAATTTCACAAATAAATTCCTTAATATATTAAATCTGTTGACATAATTAACAGATGTATCCATTTGATTTGTCATTGAGTTTAATAGAAGACTAGTGCTGGGCTTCTGTACTATCAGCAGCATTTACTGTACATTACATTCACGAGCCAGACGATTCTCTGTTTATAATATTGCTGACTGATTCACTATTGCTCCCCTTTCAATGCCATAGAAATCCCTTTAACAATAGTTTTCTCTTCAATTATAGATTTAGAATCCACAGCAGTCTACAACCACAGAGTGAATTAGTTGTTTTGGGGTGTTTTTGCTTGCATTTTTCTGGTATATATAAAGGACAGTAGTACAAAATCATTACGAAACACATCTATCTACCAGCTATGGGAAAGGTAAGCTTAAAGTTCCTAAACCCCAGTATATTATGTGACTTTTTTTTTTCTTCTAGACACAAGTGGGATTTAAATAGAAATAAGACTGGTATCCCACCTAGTTCTCTGAGCACAGATATTTATGATTCTATCACCCTAAGTAATATTAGAGATTAAACTTGATCAATTTATTTGTTTCAGTCTTTGCATGTTATTATTATGACTTGATTTGATATCAATTTGAAATGCTGTGATTCATGCACCCTAAGTGCTCCTTTAGCATTGAATAAGTTATTATTTAGAAACCAACCCCACAGCTATGTTGTACTTTGGCTATGTAGCCTGATGAATGACTTGTTGTATGGTATGATTTAAATTAGTTGACTATAGCTTTTCAAGCAATGGTGGCTTACACAGTGAGTTCTTCCTAGTTGGGCTTCCACTATTTCACCATATTTTTATGTGCTATAACCAAAATGATTCAGTAAATTAAGGAGTTTGAATTAAAACTATCACATGGTGATTAAATTGCATATCCACCCCATAACTACAAACTACATATTTGCATATTACCTCCCCAAACCACAACACAATTTTTAGTGGGGGTATAAATGCCCTTTAAAGGAGAACTAAACTTCAGTTTTTCAGATCCTAATGTGAAAGTTCTTCTCTCCAGAACACCTACACGTTGAAAGATTCTTCTCTAGTTATTTGCATTTAGTAGATATGAGTAATAGATTCTGTAACAAAGGAGGCTTCCATCTTGTTGCCAGTACAACTCATAGCCCATGTTGGCTTCAAAGAGCCATGCCCCCTGACCCCAGCATTCACTGTCTCTATGTGCAGAGTTTCTAGCATCTCTTTCTAGTGAAAGATAAAGCCTCTAAATGTACCTGGAATCACAGCTGATTTGCTGGTGGCGCACCATGTAAATGCTGTGTGTTTAGAAACAATCAGACCAAGAAGTCGCAAGTTCAAATCCCCTAGCTTACTTATGAAACAATATAACATGGTCTACTGAGTTTAGTGCTTTTTTTGTTTGTTTGTTTCCATGTTTCTAGAAAAATATGAAGTTTCTACATATGTACAATCTTTATATATAGCAGCTCTGTTATTTATTTACCAACCAGTGTGAATTGCTGACAGTCTTCCAGTAGCAATACAAAACAGTGTACTGATTTTACTGACATTTACTTCTATTGATTGAGAGTTCACCTGTGGCGTGCTCTGCTAAAGTGCTGGGTTAGGAAAAAAATCAGACTATTGGGACACAGGTTCGATTCCCCATGTTCCCTTTTTTTGTTTTTATTATGTGTCTAGCAAAAGATAAAGACTCTACATGTACTAGTCCATTACTTATTAGCCCTTGTGGCCTAGTGGTAGAAAGCTTTCTTTTTAGAAAGACACAGAATAGAAGGTTGCTGGTTCGATTCTCTATACTTACTTTTATTTTTTGCTGAAGTGTTAAATGTTCTGTTTCTTTCATCCATGCTAGCAAAGACACACTGCAAAGATTACTTTTCTTTTTTGTATGTAAAGCATAGGAATTTATCATTGTTAGGGACAGGAGCATTTCTAATGTGTTTACACAAAAACTGCACTGGTATCTGTGTTCTGTGTCAGAGGGAGGGAACTCTGAGCTGTAACATGATTGGCTGTCAGCTTCCAGGAAGCAAGACTGCAGTTTCCTGTGAAGTGTCCGGCGGACACTTAGATGGGTGTTCCCAGATAAGGTGAATTATGGGAGCTGACCCTTAGTACACACAGGCTATTTTCATAAATCACCCAGCATCCACAGCAAAGGGAGACATGAGACACAACTTGTTGTTCGTTTGTGAATGTGCTCTCTCTATTGGGACAATGTTGTCTTGGGACTTTAGTTCTCCTTTAAAGACCCATATTCAATATTGGTGGCCAAATTATCTAGAAAGGTAAGGATACAAAGTTCAATATATATATATGGAATCTGGAATAATATAGAATATTGGCAGGATATTGAAAGGATTTTGAAGATTTCAACATTATAAAAAGCTTTGTTCTAAGGGGGGCATACAACACAAAATCAAAATAAGCATGATTCTACAATTCCACAATAACAGAAATAGCTATAGAAAAAATATGTTAGCACAAACATATTCTCCCCTAGAACAAAAATCTATGCATACTTTCCTTACCCTTACAAACCCAGAAATCATTGTAACATAGTAACATAGTATAGGAGGTTGAATAAAATCATACCTTCTCTAGTTCATCTAGTGCACCATTTTTACCCTACTCATAAGCAATACCGTATGAGTGCTTATAAGTAAGGTAGGGGTAATCCAGCTGGAAAGTGGGGGGGGGGTATCCTTCCTGGCTCCAATATTGTTGTAGTTACATAAGCCCATAATCATTTTTCTGCAACAAGAAAGACTTCATCTCACACATGTGCTGGCGTTGCAGTAGTCCGTTAAAGGAGAACTAAACTTACATTTTTAAAAACCTAATATGAAACTTTTTCTCCCCAGAACACCTATACATTATAAGATTCTTCTCTAGTAAGTTGCATTTAGTACATGTGAGAAATAAGAAGGCTTCCATTTTGTTGCTAGTACAACCCACAGCCCATGAAGTCATCAAAGAACCATGCCCCCTGACCCAGTATTCACTGTCTCTATGCATAGAGTGCTTTCTATACACCAATATGCAAGTCCCTGAGAAGACTTTGAAATCTGCTCGTTACCTTGCAATTACTTACCAGTCAGTGTGAGTTGCTGGTAAATAAACTGCAGGGTAAAAATCAGCTTTCAAAGTCTTATCAAGGACTTCTAGATTACATTTTTTTAAATGTAAAATTAATTCCTAGAAAAAGATAAAGCTTCCAAATGTACCTGTTTTCTCTGCTTGGTGCACTGGGTAAGGCAACAGGTATTAAAAATTAAAAAAAATTTTTTTAAAAACTTATTTAAAGAGTTCAGAAGGTCTCAAGTTCAATACCTCAGACTTCTATTAAGTTCCAAGCAAAAGATAAAGCTTCTAAATGTAACTAATGTTTCAGCTTATTAAGTGGTGGATCACCTGGTAAAATGCCAGTTTTAGAAACACACAGTTTAGAAGGCAACAAGTTCAAACCCCCAGATTTACCTACATTTTTTCATTATGTTCCTAGTAACAGACTCTACATGTACCAGTGTTCTGTATAGTATCTCTTTTAGACTAGATGTAAGAGCTCTACTTTTAGCAAGACAGAGTAAATGTTGTAGGTTCTATTCCCCTTACTTTTATTTTTTTATTTTTTACTATCTATGAAATACCCTGCAAAGATTAGTTTTCTTTTTGTATGAAAAGAAAAGGATTGTATCATTGTTAAGGTGTGAATGTGTTTGAAAACAAAAAACTGAAATCCCTGTTCTGCGTCAAGGAGAGGGAGGATCTCTGTGCTGTAATGTGATTGGCTGTCAGCTTCTAGGAAGCAAGGCTGCAACTTGTTAAGCACTACAGATCATGTGCCTGTGCGATTGTGGAAGCTGACCCCTATTACTCACAGGTTATTTTCATAAATCACCCAATGGCCACAGCAAAGGGAGAGGTGAGACACAGCTATTTGTATGTTTGTGAATGTGCTCTGCCTATTGGGACAATGTTCCCCTTTAGTTCCCCTTTAAGGCACTGCATTTTGGCTCACCTCCTCTGTCCTGTAAAAGCTGTCTGAGCTTACAGTGGAGGTGAAGGTTGGGAATGAGAAGCATAGCTGTGAAATGTAAGGATTAGGGTCTTCAGGGACCACAGGGATGTAACTATAATGATCTCCGGGTTTGGGAAAGTGGGGAAGGTAAGTATAGATTTTTGTTCTGTGGGTGGAAATTTATTAGTGATCAGTAAGGAAAAATCTTACTTCATACTTTATTAACTAGACTCATTTTTTTAGCTTCACATATTTTGCTTTTATTATTGTATTACAGATCATATTTTATGAAGAGAGGAATTTCAGTGGGCGCTCTTATGAGTGCAGTGCCGATAGTTCAGACTTGCTTTCTTTCTTCAATCGCTGTGGCTCAATTCGTGTTGAACATGGAAACTGGATGATCTATGAATTTCCAAACTATGGAGGGTGCCAGTATTTTCTGAAAAGAGGAGAATATCCTGATTTCAACCAGTCTTTTGGCTCTGGTGATTCCATTCGTTCTTGCCGAATAATACCTCAGGTATCCTACAGATTTTTCCTTGATATCCTAGAATTTAAATTAAAATAATAATGCGGTAGACTTGTTAATTATAATGTTGATTATAATTGGAGTAATAACTTCATTAAATAAGCACATAAAAACATTCTAGAAAATGCAAGTAATGTACAAAAATTATGGGGGAGATACAATATGGCCCTTTTCCATCTAAAACCCACGTTAACCCGAAAAAAATTTGGTTTAACGTGGGTTTTAGACGGAATTTAGTGCACAGCGCCATTTCCAAATGTTTTTGGAAATAGCGCCGTGCTACAGATGCAAAACCCCTACCGTTAAGTTTTGCACTACATAGTAGCGCGACACTTAACGGCACTGGGTAGGAGGCGCTAAACCCACGCTCTTACCTTAGCCCGATCCCGCGATGCAATAACTGACGTAATCCCGTTTAAGTCAGTTATTGTATCGCAGGATCGGGCAAAGGTAAGTAACGCTGCGCCTGGCTTTGAATCTCCCCGAATGTTTACTACTACAACTCATGTATAGTCTATAAGAGCAAATTAGTTCCCTTTTGTGCAATTTGTGCCAAATATAACAGGAAGCCAAATGTTTACAGGATGGAGCAGAGTACTGTTTACATTACTACAAGCTGCTGAAAGCAGGAAGTGTTAACATTTTCAGCACCATAACTTTTTGTTTAGCTTTTGTTTAACTTTAACGTGTTTGAAGAACACAATTTTCACTTAAGTGTTTTGGGGGGGGGGTTTACAAAAAGATTATGTTTGGAAGTATTAAAATATTGCCTCTACATTATGTTAAAAAATATTTACTGTAATATACAGCAAAGCTAATACTTGGTTTGATTTGAAATATATCTGAGGTTATATTCCTCGGTTGTACATTAAAACAATATCATCTGTTATGTTATATTAACTGTTTATCCTTTCAAACTTAATTGTAGTCAGCAAAATCATTATCTATCATTACATTTATCACTAAATAAAAATTAATTTCTTAAAATAAACTTTGTGATTTAAGCTTGACCGTGGATCTTGTAAAATAAGAATTTATGAGAGAGAAGATTTTAAAGGACAGATGATGGAGTTCACTGAAGACTGTTCTCAATTATATGAAAAATTTCACTACCACAACATAAATTCTTGCAATGTACTTGATGGGCATTGGATCTTCTATGAGGAACCCAACTATAGGGGACGTCAGTACTATTTAAGACCTGGTGAATACAGAAGATTCAATGACTGGGGTGGTGTAACTAGCAGAATTGGTTCCTTCAGAAGAGCATCAGGCTTTAATTAATTGAAATATTATCCAAAACATGCAAATAAAAGCTTACAAAACAACAAATTGTGTTATGTATGAAGTACATCTTATATACAAAAAAACATAAAGGACAGTGGAAAGTATTCACAAATGTGACATATTCTTTTTACTTCACTATGATTTTGCTGCCTTAAACTTTTTAAAAAAGGAATGGAGTTCTGCATAATATCTATGTTTCCATGGTAGACCTTAAGGGAATCCATCTGAGATGCTTTAACAGTATTCCACCAACTAAATGCAAAACCAGGCAGCCTCTAGTTTTGCAATGTGAATTGCCTATTAACAGACATGAATCAGAAATCAAATAGGATAGAAAGAATTTAAGGCTATAAAGCCCCTTGCATATAAGGAACAGATACTTCTGGGACATTTTCATGTTAGCTCTTCAGGAAATGCTACACCTTTCACTGTATTTCATGAGTTAAATACTAAACCAGAGAGCAAGTTACATACCAGTTGCAGCTTTATTGAACCATTTTCAGTAAGCATTTGGTTTTGTTATGGGAAGTGCCTATCAACAGATGTCACTAATGAATTAAATAGGATAAGGACAGTTTAAGGCTATGGAGCTCCCCTCTACTCTCGCATATACAAATAAAGAACATAGATTGCTGAATAATTTCCATGTTTTCATTGTAGCCCTTTAGGAAATGCTATATCTTCTAAATACAAAACAGATCTAGTTAAAGACCAGTTTTGGCTTTATTGAGCCACCTTCAGTGAAACATATTCAACTGGTTTTGCAATGTAAAGCCCTTATAAACAGATGTCACTAAGGAATAGAGACGGCCGGTTCACGGATCCGAACCAGGATTTTCGGCAGATTTACGAGATCCACAAATCGCGGATCTCATGGCTTTTCTGGAATTCCGTTTGATACACTAACTTACTGTAAATGGCTCTGGGACCTGGGAAATGGTCAGGGGAACAGACAATTAGATTCTTCTGAAACACACACTCTGATGATAACCAATTCTGATTAATTACAATTATTATACTAACCAATCACATTCTTTTCCCATCAGAATTGGTTACAATCAGATTATAAACTGATTGTAACCAATTCTGATTGGTTATAATCAGATTCTCTCAGAAAGCATACCAATCAGATTCTTTCTGAAAGTGTGTTTTGTCAGTATGTTAAAATGAGTTTAGCGGAGACCTGTGGGAGAAAGTTGTTTTTTTTCTGCTTTTTGAGCTTTAGTGTGGTGGACTATCACTTGCTGTTAACCACTCCTGTATTCACACAATTTGGGACCCAAATATTTTAAGGACTTAAACCCCCCCCTATAAGTTTTTTGGCCAAATTTAATGTTAGGCCTTTTAGCGGTCTAAGGGCCCTATGTAAAAACACGTGGTATCGCAATTTTGCTATGCCGTGCTTTATCGATAATGTAGGACTGCGGCATTACATTTATGCTGAATGTTTGTTAGTTAACAAACCAATTCTGGAGGGCAAAGACAGTGGTCTGGATGCCAAAATTTCACGCCAGCCAATGCTATGTAGCCCTCCATTATAGTCCAATTCTAGCGCTGTACGTGCCTGGTCCCATTGGAATGCTTTTTTTTCTTTTAAGGGGGGGGGGTTTCTGAACAGGCACAGTAGGAAGTTCATGACTAGTGATGGCCCAGTTTTCGCGGATCCGAACCCGGATCCACGGCGGATTTACCTCTTTTGCGAATGGCGGATATCGCAGGTTTTCCGCCTTCCGAACTGCGTTTTCGAAAATTTTCGAAGTTACGAGGTTTTCTTATATTTCTGAAAAATACTGGAAAATACGAGAAATGCTCGTAAATTCAAAATTTCGTGGATTTTTCAAATTTTTGGACTGAGCAACCCACATTTTCGGGTCCGTATTTTCGAAGAATTCTTGTATTTTTGAAAAATCCTCGTATTTTCGAAGAATACCTGTATTTTCGAAAAATCCTCATATTTTCGAAGAACCGATTTCATTTTACTTGGTTTTAATGGGTCCGCTCGTGGATTTTCGCATTTTTTCGAAAATTCGCGGATCCTCGAGCGGACCGGATTTTGCAAAGTTCGGACATCTCTATTCAAGACTAGATATGGACTAGACCCAAACTTGAACCTGAGCTTTAACAGTTTGAATGGACCAGAATTATTCCGGATTTTTAACTTCCAAACATTTAATGATGTTTTTCGAAATGATGTTTTTCGAATGATGAATTTTTCGAAAATTAATGAACATTCGAATTGATGTTCCTGGACTTTAGCGTTCCATAATCTATACAGAAAATAGACTAAGCTTCACCCCCTTCGTTAGTGGAGCTCCACGTCAGTGGCCTTCCAGCATAGTGCTGCAGTCCTTGAAAACATATACACTGTAAGCAACGGGCTTTAATCTGGGGGGCTTTAAAACTTTTATTTGTAAGCAATTCTATATTTGGTATACTAACCAATAAGATTATTTTTTAATCAGAATTGGTTACAATCAGATTGGTCTGATTGTTCCCACAGACAATTTTTGTGGTCCCAGAGCCATTTACAGTAAGTTACTGTAACATTTTTACAAAATTTTCGAAAATTCTTTAAAAACTTGAAAATTTTAGAACACGGCTCAAAAATAGAATGTGGAAGCTCGAAAAGTTAATTTTTTTAAAGCTCTGGATATATGTACGTGTTCCCCAGACCATTTTTTTCTCCCATTGACTTTAATGGGTAATTCTGCGAATTTTTTTTAGAAAATCCGCAAATCCGCAGGTGGAACGGATTTTAGCAGTTTCGCCCATCTCTACTAAGGAACTTAAAGGGCATGTCCACCCTGAAATCTATCTTTTCATATAAGGTAGGTAGCAGCTGCCCACCCCCAACCGCTGTAATATATTTTTTAAAATATGCCCAGCTGTTTACTAACAGCCCCTTCTCTCCCGCGACGTCTCCTATCCAGCTCCCTGCTTGCATAAGTTGCAAGCAGGGGCTGGTCCGCCATCCCCGTCTGTGATTGGCTAAGACGCGGCCAACCACGGACATGGCTGACGTCATCGAAGACACCGCGGGAGAGAAGGCTCTGTAAGTAACTATCAGGGCATTATAAAAAAAAATATTATGGCGGTTAGGATTGGGCAACTGTTAATTATCTGAAGAGGATTTCACACTAGGTGCCACGGCCTCAGGGGATGGATCCGGATGGTAGGAGGGGGCGGGGGGCTCCCCTGCGCATGCCTCAGACCTTACTGAGGTTGAGGCAGAGACAGGCACCGGATGAGTCACTGACAGCTTCTACACTGCAGTTTACAGGACTTAGAAAAGGCATAACAGGAGAACCATTTGGAGCAGAGATATAAGGTAAGGATTTTTTTAAACTACAGAACGTGGTCAGTATGGGGTTAAATTTCAGTTTTGGGGGTGTACATGCTCTTTAACTGAAGCTTTTGGGTTATTATCATGGTAGCCCTTTAGAAAATGCTACACCTTCTAAGAGGTTTTAACAGCGTTTCATGAGCTAAATATTCATTTCTGCTGTAAATTTTTAAGAATTATCTTCAAAATGTTATTTGTTTACACATGGATATAGTACAATGATAGGTAAAAGGGTTCTAAGGTGCAAAAATGCCTTTTTATTAAACCATATTTTTTAAATAAATGTGGAAAAAGAACTCTTTATTAATCACATCTTTGGCTACATTGGCATTAATATCACTATCTAAGTAGTTCAAGAACTACTTCAAGAAACACATGTAAATAATAACTTCATTTTAGGTGATTTCCCTTGTAGGAGAGACCAGAAGGTGTTAACAGCACCAGAGGATATAGCATTTCACTTCCCCACAACTTTAGTTCTCCATTAATACATAGATACATAATACACGCAAACAGCACAAAGAAAAAGCACATTTCGCCCTATAAATGTAGCAGCCACTGCACTATTATCAAGGTACATTTTATTGGCATACTCCATCATGGACATTACAGCAGTCATAGTCTCTTCACAAGTAGGCCTTATCTGTTCCTTTGGAAGCTGAAATCCATAGGTGCCATTATCTCTTAGTTCAAAGATGTAAGAAAATTTTATTCCAATATCAGCAGCCCAATCACAAGTGGAACCTGAATTTTCATCTGTAAAGAGATGAACATGAGTAAATCTACATTTACTAGATCTAGCAGTCCTTTCTTTGACTTGTGTTAACCTTTTGATCTATTGGGAACTGGTAAGCTGCAGGCCACAATAACATTTTATGTGTAAACATTTTATAAAGTGTTAACATTTTATAAATGTGTAAACATTTTAAAGTATACATTTTTCTGCTGCAATAATTATTGGGCTATTATTATTGGAGTAATATTATTATTGCTAAAATATCTGTTCCATTTAAACTCTGCACTGTTCAATGTCACCACAGAGTGTTAGGGTAAACATGGGTAAACATGGTGCTATAATGCCCCTAGCATTGTCGCCTAAGGACCAATTGTCTTTGTCGTTTCTGCTAAATTACTGCAACTAAAACATCTAGTACTGACTTTTTATTGTTATATTTGAACAAAAAACTTGCAATAGACAGTTAGGCAACTTAAATCTAACAGGGCACTGATCTTTAAGGCTTATGTTTGTGAAGATTCTCATTCTTCAAGGCCATAGTATATCTGTGTTATTCAGTTCAATCAACTGGAAAATTAGTTCTTGGACATGTTTTGCTAGTTATCCTCCTGGCCTTCTCAATTCAAAAGAACTTTCACAAGTATTTTGACATAAATGGCTTCCTTGATATCTCTTTTGTTCCAGTATTGTTCTTTGTCCAAGGTGTTGAATTTCATTATTCAAGCATGTGTCCTTTTTTGTTGAACTGGCTCTTCTCTGTTGGGCAATAACCTAGTGTAAGAGCACACTTCAACATGATGTTGCTCTTTTTGTTGTCCATCATTGGGTCTTTTGTATGTTGGGGTGACTAATCTACAGTTGGGGGGTTTAACAACTATTGTTGTCAGAGATTTACAATACAGGAAGGGGGAGCTAAAATAATTTCTAGAGTCTATATATTAACAAATCAACAAAAAGTTGGTATAAAACACAAGCTAATAAATAATAGGTAGTTAAAGGGGAACTAAAATCTCCAGACAACATTGCCCCAATAGAAAGAGCACATTCAGAAAGATACAAAAAGCTTATCTGGGAATATCTGGGTGCCATTTTCCCACGTGTCCAACAAAACTGTTAAATATAATAAAACATTAAGGTGCTTATAGATGTACATTGCTTACATAATACCACAGATGATGGGCCAACTTTGTACAAATTGTTATGTTTTTCCTTTAAATCAGCAACAGCCTTTTCTGCAACATCCATCTTAAAAACAAAAAAAAGTTTAAGAAGCTCAGTGAATTTGTTTTAATATAGACATTACAATTATTGTAACATGCTTTAAACTTACAAAGGTAAATAGATTAGTACAGGTAAGACAGATAAATTGCTTGCTCATGGTGATACTTTTGTATGCTGATGAAGTGCTATGAAAACTGTGGATAGAGGGAGCCCTAACCATACCAACAGTCCGTGATTCTGTCACCAGTCCTTATTTTCCTGCTGATTTAATTGTACATGGCATGCATAGTTACCTACTGCCACAGGATCTGCTGCACTTTAGTCCTGTTCTTCTTGAATCACAGTCTGCAGCCTGTACTACCCATATTAAGTAAAGCAGTAAAGAATTTACAACCCACCACTTACATAGTAGTGATGTCTGAATAAAGACATAC
Source organism: Hymenochirus boettgeri (assembly GCA_019447015.1). NCBI lineage: Eukaryota > Metazoa > Chordata > Amphibia > Anura > Pipidae > Hymenochirus > Hymenochirus boettgeri. The sequence continues at coordinate 89,427,395 of CM033477.1, forward strand.
GTTTCTCAAGTATAAAAATTTTATTCCACCCGTGATGCCTACAGTAACTGTAGCCAGAACACATTCTGATTAACCTTTAAAGGGCAAGTCGACCCCCAAAACTATAATTTACCCAATGAAGGCCAAGCTGTCTGTGAGGCATCTGTTGCATGCTGATTCTTCGTCCTCATCAAGGTCTGGAGCATACGCAGTACCCCCCTCTTACCATTTGGATCCATCCTCAGCCATTGTTGCACCTAGCATGAAATCCCTGCCCGCCCCCAACCGCCGCAATATTTCTTTTTAAAAAATCCCCCGATCCGTACTTGCGAAGCCTTCTCTCCTGCGGCGTATCTAGTGACGTCAGCTGGGTCTGTTATCGCCACGCGAGAGAGAAGGCTGTGTAAGCAGAAATCGGAGGACTTTTTAAAAGAAATATTGGGGTTACCTACCTTACCCCCAAGTTGATTTTGGGGGATGGACATGCCCTTTTAGGACTGGATAGCTATTCATTTTAAATGTAAAAATCTTATACAATCTACTTTAGTTCAAGAAAGGAAATTGTAACTGTTAAGGTGGCTGTGGAAATCGCATGTGTGCCGACAGATCACATTGGTATGTCAGCATACATGCTGTGTGAACAGCACACACGGACCCGACTGATCCCCATACACGGTATGGGGATTGGTCATCGGTGTTGCAGTAAAGGGAGGTGAAACCGACCGCTGTAAATTTTCTACGAACTACGGTCGTTCGTCGGCACCCCCGATCGGCCCAGTACAGCCCTTACACACTGATGATAAAAGGTAAATCGCATTGTTCCCCGACGGGATTTACCCATGAATAGGTCTGGACCCCTTGATCTGTATATAGTGCACCCAGATTTTCTAACTATCAATAACTTTTTAATAGTGATTAAAAGAGGGTATTTGCCATAAAGCACCTCAGGCGGCAGATTCATGTCCCTATTAAAGATTATGGAACTTGTTTCTTGGGCAGTGGTTTAGGGGATTAGCAGTGGCAAATCCCCAAAGGCGCTGCATCACTCAGAAATGACCCTGCTGGTGCCCTGTATTAAATTTGCAAAATCTACACATAAAATATGTCATTACTTACCATCTCTTTATGGTTTGCTGAATGATTTTTAGTGGAACCATATGGAAGGAGTATATATTGTCCATAAGAGTGAATGCCAAGATAGAAAAGAATATTTTTTTTGGTCTTCTCGATAAGGCTGACAACTGCTTTTGTTTCACGTTCCGATTCAGGAGCTGAACCACAGAAAGTAAGAGAGCTGCAGTTTGTAGAAGCACCTACAGCTGAAAACATGGGAGAGACTTACTGTATAACGATAAAGTCTAATAAGTTGCAGTTGTTTTCACATGTAATTTGTTAAAAAAAAAAAATCTTTCAGTTACCTTAAAAATTTATGTAATGGTCCCTCTCATCTCCCCAAAGTCCCCTGCTGCTACCTTTTGACCAGCCAAATTTTCATCTGACATTAGCCCACAAACTTTAAGGAATAGTTCACAGAAAAAGTGAACTATTCCTTTAATCCACTGATTGAAGACCAGGAGATAAAGGTTGCCTTTCCTTCCATTCTTCAATCATTTGATCAGGAGCCAGGAATGAAGGATAGTAAATTCAGGGTCACATCTACTATAAGGCAGACTGAGACATTTGTCTCAGGCGGCACCCCTGCACTGAAGAAGAAAGGCGGCAGTCAGGTAATGGTGAAAAAAAACAATTCCCTTGACCGGCAAACGTGCACTTGCCACCACAAGTAGTGAGACAGCCACTCGCAGAACTCCACTTCTACTTCTTAAGAGTCAGGAGCCAGCATACACCCTGCTGCTCAGCATAATGTATGGCTCCTAATCAATCAGTGGAACCAATCAAATCGCTCCCATAGTACAAAGAACTAATCATTTCCTCTGAGGCTCTTCTCTTGTGTCGGTAGGTGACTAACAGTTTAGCAGCAGCAGCCAACAGAGAAAGGGAGGGAGGGGCTGATGTAGCACAGTTGTAGTGCGGATATTACAGAGAGAGCAGGATGAGCAGCTGCAGAGAAGTGGTGGATATTTTCCGTATCTGTTGCCTTTCCCTTTGCCTACAACTGTGACAGTGACACTATGACAGACTGTGAGGTTTTTGTGTGACCACAAAAAGTAACAAATTGTCACACAAGAGCCAAAGTAGCAGTGCTAACCGTGATTTATTGGAGATACCAGCACTGTGCTGGTATCTCCAATAAATCACGGTTAGCACTGCTACTTTGGCTCTTGTGTGACAATTTGTTGCTATTTATAAGTCTCTAAGGGAGTGGTGAACCCTCCACACAATCTGAGCCTGTTCAATAGACTTAAAGACCTGCTGCCTGGGTACACATGTTTGTTTGACCACAAAAAGTGCCTTTTTTTGTGTCAGTGTGTTTTTGGGAGCCTTTGGGGTTGGGTGCTGGGCTTTGCTGGGTAGCCTAGGCCTTGTTGGGGGCCTGTCTTTTCCATCCCAGAACATATGTTACAAAGTGTTTTAATGCCCTTTAATAACTTTCTATGTAGCTAAGGGAGGTAAGAGCCAACATACACATGAGATGCTACTTCGACTGTCAAATGCTGCGATCAGTTGATCGGTCCAAAATATTGCCTCATGACTTTTACCTGCTTACTGTCTTCACCCCTATTAGATGCATGGAATGTTATAAGTTTAAAGGAGAACTAAACTGAAATTGGTATACTCCATAGTCTGGAGACTCCAAAATCTTTATATACTACAGAAAATATGGCATAATAATAAAGGATTGTAACAGTTGAAGCAACACAAGTTGTTTGAGAAAAGGATTTAATATCTGTTTCTAGTAATTTACATTATTGTTAATTGATGATCTGAGGAACTGTTTAAATACTGATAGGAAGTTCATAATCGTAAAATTTGTAGCCACACCCATCAGTGAAGCCATGGCCATGGACAAAGCCACAACCACTTAAAAATGGTAGCATGCAAAGGGCAGCATTCAGAAGTTTGGCTCAGGCAGCAAAAACCCTAGAAGTGCCCCTGAGTAAATTTGCACGCGATCCACCCCCAGCTCCATTGATAGGCCCATACAATGCCCTGTTAAGATTTGTGCTACAAGGTACAAATGGGAAATTGTATTGGATGTGCTATGCTATTTCTAAAAACATTTGAAAATGGTGCAGCCCCCTAACGAAAGTGTAAAACCAACGTTGAACGATATTACATGGGATTGCATGGATTTTACACTTATTTAGCGATATTGAATACCCCCCATAATATGTTGGGTGTTTTTCCTCTTCTTTTATTTAAGTTAATCTGGTAAGGGGGAGATTTAATATTGCAAATCTGCATGTCTTACCACTGGCGCCACATCCCTTCTAATGCAAGGAAAAGGCATGGAGCAGCAGCAGCAGAGAGGCAAGAGAACAAGTCCTTCCTAGTATGTATGTTTGGGAGCCTCAGAGAACACTTTACCCCCCAAAACCTAGACCTCGGTTTTGGGGGGTAATTTGATAGAATTTTAATTTGGGGGTGGACGTGCCCTTTATAATAACAGCACAGGCCCACAATGATAGGCTCATGCTAATGTGATATTACATCGGGTAGCATGAGTTTCACAGTTATATCACATATGTTTTTATGTCTACGGACTGGCCATTAGTACAACAGAAAATGTATAAAAAGTATAGTATTAAAAAGTATTATTTTGATTGGGTTTGCACTTTGAAGGCAAGGTTGAGTGATATCACCTCCCCTCCACCCCAGGGGAGAAGCATGCTACATTAAGACTTAAAGGATAAATGATCTTAGCTTATAAATTGAATTGGGAGATAGCAGAGATAACAGAATTGGAAGACAGCAGGTAGTGATCCGATTTCCCACTGAATTATAAATCCATTTTTGGAAAGTTGTTTTTCTGGGTGGAATTACCCTTTAATGCTGGGGAAAACAGGAAACCTGCATAGGCTTAAAAAAAGATACAGTTGAGAAGGGGAGCATATCAGTGCTAGCAGAGACTGGCCACTTAAATTCAGGCTGGTCACATGGCTAAAAACAGAAAGTGTTCAAGCAGAAAGTAGGATTGCTGAACCTTTCCATCAATAACTCACAAAGTTTACCTAGAGATACATAGTAACATAGTAACATAGTAATTAAGGTTGAATAAAGACATTCGTCCATCAAGTCCAACCTATTCACTTTTTTAAAGTTATTCAATGAACTTGCCATTACCACCTCTGCTGGAAGACAGTTCCACAGTTTCACCGTTCTCACTGTAAAGAAACCTCTCCTAACTTGAAGATGAAACTTCTTTTCTTCCAACCTTAAAGGATGTCCACGAGTCCTCTGATATGACCTATTAGTGAACAATGCACCAGAGAGTTCACTGTATGGGCCATTAATATATTTGTATAAGGTTATCATGTCCCCACGCAACCGCCGCTTCTCCAATGTAACAGCCCTAACTTGTCTAATCTGCCTGCATATTCAAGCCCCTCCATTCCCCTTATTAATTTAGTTGCCCTTCTCTGAACTGCCTCAATTTCCAAGATGTCCCTTTTGATATGGGATTCCAAAACTGCACCGCATATTCCAAATGTGGCCTTACCAGTGCCTTGTAAGAGGGAGAATAATATTTTTCTCTCTTGATTCCATTCCCCTCTTATACAAGACAATATCTTGCTAGCTCTAGCTGTTGCTACTGCATTGTTGCTACAGCTAAGTCTGTTATCTACCAGAACCCCCAAATCTTTTTCCATTTCAGATGCACTTAACACAGAGTTATTTATGGTGTAGGTGGCACAGGGATTATTAAATCCCAAATGCATCACCTTACATTTATCAACATTGAATCTCATCTGCCATTCTGCTGCCCATTTTGATAATCTATCTAGGTCTGCTTGCAGCACTTGCACATCATTGGAAGTTTCCAAAGCTCTGCATAATTTAGTGTCATCAGCAAACACAGAGACCTTGCTCTCAATGCCCCTTCTAAGTCATTATAAACAGATTAAACAGAAGCGGCCCCAGTACAGAACCCTGAGGAACTCCGCTTAGAACTTTAGCCCACATAGATGTAGCTCCATTAACCACCACTCTCTGTTTGCGGTCCAATAACCAGTTCTCTATCCATGAACAATGTTTTCTTCAAGGCCAACAGTCCTCAGTTTATACATTAGTCGCCTATGTGGCACAGTATCAAAGGCTTTTGCAAAATCCAAATATACCACATCCACAGCTGTGCCTGAATCTAACTTCTTACTCACTTCTTCATAAAAACCAATTAAATTTGTCTGGCATGATCTATTTCTCATAAATCCATGCTGACTACTACTAATAAGATGATCTCTGGAGACAAAGTCAAGGATATGATCCCTTAACAAGTTTCCATCACCTTCCCTACCACTGATGTTAGGCTTACAGGTCTATAGTTACCAGGCTGTGAACGACTACCTTTTTTGAATATTGGTATTACATTGGCTTTTTTCCAATCCAGCGGCACATCCCCAGACAAAAGCGAATCTGAAAAGATGAGACACAGTGGTCTTGCTAGAACTGAACTAGCTCTTTTAAAATCCTAGGATGCAATCCATCTGGTCCTGGCGCTTTATTGATATTAACTTTGTCTAATTGATTCCGTACCATATCCTCTGTTATCCAATGTGAAGACTCTTCATTTCCTCCCTGCACATTGTTACAATCCCTACTGTAAGGATTCAACAGTAAAAACCGATGTAAAAAAACGGTTTAGCAGATTAGCCTTTTCGGCATCCTCAAACCACCTCAGCTCCATTATTTAATGGTCCCACATTCTCAGTCTCATTTTTTTACCATTTTATACTTAAAAAACATCTTGGGTTGGACTTGCTTTGTTCGGCAATCCGTGTTTCATTTTCTATTTTAGCTAGTTTAATTGCTTTCTTGCACTCTTTATTACAACTTTTGAAGTCCCTGTAAGCCTGTTCTGTGCCTTCTGCTTTCAAATTTTAAAAGCCCTTTTCTTTTTTCCATTTCCCTTTTTACCTGAGCATTAAGCCATGCAGGAGTGGACCTAATTTTTTTACACTTGTTTCCTAAAGGTACCGATTTGGAAATGTTATAGTTTAATATCCCTTTAAAAGTGGTCCACATCTGCTCAGTATCTTTACCTAGAAACAGTTCCCCCCAGTCTATGAGCAGGAGCGATTCCTTTAAAAGCATAAAATTAGCTTTCCTAAAGTTAAAAGTTTTTGTTAAGCCAGTGCACTTTAGTTTTCTGCAACCTATATTAAATGACACTATATCATGGTCACTATTCTCTAAGCTTCCCATTACCTTCATCTCCAAAATGAGCTCTGGGTTATTAGATATCACCAGATCAACCAACGCATTCTTTCTAGTAGGAACTTCTACATCTGTGAAAGAAAATGCTCATAAGGAAATTTAAGAACTTTATACTTTTGAGGTGCTGGCAGTTCCATTACTCCAATCTATTTAGGGTAGTTAAAATCCCCCATAACCAGAACATGCCCCATACCAGCAGCCTTCGCCAACTGCATATGGAGATTCATTTCCACCTCTTCCCCGGCATTTGGCGGCTTATAACACACTCCAACAATTAATTTACCTACCTTCTTGCTTCCTGTACATAGTTCCACCCATAATGTTTCTGCCGCATCGTTTGCTCCCCCATCTATTCCATCTTTTAAATTTGGCTTCAATTCCTGTTTAACATACATACATACTCCTCCTCCTTTCTTATTAACTCGGTCATGTCTAAATAAGGAGTACCCTTCAATATTTACTGTCCAGTCGTGTGAATCATTAAGCCATGATTCTGCTATACCAATTACATCATACTTCCTTTAACGCTATTATTTCAAGTTCGCCGGTTTTTCCACCCAGACTCCTTGCATTTGTAAACATACATTTTAGATTATCAATTGATTTACTTCCATACATGGTCGTACATGCCTCCTATCCTCTATGCTCCCCCCTCCTCCTTCTCCTCCCTCCGTTGTGTTACTAGCCCCCAGATCCCTAACTTCTCTTCTACCCCTGTGTAGTTAAACGTTCCCTCCCCCCCATACCTAGTTTAAAATCTCCTCCAACCCCCTAGCCATCTTCTCCCCAAAACAGTTGCACCACCACCATTGAGGTGCAATCCGTCACTACTTAAGAGCCTGTAGCAACAGAAAAGTCAGCCCAGTTTCTTAAAAACCCAAACCCCATCTCCTTACACCACTCTCTTAGCCACGCATTATTATACTCTGAGCTCCCGTTGCCTCCCTAGCGTAGCACGTGGCTGCGGTAGTATTTCTGAATCACTACCCTGGAGGTCCTTGTTTTTAACTTGGCCCCTAATTCTCGGAAATCATTTTTAAGGACCTCACCTCCACCTCTAACTTTGTCATTGGCACCAATGTGAACCAAGACCGCCGGGTCACTCCCAGCCCCACCAATAATCTGTCACACGATCCACCACATGTCGAACCCTAGCACCAGGCAGACAACACACTGTTCGGCATGCAGGGTCTGGCGACCAGATTACCCTATCTACCCTTCTAATAATAGAATCCCCTACCACTACCACCTGTCTATCCTTCCTAGCCTAGCCTAGATGTGATTTAGTGTTCATTTTGAAGGTGCAACAGAAGGTTTTTATATAACCCTAACAAAAAAACTGGAAACCATGGTAACCCACACATATTTATACAATTAAGTGATTGTAATGGCATGGCATAGAACAGCATAGGACTGTTGACACTGCACCATTTATTAATTTAGCACTTCCACCCTTTCCTATGTATCTGTATGTTACCCACCTAAGTAGATTGTAAGCTCTACGGGGCAGGGACCTCATTCCTCATGTTACAGGTTTCAAATTTCATGATGCTCATACTTATTTATATATTTATGTATTTGTATATTGTCCCCCTTTTACGACTTTTTGTATTCTATATCGTACATCCTATATAGTTATTCTTATTTTAATATACGGTAGTCTTTTCTTCTTTTTTTTTTACTAATGTAAAAAAAAAGTTTAAAATGTAATAAGATTTTAAACTTTTCATTAATATACTTTAAAAACTTATTTTTTGTACTTTTTTCATTAAAAAATTTAATTCTGCTAAATAATATCAATAAGTGCAGAGATATGCTATAAAAAAGGGTTTAATATAAAACTGATGTATCAAACATGTCAGTTCAGTCAGAGGCGTAACTAGATGGGAGAAGGGGAAGCAACCGCTGGGGGGCCCGGCAGCCAAGGGGGCCCCATCTTCTTAATTTTATTATGAGATATTTAGCTTCCTCCCAGAAAACCACTGTGAATGAAGCATGGATAGGGCCCCCTCATGGTTTTGCTGGGGGGCCCAGTGATTCCTAGTTACGCCACTGAGTTCAGTCAAATGAACTGTAACTGAATACGGTGAATGCATAACTAAAATCTGGGCAATAAGACTTACTGCACCATGCTGAGTTGAAATTTCGGTTCAGGTCAACTCCATAGCAGGTCCCATTATTATGTGGTGTGCGATTCTTTCTCCAAAGTCGTTCCTTTAGTTTGAAAATAAAATCTTGTTTTTAATCTGTTCTTATCTTTTATTGAAACCTTAAAATTTAACTGTAATGCTATGAACAATCCTTCAGTCTAAATACCATAATCTATTCCGCTATCTTTACCTATAGCCAAGCCCTTATTTCCCAGTATGCCCCCAGGAATTAGAGCACAATATATTTATTTGTACTGAGGCCTGAGCAAGACTGACAGATTTTGTCCATGTTACAGTAGGCAGGGGAAAAAAGATGGGCTCTTGGGGTCGGTGGTGGGGCCACCATCAGAGATGGGGTGGGAAGTGGACTTTTCAGCCGGAACTCTGGGGAACTCTGGATTTTGTCTCTGCAGTTGGGACAATCCTGCCCAAATAAGGATTCATGGCAACCCTGGGCCTGAGACACCCATAAGTTCGAAAAAAGCATAAGCAAGTGGAAATAACAGTAACTGGGTAACTGAAGTACAGCTGTAAATAAATAACCTGTGATTGGCTGCTGCAAATTTATAACATGGGCAAAAATGTGCACCTCTTATTGCATCTGGTTGTTAATCAGTGATTTAAATGAATATCAGGTATGTTACAGGACTGTGATTTTCTTAAAACCTCCACCCTCCTAATGCCCTAGATGTTCGTCTAGATCGCTTATTACTAGAAACAACCCTTGGGGGGGGAAGATTTTACATTTTGTTTTCAATGTGCCTCACCGTTGTCCAGGAGTAAACATATCCATCTATATTCAGCACTGGCACTACAAAGAAGTCTACTTGCGTCAGAATATTGGTTAACAGAGGATCTTTGTGATTTAAAAGGATCTGGAAAAGAAATTGAAAGGAAACACACCATGGCTTTATTTATGGATCTTGTAATAGACATTTAGTAATAGGCCTATATTGTATACTTATAAATGTGTTTTAACCTAAACATGTAATTTTTCTTCGTAGTATCTATTAGAGTAGGATGTAAAATTATACATAGTCATGTGATTATTCACATTCAATATTTTGTTTTATACAATTGCCTTCCATTTATCATACAAATTGTATCATGTACCAGTATTCGTGCTGATGGCAGTTCACTTCCTGCTATATTGAGCAACTATTGAATTGCCGGTTTACTATAATATAATATCAAAGTGATTCATTCACAAATACAGGTGGAATGGAGGAAAATTATCTTACCAATGATTTTTCCGTTCATATTTCAACTTGGAAAATTCACATGTAAAAAATTCCTTAAGTGATTTACACAGATTTATTTTTTCAATAACATCATGACTGACCAGTGACATGAATGGTGACGATCAGTGACACCACAAATTAGTGGTGCTTTGTTTTCAAGAAGAACTGAGCCAATGAAGGCATTTGGTAAACTTCATTCACGTTACCATGCTCCCTGAATTCTACCAACTGTGCGGTCATTTATTTAGATAATATAAAAGTTAAAGATCTCGAAATGTCTTTTAACAGAAACTATAAAAATGCTTAGATAATACAAAATTGACTGTACTATGTAATAGCCAGATTATATTTATAATATGCACGTCACTCTCCTATATATACCCATATCGCTGTTATGTTCTATACAGATTTTTATTTTTTTCTCTCAAATTGTTCATATAAATGAATGGTGTATGTTGAAGTTACTCATCTCGATTCTTAATAAAAACATATTTTAAAAAAAAAAGTCTTTGTTTCCACTTCCCTTACGTTAAGGTTTGCCACAATGGGTGAAACTTGAGATCCCATTGCACACAAATGTTTTTAGTTATAGAACCTTATACTTATATTAGGGGGTATACTTGAAATAGGCTGTAGTTAGGCATAAGTCTAGCAGGTAACACACCTGTTCTGGGTTAAATATTGTTCTGCTGGAAAGGGTGTTTCTTGGAAAAGCCATTTTCTCACCATTTCACAGTGTCTGTGGAGGGTATACATGTGATTCTCGGAACTTCCAACCAAGGGCCATAGGATATTGGCTAGGTGTTTCACCAACCTGTATGTTACCTATGTAATGCTACTCACTTTTGGTCATAGTGGGTATGTATCTTAGGAAGTCCATATAGGAAGTCCATATATATATATACATGGATGGGCCTTACCAGGGTAGAAATGATTGTTCTCTTGAAGCTGTTGTAATAATTCTTTCTGGTAGTGGATGGTTGGATCCCTTGCTAAAGCCTAGTGCTGCCCCTTTAATGATGCTGCGTGAGGCAGAACCTCAGGAAGCACATTGATAGGAGCCGCACTTGGGATATATATATATAAAAATAATAATTTCCATCAAAGTAGCACACAGTCGCTCAGTATTCAATCCACCAATCCGGCAGCCACTCTGCATGTGCTAATCTGCCGGCTGACATCACTACTCGGTGCCTGTCTCTCTTACCACCCGGCGCCAAGTAGTGACATCAGCCGGAATATCAATACATGCGGAGCGAGCGGCCACCGGTTTGCTAGATTGAATACTGATTGACTGGTTGCTACTTCGATAATCACCGTCCAGGCAAGTTTACATTTAAGTCCTCTCCTCCACTGAACTGGGGGGGGCTCTCAGGGGGGATGTTTTACTTTATGTAAGTGGGATGGGGTCATGGGGCCTGGAATGAGGGTGCTGAGATTGGGCCTGGGGCCTTGGGGGTGCTATGGGTGTGTGTGTGCTGAGAATGTTATGGGGCCTGAGGGAGCTGAGATGGGAGGTGCTATTGAGATGGGGCCTGGCCTGAGGGAGCTGAGATGGGGCCTGGCCTGGGGGTGCTGAGATGTGGCCTGGGGGTGCTATGGGGGGTGCTGAGAATGAGATGGGGCTCATTCCCAGCAACCACACCACTTTTTGTTTAGGGGGGGCACGGCATTTGGAATTTTACCTCAGGTGTCAAAAAGTCTAGAGACACCCCTGCTAAAGCCTCATGCATATTGTTATCATCCAGGAGTGTGGTCACCTTAGCATCAAGGGCATTTTTATGGTATTTGTCACCTGAGGCAAACTTTGGAAAGGTGCCCTAATTACTGTACCTTGGTTTCCTGTGGTGGGTGTGATTTGCTGTGGTGAGTATGACTAAACATTTGGTCAATTCAAACTTTACAAGGGGGTAGGGGTGTAGAAAGGCGAATAGATAGATAGATAAACAGACAGATGGATAGATAGTAAGGCAGAAGTAGACAGTTAACTGGGACTGTTGCGGGTATAACTGGGAAAGTGACAATGGTGGATAGTAGTCAGTGACAGGGGGATAACTGAGAAAGTGAAACTGGTGGATAACAGGGAAAGTAAAAGAGAAATATAAGTGCCCCACACACAGAGAATTGTGCAGAAATAGAAATGCTCCCACACAATGACAGTAAAGTAATAAATGTGCTACTGATTCACCTTCTTCTCGCCCTTTCTCCCTGTACATCACACCTTTACACCAGGGGTTGGGGTGTTGAGCGGTGTTCAAAGTATTGCCTCATTAGAGCATAAGGTGTTTAGATTTCAAAAATATATAGTCTGTGAGATATTTTTCCCCCAAGTTTAAGGGCTGTTTCGTGTTTGTTGGTGGCCATGTCTTTTTGTCCCCCCATGCATAAGGAATGCTATTTTATTTAGTGGTTAGGTAAGAGTGGTTAGGCTTTCACATTTAAGTTGCTTTCAAACTTTGATTTTGTCACTGATTTTTTTATTTTTGTAGAAAAGGAAAACTTGTAGAAGAAAGTTCCAATTTGATGAACCTCTCTGTTGGAGTATCTGCATTTTAATCAAAACTTACACCACCCATAAAAACCTTGTTAAAGGACAGATAAACAACACTTTGTGCTGAGAAATACTGTGTATAACATTTCCTATTTACTGGGGTGTTTCCTACTGTAAAATTTATCTTTAGAACCAAAATTCTTCTGGTTCTAAAGTGGGAAATTCTGCTTATACTGAAAGGGTAATATACAAAAGCCCAGAAAACTATCCTAGAAGATGAAAACTGTATGTGCTGGCAATCCTCAACAAAATGATATTGGAAGGTAGGAATAATCATTCCTACCTCCCTGTCCCAGTTACGTTTATTTTTTAAAATGTTAATTTTTACATCTTAAAATCTTAAATTGTTGTATAAAGTGTCTAGATTATTTTATGCAAATAATGAACAAAGACATCTGGGTATTAACCATGTTTCCATGAAAGCTTTTAGGAACACTATATCTTAAAAAAGACTTACAGAATTCCACAAGCAAAATTCAAAACCAGAGCACCAACTACAAACCTGTTTCAGCTTTATTGAGCCATCATCAGTGTAGTGCAGGCCTCTGGTTTTGCAGTGTGAAGCGCCTATAGACCGACATTACCAATAAATTAAGTAGAATAGGGAAAGAATAAGGCTTTAAACCTCCCCTTTCAGCAATATGCAAATAAGGAACAAACAGGGAGATTCAATAAATGTTCTTATCGTTAAAACTGGTGCTAATTTTGCCCCAACCAATCAGATGTTATTTAACATTTGAAATCAAACATCTGATTGGTTGGGACAAAATTACCACCAGTTTTAACGATAAGAACTTTTATTGAATAACCCTGAAAGACTTTTGGGTAATTACCATGTTTCCATGGAAGCTTCTAGAAAAGCTATATCTTTAAAAAGACTTTTACAGCATTCCACAAGCTAAATGCAAAACCAGAGCACCAACTACAGACCGGTTTCAGCTTTATTGAGCCATCATCAGTATAGTGCAGGCCTCTGGTTTTTTGTGAAGCGCTTATAGACTGATGTCACCAATATTTATTGGTGATGTTAGATTATTTTATGGCACCAGGCTCAAGAGCCACTGGATTGCCCTAAAGTCTCAGGTTTGGGCATGCTCATTTCTGGGACAGAGCATCATCAGCTGCATCATAAGCCAATCCAGCAACTACTTAATCCTTTTTAAAGCTAGCTACAAGCCTGAAAAAAATGATCTCCCTAAGGTGCTCATATGTAGAGGCAAGGACAGTGAAAGATTGCAGGTCTGTAACTAGCTTCAGGAAACTCAGACAGACAGGACAGACAAAAAAGTATATAACTTAAGACATAATTCTAGGCTTGTTTGAAAGGTAAAAAAATGACCACAGTTACCCTTTAACATGGAAAAATGTCTCTAGAATCCAAGCAGGAATGCCTATGTTGCCACTTGGAAAGTTTTAAGTCAAGTTATGCTTGATCGATTTATAATTTCAATAAAACGTATTAAATAAAAATGTTGATCCTAAATAAATCACTTATAGCACCAGACACAGGAATAGATGTTATTATGTTTTATCATTTATGTCTGATTCTTAATCTGATTAAATATTTCTTTGATCAACAGGGTTTAATCAATTCTACATTCAATCACTTTTGGTTAAATTAGGGAAAATAAGAAAATAAATGTAGAAATTCAGTTGAAAACATTGTATGAATAGATTGGACACTTACCTGACAATACACCAATTACGATCTGACATGAACATCACATTAGCATAACGTTTGGTGCAGTGATTGTTCTTTCCTTCCATTGTTCACACAATTTCCTGTTCGGTCTGGCAGTTTTCCAAATGTCCCAAAATTGTTGGAAGGTAAGAACAAGTGTGTGGCCAGCTTTATTCAAATTATTTATAAATTGGGTCCAAATGTGTTACAGTAATGCAAAGCGCTAATATCTTCTAAACACATTCCTGTTAGTTAGTGCTCTCTTACAGGCGTAAAGACATTCCACATTCTTCAGAAACAAATTACCTCTTTCACAAACCATTGGCAGTAAGCAACAGCTATCCACTCCCGTGCATGAATTCCACAGTCCATAAAAACTATTTTCTTAGTCTTATCTGATGGCCATCCTATCTTCAAAGATAAACATAAATAAATCACATATTTTTAATCATGCTAGAGTCAATAATATGCAGAACACACATCACTATTAGATTATATTAAAATTCAAGTGATCCCATGAACAGGGCAGTCCCTAAGCTATAATAACTATCCATGGCTCCTGGAGACTTATACACTTTACGACTGTGCAAATGCTAAAGCCTGGGTTTTGAGTCATGCCTAAATTTGAATTAATCCTTGCTATCACCTCACCGCAGTCCTGCAGATATAGGCAAGAACTGGCCAGTTCCAAGTACACATCAGCTAATTGTTTAGTACATGAAACAAGGGAAAAAATATTTATACTCATTTGTGGGGCATTCTAATACAAGGACATTCTAATTTATAAACTAGACACTGGTGTTTCAAATGAAACGTGGTTAATATTTAACAAATTGTCTTGGACAGTGCAATAAACTATAAGCAAGATAAACTTATAAGCAAGATAATAATTGTAACTTGAACAATGTTTGACATTTTTTACTTTATCTCTGCTATACATTATTTTATGTTTTTATTTAAATACATACAGTATATGTGTCAAGGATGACTTTGCTATCATGAAAACTTTTAATGTTTAACTATGTTTATTTAAAGGTGAACTTATATTGTTCAAATGAAGCCTCTAAAAAAATTACAGAAAAATTAATTTTTTACATAGAAATCTGATAAAATTGAAGGCTATTCAGAAATCTCTTAGGGGCATATTTATAAAGGTTTGTTAAACTTTTCGCCTTCTTTAACGCAGCCTTTTCACCTAATTTGGCCTTTTCATTATTTATAAAGAAGTGATAAAACCAGTGGCGAAAGGTCATTACCACTACATTTCGCTTTTCGCCATACATCGCTGCGGTTACCACTCAAGCATATTTATAAAATGGCGAAAAGTGAATTTTTGCGTTAAGTTCAGCCATTCCAATTTGTCAAGTCTGAGGTGGCAAAAACGCATAAGTGGCCATTTATTTATCCTGCCAATGGGTCCATGGACGTGTCAGTACATTGTGGACATTACTAATGTACTAAGTACTCAGGGGGGTGTTAGACTATTTTCCGGGATTTACTGTAATACGATCTGAGATTTTGCTTTTTTAAGGTTCATTTTTTGCATTTTAAAAATCTTTTTTTTTTTAAGGTTCTGATTTTCTTTATTTGCCAATAAAATCAAATGGGGGGTTTGAGGGACATATTTATAAAGCATTATTTTTGCTTTTTTTCCCCACCAGCCTTTACCACAATTTTTTAAACTTTCATCTTTTCCTTTCATCAAAGTTATTAAAAAGGCAAATTTTCATCAAAAGCGAAAATTATCTAGCAAAAAGTAGCACTAATAATGCTGAAAAAGCTCAGCACATATGATGGAAAATAGGTAATACTCCCTGGTGGTTTTTCAAAGTAGTATTAAATTGGTTAATACACACTGAACACCTATCTTTGTTATTTAAAAATAGCCTAACACATTTGGTGTTTTTTTCAGCCAAAGATATAAATAGTGTAAAACTGAAAAATAATGCAACAAAAGGGAGAAAAGGGGCAAAAAGGCGAAAATTCACCTATTTATAAATGGCTTTAAATAAAAAAAGTGACAAAAATAGCTCTGAAAGTACACTAGAGAGCAATCTCTCTCTACACAGTGATACCACACTTAACGCAATGAATAAGGCGAAAAATATCGCCACACATCACCTCAACAATACTTTTCCACAAAGGCAAAAGCTAAAATGAGCTTTTTTAGAAATAAGGTGAAAATAGCGCTATTTGTCATTGCGATGTCCTGCGATAGCGAAATGGCGAAAATATCGATCGTTTATAAATATGCCCCCTAATGCAGGATGCAGTTCACATTGTTCATCCCTATGCCATTGGATTATTTTGGGATCAGTCAATGTAAAGCTAGGTACACACATTACAGATGTAAAGCAGATTCCATTGGAAGCTGTCTGTCATCTGCTATTAAAAAAGCTATACATATTCCCAATATGACCTCCCTTACTTTATATAGTGAAATCTTTCAGGTGGCAGTAGCCAGGAACAGATGCTGTCAGTTGCGTGCGTGTGATCTTGCAGTAAAACATCTTCAAATTCTTACTTAGGAATCTACCTCATCACTACATATTTACTCCTGTCTACTGTCTAGTAGTCTCTTAAGAATATGGATTGGCTTGGATTGGTAGAGATTCTGTTAAAATGACCTTGTTAACTAAATGGCTCTATCTTTTAAAGGTGCTCCTGGGGACACCCCAAGAGACACTGCAACAAGCTATTTTTAATATATTTGAGGGGAATGGCAAAGAAGGAACAGGGAACTAAATGCATAATTGCACCAAGCAATAAAATTGTTCCCCTCCTCCCTGTATACCCGACACCAAGATTTATGGTTAAGCCCCATAGTTTACCAACCGTTACTTAAACAACATAGTAGATATGTGTAACCAAACACAACCTACTCCCACCTGGGTTACACAACAGATCAGTAACCTGGCCTTACTGGTTAGGTTGGGTACTGGAAATGCATGACAGTGGAGGAAACCCCAATCAGACTACATTACTATTTTTGCTTTTTACTGCATTTTTGACCCTATTAAATATAGGATTAAGATACCCAGTCCTCTATATGTACAATATTCAAATTCTATTTAGATGATACTACACCTTTAAAAATCTCAATGCTATCAGACCAAATGTGTCAGTCAGATACCACCTGATCAAGCTGCTATGCTTTTTTGCTTTTGGCTTGTTAAAGTTAAAGCTAAATGTGAGATAATAGGACTTGACTAGGAAGGAACACACCTGTAGGATCTGTTCAGGCCCATTTACCCAGCAATAGGAACTTAAATGTATTAAGAATTTATACGTATAGTTTAGAAGTATTTGTGATCAACCATTAAATAACACATACATAAAGCTGTCACTTCCTATACCAGTGAAATACTGGTATATATAAAGAAATAGGTACCTCTGCAAGCCTGGCAGTTATCACTGCACAGTGCACACAAAAAGACCTCAATAAGATGATTCTGATCATCTCGCCTTCTACCTATGTAGGAGTCTGCCATATGAACTGACACCACACTGATGCTGAACCTTATGCCAAAGAATTCTAGTGTGCACCAACAGCTCATTGAATCGAGTTTTATACATATTGTTTTCCTTGTGCTCGTTGACCTGCTACCCAGGTGTGTGGAGCTAAAAAGCTGTAATAATTTTTGTCCAATCATTTTGCTGTTGATCCTTAAAAATCCTTCAAACTTTTCACAAATTCATCGATTTATTCAGAAGGATCAGGTTCTTTATTTTCAGCAGTGTCAATACTGCTGAAAAATCACATTATTTCTATGATGCCACATTAGTCTCTGATATAAATGTGTCAATCACTGCAGAAAACACATTGAAAGTGCAATATAGTTCCTTATTCACACAAGTGTCCTGTTTGCTTGTTTTTATAATTTTGGAGAAGATTTTCTTCCATGGGAGATATGATCCATGGGAAATGTTTCATTTGGTCTCAAAAGTCAAACTTGTCCAAACTTGTCCAGAGGTTGCACTGCCAGGTAATCCTAAAACTATAAATTTCAGCAAAGGACCTAGTGCAATTTACAATGCAGGCAAAAGTCATTTTTGAGCATCATGCAGGGTTCGGGTTATCCAAATATATGGTTATTGGAAATTATTAAGTATTAAGTAATTATATAATAAAAAAGTAAAATGATTGAACATTATACACAATTCATGCTCTTGATTCCCAAAGAACATGGCAAAATTGGCTATTTGTTGTTGTTAAAGATTTCATCCTAAAGACCCGCTATCGAATCGGTTCATTGGTTACCATTATTTGTGTCTTAAAGCTATGTTAACCCCTGGTACATCGGTTAGCGCGGCTTTAAGGCACAAATGTCCGATAGCGGCTCTCTGTACATAGCCCTGTTTGTGTCTCCACATGTACTAACAGACTTCTTCACCTCCACTGCTTTCTTGCTACCATCTGTTTGCTTACCTATTTAACTATAATGGCAGGTCTTTATTGTTTTAAGATTTGTGCTAATAATATGTCAAATGATACTCATATATCCAAGAAATTCAAAGACTCACTTTAAAATAGTAGATTGGTCGAGTTTCAAATGTAGATCCCAAATAATGCATTTTAACCAGATCACTGTGTTTCTCTTCAATTTGTTTCATCCAGTCATAGATCTGTAAATAGATTACAATTTATATAGTAAGTGATTACCCATTTGCTTGTGATGGTTCTCAATCGTCCAGGTCATGGTATATCTGTTGTATTCAGTTAGATCAACTGGACTGATTACCCATTTGTAGAAGGAATTAGATACAAATATTAAGCTAAAGGGCATATTTTTTATATATGTCGGCTAGTGTAAAAGTACACCCACATCCACACATTTACAGCCGTGGTCTTACATTTATGATCATTTGGCCATCCAATACCATGCAGTAGTACTATTCAGCAGTACAGTATATGCAATGGTAATGTACAGGCGGTCGTACAGTTCTGATCACAATCATAAATCTATGATCCTAATTATATGACTGTGATGATCACAATTGTATGACTGTGGTTGTAAAAATCTACCATGCCTTTATAAATATGGTCCTACCTTGTTTATTAAATGGGGTGGGATTGGGCTTCTTAAAATAAAAAATAAAAACATTATTGTGGTTAGATAGAATCCTTTCAGTGATTTAAACATGTATTTTCATGGCCAGAAAGATCTGAATTAACAATGTATATCATGTTCTATGTAAGGTACACATAAAATCTCACGATGCAGAGAGCACTGTTGTGGCATATTTTAATGATGAGCTTATTTAAAAAATAAAAATATATGCCACTGCCTTTAGTTAGCATCAACCAATCAGAGGATTTGTAAAGCCTTATACACACGTGTGATTATGGGGGCCGATCCATGATGCTCAATGTGTATGATTTCATGCATGAGTGCTTGAATCAACAAGGCCCTACCAAATTACCATGTCGGGCGGCAAAGTGTCTATACACAGCACAATCTTCACTCTGTTTACACACACTGTGCATTGCAGGTCCGCCCCCACAATTGCACTTGTGTTTGAACCTTAAGTGTTTGCTTTTTCAACCTTACCTCTTCCATTGGATGATATTTTGTATAGTCGTAATTGCTCAAAGATACTTTTTGATTTTTTGGTTCAATTACAAAGTTTTGGTCTAATACTTCTTGAACATCATTGATTAGGATCCTTAAATGAAAGAGAACATAGTAATTCAATTGTTTTATTTATTCTATTGTAGCAAATATGTTATTAATGCTGTGAGATTAGAAGTTAAAAAGTGAATAAAATACATTTTGTTATATTTGGGATAATTTACTGTACAAAATATGATGAGGAACGCACACACTTGTATATCTGTGACTACATTGTGGAATAGTATGTGCACAATGTTTTCAGGGGTTACCCCCTTCATGCACCTGATTAAGGGGGTAACCTTAGTAACACCATAGTATTAGTAAACCATAGTAACACATACTATGCCACAATATAGTTGTATATATACAAGTGTGTGTGTTCCTCATCATATATTTTGTACTATTGAAGATTGCTATTCGTGGTTAACAGATCAGAGGATTCAGCACCACCAGACTTTCTAGGAGTGTAAGGAGAATCTCATTTCGAAAACGATTATTTACTGTACCTATTTGTAAAACAAATTTTGTCCCCCCAACCAGTGCCACTTTTCTTCACCCTGTTGTTCTTTTCCATGCCATACATCTTTAATATTTCTTTTTATAAGAGGCCCAGTCTGATATCATATGGCTGATTGTACAATGTTTGAATGAATTTCATATGATTTTCTTCCCTGTCAGTCACATTATAAATTTTTTATCTGTACAATAGGGATCGTAGGATGCTGCTATTATACAATTGGTATTGGTGTGTGTATGGACCCCTTAACACACAAACTAGTAAAAGATAACATGTCTCACAGAAATTGTGTTACCTTTTGATGTTCTGGTCAGTGTATGCCCACCATAACCAAAGGTTTTAATTCATCATCTTCCTGAACTCTCCGAATCATAAAATATACTTTGAAGTGTCATGGATCACGTTGGTATTTTCTTTTGTTTTATTTATCTCCTCTCGTATTAACACTTTTTTGGAATCCAGTTTTATTCAAGAACAGGAGGTAAAGGAGCTGTGTCTTAACCTCCTGTTCTTCAATAAAACAATCAGGAATCAGGAGAGAAGGTAAAGAACTTACCCCTTTGCTCACTCCCCCGGCACGTAGTCTGACAGTTCCTGACTGACTCTGCTTTCTATGCACATTGTGCATGGGTCGCCGGGGGAGTGAGCGAGTTCTTGAATAAAACTGGATTTCAAAAAAGTGTTTATACGAATAAAAAAAAATATGGGTATAAATCCTGCAAATAAGGAATAAGTCATCAAAATGTTAAAGGGCATCTATACCTTATACTATATTTTTAAATTACCCATCCCATCATTACTGTAGCATTTGTGTTGATCTGTCCCCATTCAAGTCTGAAGCATCTTACATTTCAATCAAGTACCTATTATAGTAAACTCTTCTATTGTGTACAGTTTTGATGTAACTGAAATACTGAGAGTTGGAATGTGTGAATTGCATGGTGGGAATTCCCCCCTTCCAGTGCGGACTCATAGAGAATACCGAGCATGCTTGACTTCCCAGAAAGTCATGTAATAAGAAAAGAGGGGTCAGTTAAGGATGCCAAGGGTAATACTTAGGATGAGCAAAACAAGTGCTGTATTAAAGGCATACAACAACCCACACACACAGATGTATTTATTTATAGATTAAGATGTGGCAAAGACATTTTTTACAGTAAAGTAGCTATTTAAAGCTATTCTAGTTCTGCTGGTGTTAAACTTATATATGTGATTACTTAAATTGATTTCTCTTTTTCTTATAATCAACAAGTGCTGTATTAAAGGCATACAACAACCCACACACACAGATGTATTTATTTATAGATTAAGATGTGGCAAAGACATTTTTTACACTTAAAGTAGCCATTTAAAGCTATTCTAGTTCTGCTGGTGTTAAACTTATATATGTCTATTGCTAAACTACAAAATATTAATTCATTATTGATTAATTATTTCTTTGATGGGAGCCTTTTTAAAATCTTCCTGTAAGGATCTCCTGTTCTGCCTTATGTTGCCCCTAGATGTCACTATTCCTTGTTCCTATTTAGTCCACTAATTGTCGCTGTTTTGTGTTCCAGATATCACCTCTAGTTGTCACTGTTTTGTTATTCCACTTCCCACCAGCAGCAGGCCATTTCACCTTTGGACAATTATTACTCATCATGTTCACCTGATTGCCAGTTATTTAAGGACTCCACCCCTTCAGTTCATTGCCAGATCGTCGTTTTTGTTGCCGCTCTCACCATCCATCATCCTTGCTCCTGTTCCAGACCTTGCCTAGCTTTTGTTCCAGTCCTGCTCCAGTCCTGTTTTCGTGCCTGTTCTAGTTCCCTATTATCTTTCCCTTCATTCTCTTGTCTTTTGAATATAGTCATGTTAGTATTCTTCTCATTTCACTGTGTGTTTAGGTGTGTATGATAAACAGGTTACCTTGACCTCTGCTGCACTTCGGTCTCTTTGTACTTTCTTAGCTGCTTTGCAGCAGCGCTCATCTTGGAGCGTTACACTTCCTAGACAAATCGTCAAATGCATTTTAAACTACATGAAAACATTTCTATACATGTAAACATACTCAAATGGCAGCATTTGTTGGAGCAGGTGTTTTTTGAACTGTCGGACATGAGTAAAGGGTATACGGACATGAATCTCTCTCCCCGCTGTAATGTCTTCAATCATAACTGGTTTCCACAAATCAAGCTGAGAAAAAAAAATACAAATTAGTTCTTCTTTATAAATTGCATATATTTTACATAATATAACTGCCTGAAGAAAAACAATCAAGTGACAGTTACAGTTAAAGAAGAACTAAACTCAAATTTTTACACTCCAGAATATGAACATATACCCCCTAAAAACACCAATAAACTGTAAAATAGCAATACAGTAAGTAGCATTAAATGAAATGTTACCACTTGAAGAACTGGATGAAATAACTGTGTGTATGTACTGTGACTGGCCACACCCCTGATTTCAGTCACATGCTCCCTTTCCTATTCTGTCAAAAGGATTGGCTAGAGGCTACTAGTGGGTGTGACCAACTGTAACAAGTTCCTGCAGTATCTTAGGACTGAGCATGTGTAAAGAACATAATGGTCAGTGACCACACTGTGCAATACTGGAACATTGGGGAAATAAGACACAAACCTCATGTTAGAAAGTTAAATTTCTCAACAACCATATTAAAATGAGAGGTGAGAGATGGATTACTGCTTTTATAACAAGGAGATCTGCCTTCTAATTCAATGTTGTTCTGAGGCTTTAGTTGTCTTTTAAGCATCTTTTTCTATGCATCTTTTTTCATTTTGTTAGGGCAAGCTATTATATTGAAGGCTCAGGCGCTTTTTGCTATTTTGTGTAATAATGTGCAATCATAGATCAGATGCTTGCTACTGTATATTGGGTTTTTAAAAAAAAGAAAATGAATTTATTGGGAGATATAATATGCATGTTTCCTGTATAGCAATGTAAAAAATGAAAAGGTCAATAAGGGCACTATAACCACAAGAGATTAGTGCAAGTTAACGTATTAGATCCTCGGGATTTTCCAGCGATCCTGGAATCCGAAAACGGAACAAAGCTAGTGAGTTTCAGCCATCTCTACATGTCACCAGCACCCCCCACCACTGGCACACCACTACCTCACAATATTGTTTCGTTTAGAAGCTACAACGTGTACAGTTTTCATTTGCCAGGCTAGTCCTGGACTAATCGTGTATTAAAGATAGTGCAGAAGCCAGGAAGAAGACTGGCAAAATCAGTTTTCTTTGGGCTGTTGCTTCTCACAGAAACAATCTTGGAAGGTAGGAATTACCAGTCCTATGTCCCAAGTACTTTTCATTTTAATGGTATTTTTAAAAAAAACATTATACACACAATAGTTATTCTTTAAGTTAGCCCTTTAGTCCACCAGTCAGTATTAAATCGGCTCTTCAGTTCTCCAGTCAGTGTTAAAGGGTATGTCCATCAAAAAAGTTGGATTCTATCTGATTTACTGAAAAACAGGAGGTAAATGCAAACAGGAGATGCATCTCTTACCTTCCGTTCTTCAGTAAATCTTACAGGAGAGGAGGAGACACTTACACGCGGACCCGCTCTAGCGCCAAATTCCCCGACGCATCTCCAGTCCTTTGCACTGTGCGCGCACACAGTGCGAAGGAGCGAGGATGCGTCAGAGACTGTCAGTGAAGTCGGCGCTGGAGCGGGTCCGCGGGTAAGTGTCTCCTCCCACCTGCCTGTGTTAAGTCATTCCTCAAGGCCACCAGCCAGTATTTAGTCAGCCCTTCAGTCCACCAGCCAGTGTTACGTTTGCCCACCTCACCCACCTCCACAAACCATGGCTACTTTCAAAAGCCACAACCAACTTTCCTAACAAAGCCATGCCCACTTTACCACAAAGATATTCAAAAGTTGTTTCAGGTGCCAAAAACCCTACAAACACCCCTACCCTTGTTACAGAAAATACTGTTACTGGCCCATCTGACCTGGCTGGCTGTTCTGACACCCTCCCACAAAAAGCTAGAACATTTTGAAGGATGCCTTTTTTTTAACATGAAAAATTCTTTCTCTATCTTGTCACTGTTGTGTATCGTATAGTGTAGATATAATAATCCGTATTATACCAACACCAGGCAAATTATATGACTACAGTCACAATCTCCTAGACAGCTTAAAGCTGGGTACACACTTTAACGATAAATGGACAAATCCAATGGTATCGCCCCTTTATTGATAAAGTGTGTAGTGCAGAAACAAACATTCCCAGTTCTAATGATCATTCTCGGCCTTGGGAACACTCGGACCTGACCGAAAATTTCCCTCAGTTGCGGTCCCTCCTCTGTACTTAAGTATAGATAGATTTGTAAGGGTCACCAGGGGAAGTAGGGGACGGAAGGATAGGGGGGCTTCTTCCCAGCTGGTCGATCCCAACAGATTTGCCATTTTAGGTGAAGATGTGGAGGACGATGGCTCGGAAGCAGCATGTATGGAGCGGGCCTTTCCCTTGAGCACCCAGGGGACGGCCATCTCCAATACAAGGGAGGGAGAACTGGGGGCTAGGAAGGATAGACAGGTGGTAGTGGTAGGGGATTCTAGTTTTAAAGAAGGGTAGATAGGGTAATCTGTCGCAGGACCCTGCATGCTGAACAGTGTGTTGTCTGCTGGTGCTAGGGTTCGACATGTGTGGATCGTGTAGACAGATATTGGGTGGGGCTGGGAGTGACCCGCCGGCGGTCTTGGTTCACATTGGTGCACATGACAAAGTTAGAGGTGGAGGTGAGGTCCTTAAAAATGATTTCCGAGAATTAGGGGCCAAGTTAAAAGCAAGGACCTCCAGGGTAGTGATTTCAGAAATACTACCGCAGCCAGTGCTACGCTAGGGAGGCAACGGGAGCTCAGGAGTATAAATGCGTGGCTAAGAGAGAGGTGTGGTGTAAGGAGATGGGGTTTGGGTTTTAGAGAAACTGGGCTGACTTTCTGTTGGTACAGGCTCTTAAGTAGTGACGGATTGCACCTCAATGGTGATGGTGCAACTGTTTTGGGGGAGAAGATGGCTAGGGGTTGGAGGAGATTTTAAACTAGGTATGGGGGGGGAGGGAACGTTTAACTACACAGGGGTAGATAGAGAAGTTAGGGTTCGGGGGCTAGTAACACAACGGAGGGAGGAGAAGGAGGAGGGGGGAACATAGAGGATAAGGAGGCATGTACGACCATGTATGGAAGTAAATCAATTGATAATCTAAAATGTATGTTTACAATGCAAGGAGTCTGGCTGGAAAAAACCGGCGAAACTTGAAATAATAGCGTTAAAGGAAAGGTATGATGTAATTGGTATAGCAGAATCATGGCTTAATGATTCACACGACTGGACAGTAAATATGAAGGGTACTCCTTATTTAGACATGACCGAGTTAATAAGAAAGGAGGAGAGTATGTATGTATGTTAAACAGGAATTGAAGCCAAATTTAAAAGATGGAATAGATGGGGGAGCAAACGATGCGGCAGAAACATTATGGGTGGAACTATGTACAGGAAGCAAGAAGGTAGGTAAATTAATTGTGGAGTGTGTTATAAGCCGCCAAATGCCGGGGAAGAGGTGGAAATGAATCTCCATATGCAGTTGGCGAAGGCTGCTGGTATGGGCATGTTCTGGTTATGGGGGATTTTAACTACCCTGAAATAGATGGAGTAATGGAACTGCCAGCACCTCAAAAGGATAAAGTTCTTAAATTTCCATATTGAGCATTTTCTTTCACAGATGGTAGAGTCCTACTAGAAAGAATGCGTTGTTGGATCTGGTGATATCTAATAACCCAGGAACTCATTTTGGAGATGAAGGTAATGGGAAGCTTAGAGGAATAGTGACCATGATATAGTGTCATTTAATATAGGTTGCAGAAAATAAAGTGCACTGGCTTAACAAAAATTTTAACTTTAGGAAAGCTAATTTTATGCTTTTAAGGAATCGCTCCTGCTCATAGACTGGGGGGAAATGTTTCTAGGTAAAGATACTGAGCAGATGGACACTTTTAAAGGGATATTAAACTATAACATTTCCAAATCGGTACCTTTAGGAAACAAGTGTAAAAAAAATTAGGTCCACTCCTGCATGGCTTAATGCTCAGGTAAAAAGGGAAATGGAAAAAAAGAAAAGGGCTTTTAAAATTTTGAAAGCAGAAGGCACAGAACAGGCTTACAGGGACTTCAAAAGTTGTAATAAAGAGTGCAAGAAGAAAGCAATTAAACTAGCTAAAATAGAAAATGAAATACGGATTGCCGAACAAAGCAAGTCCAACCCCCAGATGTTTTTTAAGTATATAAATGGTAAAAAAATGAGGACTGAGAATGTGGGACCATTAAAAATGGAGCTGAGGGTGGTTGTAGAGGATGCCGAAAAGGCTAATCTGCTAAACCGTTTTTACATCGCGTTTTTACTGTTGAGAATCCTTACAGTAGGGATTGTAACAATGTGCAGGGAGGAAATGAAGAGTTTTCACATTGGATAACAGAGGATATGGTACGGAATCAATTAGACAAAGTTAATATCAATAAAGCGCCAGGACCAGATGGATTGCATCCAGGATTTTAAAGAGCTTAGTTCAGTTCTAGCAAGACCACTGGTCTCATCTTTCAGATTCGCTTTTGTCTGGGGATGTGCCGCTGGATTGGAAAAAAAGCCAATGTAATACCAATATTCAAAAAAGGTAGTCGTTCACAGCCTTGGTAACTATAGACCTGTAAGCCTAACATCAGTGGTAGGGAAGGTGATGGAAACTTGTGTAAGGGATCATATCCTTGACTTGTCTCCAGAGATCATCTTATAGTAGTAGCGCATGGATTTATGAGAAATAGATCATGCCAGACAAATTTAATTGGTTTTTATGAAGAAGTGAGTAAGAAGTAGATTCAGCACAGCTGTGGATGTGGTATATTTGGATTTTGCAAAAGCCTTTGATACTGTGCCACATAGGCGACTAATGTATAAACTGAGGACTGTTGTTGAAGAAAACATTTGTTCATGGATAGAGAACTGGTTATGGACCGCAAACAGAGGTGGTGTTAATGGAGCTACATCTATGTGGGCTAAAGTTTCTAAGCGGGGAGTTCCTCAGGGTTCTGTACTGGGGCCGCTTCTGTTAATCTGTTTATAAATGACTTAGAAGGGGGCATTGAGAGCAAGGTCTCTGTGTTGCTGATGACACTAAATGATGCAGAGCTTGGAAACTTCCAATGATGTGCAAGTGCTGCAAGCAGACCTAGATAGATTATCAAAATGGCAGCAGAATGGCAGATGAGATCAATGTTGATAAATGTAAGGTGATGCATTTGGGATTTAAAATCCCTGTGCCACCTACACCATAAATAACTCTGTGTTAAGTGCATCTGAAATGGAAAAAGATTTGGGGTTCTGGTAGATAACAGACTTAGCTGTAGCAAACAATGCCAGGTAGCAAACAGCTAGAGCTAGCAAGATATTGTCTTGTATAAAGAGGGAATGGAATCAGAGAGAAAAATATTATTCTCCCTCTTTACAGGCACTGGTAGGCCACATTTGGAATATGCGGTGCAAGTTTTGGAATCCCTATACAAAAGGACATCTTGGAAATTGAGGCAGTTCAGAGAAGGGCAACTAAATTAATAAGGGGAATGGAGGGGCTTGAATATGCAGGCAGATAGACAAGTTAGGGCTGTTTACATTGGGAGAAGCGGCGGTTGCTGGTGGGGACTGATAACCTTATACAAATATTAATGGCCCATACAGGAACTCTCTGGTGCATTGTTCACTAATAGGTCATATCAGAGGACTCGTGGACATCCTTTAAGGTTGAAGAAAAGAAGTTTCATCTTCAAGTTAGGGAGAGGTTTCTTTACAGTGAGAACGGTGAAACTGGAACTGTCTTCCAGCAGAGGTGGTAATGGCAAGTCATTGAATAACTTAAAAAAGGCTGGATAGTTTCTACAAAACTAAAAATATTGAGAATTACTGGTATTAATGCATATAGATAGGTTGATCCAGGGAACTTTCCGATTGCCGTTTGGAGTCAGGAAGGAATTGTTCCCCCCTTTTTTAGCGGGTTTTTGCCTTCCTCTGGATCAACGTTAGGTAGGGTTAAAAAAAAAAAAAAAAAAAGGGAATAGGTTGGACGATGGACGAATGTCTTTATCAACTTAATTACTATGTTACTATGTTACTATGTTACTATATAGGGAATCTGCAGTGGCTGAGGGGGAATGTGCCAGCTCTAAACTTTTAGAGAGACTGCTAATTTAATTTAAAGTTAAAGATAATGTCTGTCATCTTTTTAAAGATGTTTACAGTGTGTCCAGCTTTACATTATGCTGAAGCAAAGCTCTAATCGGGGTTTCTCAAAGGGTGTGCTGGGGCATACTGGTGTATCTTCAAAGAGGCAGAGGTGTGCCTCAGAATTTTAGCAGTGAAAATATTTTTACCAGTATGACTTTTGTAATTTTATACTCAACTCAACTGTACTCAAAAATGTCAACAGTCAATTTAGTGTAACTTTAAACTATAATGATTAGAATACAATATACAATTTTAATTGAATTGAATATGGGTAATTACAACCTTTAGTCCAACATTAATAACACAGATGTGCCTCGAAAAAAATTTGCATTGACAAGTGTGCCATGACCTGAAAAAGTTTGAGAACCACTGCTCTAAGTGCTCGCAACATTGCGTCTTTTACTTCAGGTGCTGACCTTGCTAATCAGCACTTACTGTAGGTAGGGATGGCATAGAAGCCGAACTGTTCGAGTTCGAACGGACCCGGACTTCTCGAACTATCTCGGACGCGGACTTTCGATATTTCCCGGACTTTTGATGAGTTCGAGTATCGAATCCGCGAGTAAAATGTACATGGTATCTAGGCGCGAACATCGAATCTGCGAGTAAAGTCTCCATTACAGCCTATACGCGAGTATCGAATCTGCGAGTAAAATGTCCATGTTACCTCGAACGTTCGAACGCGAAAGCTCGAAAGTAGCGCGCGTGAGAGTAAAATCGATTTTACTTAAGTCCTGGATATTGGAACATGCTCCCCAGACCATTTCCCAGGTCCCACAGCCATTTACATTAAGTTACCATTAATATTTTAGTTGTATTTGACTCTAACTTTTCGAACTATTTGCCTCCCATAGATTTTAATGGGTCCGAACTTTCAATAGTTCGACCATCTCTAACTGTAGGTAACTGATACAATGTTGTGAGTGCTTAGAGCTTTGCTTTAGCAGAATGTTACGCTGGCTAGGAGATCGTGATTCATGACAGGCAGTGAAAAACCCTCCAATTAGAAATTCATGAACCCTCGAATATTCAGTGTGAAACCTGGAAAATAGAATGAAGGTAGTTTTTTCTTTACTATGATTTGGTTATATGTATATATTTCCTAGACTATTTCCCAGGTCCCTGAGCAATTAACACTAACATTTAATTGCTATTTATACCTTTAATTTTCAGATTCTTATCTCTTCTATCGGTCCATTTTCGGATTTTCGAAAATCTAAAAATGGAACGTGCCAGTTTAAAAAAGCAATTCCACAAAAATGCAGTTGCCCTTAACTCCACAATATGCCATCACCTCGCTCACATTTCTACACATACACAGCCTTCTGTACTGGGTTATGGAGCATGTGCTTTTAAAAATGTAAAATCTCTGTTCCACTTACCGACCACTTCTCAGATATGTCTTGTAGATATTTTGCATGGTCCAGTGATTGGGGGATGATTTTTAAGACCTGGTCCCTAAAATATTGACAAGATACTTTTAGTATTATGTATATGACTAATGGTGCCATCAATGGAATTTGATGACATCTGCTCACCAGTCCCACTTTTCACTTATTAAGGGCTATTAACATTTTTTAAGAAAAAAATAAGTCACTGATTGTACCAAATACACATGGTGCCAAGCAAACTTTCATTTTGATCATTGTTTTTTTGGGGGGAGATAATGGTGGCCATGTCAACACTTCTAAACATGAATGTTGATTATAAGAATTAATGACTTGCAAAACATCATTGTAAAATGGTTACATCTGGTGAAGCATGATTACTATTCTTTTCTTACAAGGAAAATTCAATTAAACTGTTAATAAACTTTCTATAATTGTTTAGCCCATACCTTATGTCTTTATTCATCCTTCACTACTATGCATGTTACCCTTTAAATTGTTTACTAAGCATTAAACAAAGGGTTTGTATGTTAAAACAAACCATTGTTTGACCAAATTAGTCTTTCATTCCCTAGCCAAAATCAGGTTTTTCATTATTCCTTATAATTTTTCTGAATATTATAAAGCTTATAAAATATCTAGTCATTTATGAAAGATACAAAATGTCCATAACATTACTTACCCATTGTATTTTACTTTCAGGCATAGTCCTTTATATACAAGGATTCCAAGCAAACAAAACCTCCAAATTAGAAGCTTCATTATTTGTTAGCAATTCCCAGAATGCAGGGATACATTTTTGTGAGTTAACTATATAGTGTAACCTGTTTATGAACTTTGTCACACTGATATTATTATCTATTACTCCTATTGATAAAGACGGTTATGTAAACATTAAGGGTTCATTTAAAACACAACCTGAAACTGTGTGGGACAAAATACGAATAGAGAACATTACCACTTATGTGATCAATTTGTGGGTCTGTATAGTGCATTTCAAAAATGCGATAAATTGACACCTAGAAATGTATGTGTTTACTTTTTTAAATTATGAATGTGAAATAAAAACACACAGGAAAAACACATGAAAAAATGACAGTGCAGTTGTTTCCTGTGCATTTCCATCCATTTTTTAACTTAGTTTTGGACATGGATTAGCTGCCACCAACCTATTCTTTGACACTCCTTTCCCTTTTTTTCAGCTCTTGAGTTTTCATTTGTTCAAGGGGGCGGGGTACAACTAGGCAGCAAAGAACTGTCAATCACTACTCCCTTTGTGTATATCTCAGCCCCTCTCCTTGGCACCGTTATGTGTAAAGTTATCCTATCTATGAAAGCAAAGCAAAACAAATTCCTCTGTCACTGCATGGCTAATTGAGCATTCTGATCATGCAGAGGAAAAAAGTTAACTGCTCTCTGTGCTGTCTGTTATTCTGAAGCACACTCCGAATCTAGCTCTGCACCTAAAGAAATAAATTCAAAGTCCCTTCCCTCTAACACACAGACACACACACATCTCCAAACATCTACAACAGAAACAAAATCTTATTATTTAAATCAAGCAACTACCAGCGCTGCTGTCTTTTTACTTTACCGCAAAATCACAGGGAAAATGCTATTGGCTGTAGCTCAACTTTTGGGAAATAGCTCATCTTCACTGTATATGCTCACACTCTCTAGCATTGTAACAGATTCTGAGCGTGGCTGAGCGCAGTGAGAGGGGGATTGCATACTAACTTGGAGTGGACTGAACAAGACATGAAGAGATATGGCTAACAGAAGCACAAAGACCAGAAAGGGATCAAGTGTCCCTTTAGCACTCTTTATGACATTTAACTATCAATGGCACCAGCATATAGTATAGATAACACTTATATTAACCCTATCTATATCAGAGGGAGGTGCAAAAACAGGAGAAATAGAATCAAGAAGAGAGACAAAGACCTGAATAATATATGCACTCTCAAGGGTATAATCTAAAAATCCTTTAATAAATAAAAAATACAAATAGTATAATGAATAATGAATATCATATCAAATAATATCATAAGCAATAAGGGCCTTGCCACATGGTCCTCTTATAGACCTGCTTGACCACAGCAGACCCCCGTTAAAGTGCTGCCTGCCCTCCCACCGTTGTCTATGCTGGCTTTTGACACTTTAAGGAGACTAGCTGACTTTCGAGCCAACATATTTTGAGCCTGGCGTGTGACCTACATATTGTACCTAGGACTGAACTTTTTACAGTTTACCGCATTAATATACATACTAGCAGCTGTGCCCGGTGTTGCCTGTGTACACATGTGGGTATAGTATTTGTGATGTGCAGGTGTGTGTTTAGCTTAGATAAAAGATGGGGGGAGACAGGGATAGGGGGATAAGACTGTACATCAGATACATGATGTACAGTTGGTACTGTATGTTTGTTATTCTCAAACTCAGTTGAAAGAACAAGATGTTTTATTAGCAACTAGACATTAAGCCCGTTACATAAATGGGTGCTAGAATACATGTGTAGAAACATTTATTTTTCATAATATAGATATGAATATAAATATTTCCATACACTTTGGAGGGACCTTTTCCCCTCAGCCCCTGTCCATACACTTTGGAGGGACCTTTTCCCCTCAGCCCCTGTCCATACACTTTGGAGGGACCTTTTCCCCTCAGCCCCTGTCCCATACACTTTGGAGGGACCTTTTCCCCTCAGCCCCTGTCCATACACTTTGAAGGGACTTTTTTTCCCTCAGTCCCTGTCCATACACTTTGGAGGGACCTTTCCCCTCAGCCCCTGTCCATACACTTTGAAGGGACTTTTTTTTCCCCTCAGCCCATGTCCATACACTTTGGAGGGACCTTTTCCCCTCAGCCCCTGTCCATACACTTTGGAGGGAACTTTTCCCCTCAGCCCCTGTCCATACACTTTGGAGGGACCTTTTCCCCTCAGCCCCTGTCCATACACTTTGGAGGGACTTTTTCCCCTCAGCCCCTGTCCATACACTTTGTAACATACATAGTAACATAGTAATTAAGGTTGAATAAAGACATTCGTCCATCAAGTCCAAACTTTGGAGGGACCTTTTCCCCTCAGCCCCTGTCCATACACTTTGGAGGGACCTTTTCCCCTCAGCCCCTGTCCATACACTTTGAAGGGACTTTTTTTTCCCTCAGACCCTGTCCATACATTTTGAAGGGACCTTTTCCCCTTAGCCCCTGTCCATACACTTTGAAGGGACCTTTTCCCCTCAGCCCCTGTCCATACACTTTGAAGAGACTTTTTTTTCCCCTCAGCCACTGTCCATACACTTTGGAGCGATCTTTTCCCTTCAGCCCCTGTCCATACACGTTGAAGGGACCTTTTCCCCTCAGCCCCTGTCCATACACTTTGGAGGGACTTTTTCCCCCTCAGCCCCTGTCCATACACTTTGAAGGGACCTTTTCCCCTCAGCCCCTGTCCATACACTTTGAAGGGACTTTTTGTCCCCTCAGCCCCTGTCCATACACTTTGGAGGGACTTTTTTTCCCCTCAGCCCCTGTCCATACACTTTGGAGGGACTTTTTCCCCTCAGCCCCTGTCCATACACTTTGAAGGGACTTTTTTTCCCCTCAGCCCCTGTCCATACACTTTGGAGGGGCCTTTTCCCCTCAGCCCCTGTCCATACACTTTGGAGGGACCTTTTCCCCTCAGCCCGTCCATACACTTTGGAGGGACTTTTTCCCCTCAGCCCCTGTCCATACACTTTGGATAGAACTGTTTTCCCTCAGCCCTCCATAAGCTAACTGTCCTTTTCCTTTAGGCGTGTTCTCTAAAGAGGTCTTCTGTCTCTTTAACTGTTACGCTATTACCTGGAAATAGCAGGGACTGTGCAGCCATCCATACGCTTCAGCGTCTAAACAGTTACCATGACAACGCTTTCTGCGCATACGCATAATCAACCGGCGCGTCTAAACAGTTACCATGACAACGCTATCCGCGCATGATCAACCGGCGTTTTGCGCATGCGCATAATTAACTGGCACGCGTGTTACTGAAGGTACGCTGATGGAGGTACGCAAAAGTAAATTATGCCGCACAGTAAAAGACTTTCCTGCACGAAAGGAAATGAAGGGACTGAGAGGCTGGTAGAGTACTGTCAATGCACTCTGTAATTGCCTGGAGGGAAACTGCAGCAGCCTGAGGAATAGAATGCACACCAAGTGGCAAAAAGAGGTAACTGCAGGACACACACACACGGACACATGGATGCACACTTGCATTTTATTATATAGGATATCTACAAATACTATGCTCCAGTTACTGCTGTATGGCTTTCAGTTCAATGGCTTATATCACACACTGTTCATAGAACATGGTGCAGAGACTTAGCTAAACATAATCAACAATGATAACACACAGAGACCCCTAGTGGTAGGAGGGTACTCCACACACTGTAAGTCATGTAGTTAACAGTTATGAGTTGACGTAAAAGCACAAATGTTTGTGGCAAAACTTTATATACGTTAGCAGTTTTTCCACTTACAGCATAAATATACAAATGTTGTGGTGACCTTACATGTGAACATGCTACATGTAATTTGCCATGGGAAGAACACGTTGATTGCAACTGAATATTGCAGCACTTGACTGAGGGGCATGTTGTGTCTCTGAAGCATGTGATGTGTGCGCTCTTTGTCTATGCTGTTAAAGTAACTTTCTGGTCCAATTTGAGAGTGCGATGATGTCTTTTAGTTGTAATGGTCTGTGAAGTGTTTGACATGTAGGCAGTGTGTGTCTGGTGCTTAAGTTCAGGTAATGCAGGTAATGCCTGTGTAGTCTATACACCCCAACTGTCCCAGTTTGAGTAGGTGGACTGGGGCATGTCTGCGATGTTGCAGTGGACCGTGGATGGCATTCTAATATGTGGACGGTCTGGGGGCATGTCTGTGATGTTGTGGTGTCCAGGAGGCATGGCATGGGAAAATGCCACAATATTTGGATGTTTGGGGGCGTGTATGCGATGTTGGGGGTGTGATGTTCTGGGTGTCAAGTTTGGGAGTGTGGAGCATGGTGTTTGGGGGTATGCCTGTGATGTTTGGGGGCCTGAAAGTGATGATCAAGGATGTGATTGGGGGCGTACCTGTGATGTTTTTTTTTGGGGGGGGGGGGGGTTGGCCATGACCGCAATATCTGGGGGTGTGGTCACAACATTTCGGGCATGTTTGAGATATTTGGGGGGGGTCCTTGACTGTTGGGGTGTGGGCATGACTGTGATATTATGAGGCATGACCACAACATGTGGGGGGTGTGGGCATGGCCGTGACATTTAGAGGCATGCTCGTGATGTTTTGTGATGTGGCAGTGCCGTTTGGGGACATGGCCATGATGTTTTGGAATGTTTTAATTAATTTATTGATTGATTTACTAGCATTACAATAACTGTAGTTCATATCACCAATAGCAATATAGTCTTTTCAGGGTTCATATTTGAAACCTTCCAGGAGCAAATTTGAAGGTCTTACAGACCTTGAGGGAAATGTCTTGTTCCCTCTGTTGAGACATTGTGAGACATTGTTGTTCTGTGTCTGCAACTCTCTGAGTTGCTGAAGACGTACGTCACACTGTTGTTGTGTCACTGAAGCCTGGGACTTGCGAACTATTGTTGTTGGTAGTTGGGCAGCACACAGAGCACAGGCTCTTTGTCTGAGTTGCTGATACTGAGTTGCTGAAGCTGTTACATTCTGCAGAACTGCAGGTATTTTTTTTATTCAAATTGGGCTTCACAACCCTCCAGTGAGCGTTGCTGTCATCTGGGTGCATTTGGGTGTGGCTGTGAGGTGAGCAAATAGAAATATACAAACATAGATACATGCAAGTGTCACGAACGCCAGTTCGCTGGGCACGTGATCTGACTAATCAATCGGTAATACTCCGC
Source organism: Hymenochirus boettgeri (assembly GCA_019447015.1). Taxonomy (NCBI): domain Eukaryota; kingdom Metazoa; phylum Chordata; class Amphibia; order Anura; family Pipidae; genus Hymenochirus; species Hymenochirus boettgeri. The sequence goes on from CM033477.1 coordinate 89,463,047, forward strand.
CACCACTCCAAGTTATGGCCTTAAAGGGTATCTCCACTGATGGAAAAACGTTTTTTTTTCCCACCCTATATGAAAGTTCACCTTCCCCCCAACCCCCCCCCCCCCTACCTTTTCCCCCCCAAAAATCAGCTCTGTTCCTTTGCAGCAGCCTCTGGAAGCTGTGTAGCTCCTGGGGGTGTGTCTGCTACTGTTCTGGGCAGGCTGTCAGTCAATGTGCATCATCACATGCATATTCATGATTTCTGCCACACCCACTTGACCCCAGTGATGCCTGATGTAAACAAAGCCTTTCCTTCCTGTCTCTGCATGATCTATTCACAGCTGATAGTGCAGGGAGAGACAGAAGGGGGAAGTTATAAAGTTCAGCCACACAGCTTTATGTAAGGAGACTTTTTTTTAACAATTGCAAAAGTAATAGAATTTATAGGAATCAAATAGGGGGGAGGTGTGTGTGTTTGTAAGGGAGACAGAAGGTGTATTTCAGAGGGGATGCTGGGATCGTCACTAGCTGTATTGCAGGGGGGGCTGGGAGATATCCATATCTGTCTATCTATCTATCTGTCTATCTATCTATCCATATCTGTCTGTCTATCTATATCTATCTATCTATATCTATCTATCCATATCTGTCTGTCTATCTATATCTATCTATCTATCTATCCAGATCTGTCTGTCTGTCTATCTATCTATCTATCCATATCTGTCTGTCTATCTATGTATCTAAATCTATCCATATCTGTCTGTCTATCTATCTATCTATCCATATCTGTCTGTCTGTCTGTCTGTCTATCTATCTCTATCCATATCTGTCTGTCTATCTATCTATCTATCTATCTATCTATCTATCTATCTATCTATCCATATCTGTCTGTCTGTCTGTCTATCTATCTATCTATCTATACATATCTGTCTGTCTGTCTATCTATCTATCCATATCTGTCTGTCTGTCTATCTATCCATATCTGTCTATCTATCTATCTATCTATCTATCTATCTATCTATCTATCTATCTATCTATCTATCTATATCTGTATCTATCTATATCTGTCTATCCATCTCTCTCTTTCCTCTCTCTCTCTCTCTCTCTCTCTAAACCAGCCTTTACATTTAACTGTCAGAGCTAAGCAGCACAACGGAAAGTATCTCTTTCTCTCCAAACCAGCCCTTTACATTTAACTGTAAGACATCGGCAGCACAACAGAAAGTATCTCTTTCTCTCCAAACCAGCCCTTACATTTAACTGTCAGAGAGCTCGGCAGCACAACAGAAAGTATCTCTTTCTCTCCAAACCAGCCCTTTACATTTTACTGTAAGAGATCGGCAGCACAACAGAAAGTATCTCTTTCTCTCCAAACCAGCCCTTACATTTAACTGTCACAGAGCTCAGCAGCACAACGGAAAGTATATCTTTCTCTCCAAACCAGCCTTTACATTTAACTGTCAGAGCTCGGCAGCACAACAGAAAGTCCCGATATCTCTTGATCTTGTTACTATGGGGACGTGACGCCGACATTCCCATTGGCTGTCAGCAGTAGACTCGGGGTCAGCCTCTCCCGACTACGGAAGAGGCTTAGTGCGCATGTCCGTCGGGAGCGCGCGCGTCGGCAGAATAGGAGGCAGGCGGGCATGTCAGCCAGAGAAATCTTGCGGCTGACCAGTGTAAAGGCAAGAGAACAGAGCACATATGGAATAGAGTAACCGAACATTCCAGGTATGACCTAGTTTAGCTATAAACTGCTATAATAGCCAATGTAATTTTTCACAGTGGAGATACCCTTTAAAGACGCCCCAAAAACACTTTTGACTCACTTTTGACTATGCACACCCCTATCCTGGCAGCTCAATGGTTAACACTACACCATTTACTCCAGCAACTAACTGGTTAATTAGCATCAGTCCTTCACACATTAATTAGCATTTACACTAGCCAATCATTCCATCTAACCACGTATAAACTTATCAGAGTTCTTTTAGAGCATCAAAGACAAAACTTATTACATTTTTAGATTTAATATTCCAAAAGGTGGACAGTGCATATAATACAAAAATAAAAGAAAATGGTGTTATAATAAAATGACATACAATAGGTATAACAGTTATATAAAATAAAAAGGATAAAAATATTCACAGACTCTACTCACTAGAAGAAGTCCTGTGTCCCGTATAGCCAAAAGGAAATATGAGCCATACACATTTAGCATGTCCCCTCAGTATGAACACAGTTATAGGGGCTACAAGGATTTTTTTTTCTCCCCTCCAAATGGAGGTAACGTTTATTAATAATATAACATTATAATAAAACAGATAATAAACAAATAAACAAATTAAAACAATAACTAGTTTGGTGCATCCTTATCAAAGTGGTTTGATTATGGGTCTATGGCTCATACGGATCCATATAAATTTATAGATTATTTGTATAATACATATACAGTATCATAGTTACGGTACATTTTTGGCTTGGTGTGTTAGACGGGCAGCGGTCGCGATGGGGGGGGAGAGGGGGGAGGGCAGTCACAATAAACATGGTAGGAATATTTCCCCCTCCAGAGTGCATGAAAGGGAGAATGAAAGGAGCTATTATATTTAAGTCCTGTCATGAGTCACATGTTCTTGCTGATTGTGTCCATCTGTCCCAAATTTTGTTAAATTTTGAAGGGCAACCCCTGTTTTCGTATATAACCCTCTTAAAATTCAGAGTTGCATTGAGCGCCTGTTTCCATTGAATCAATGTCTGTATACATGTGCGTGCCAATAGCTTTTTTGCTGTAAATAGAGTCTATGCCAAAAATATCCTGGTAAATTTGTCCAAGGACAAATGCTCAGTTATTTCAAGTATACAAATTTTAGGATCCAGGCCCACCGTTGCTCCCATTTCATTGCGAAGAAACTTAGTGATCTGTTTCCAGAAGCCTTGCAAAACTGGGCATGACCAGAAAAGATGATAGAAATTGGCCGGTGCCGCTTGGCAAAGAGGATTGTATCCAGTATTGTATCTGGCGATGCGTATAGGCGTAAGATAGGCTCTATGGAGTGTGAATAATTGAGTGAGTTTGTCTGAGGCTTTCAAGGAGGTGACCTTGTGAGCTGTCAAAGCTTTGTCCCATTCGTCCTTCTCTAGGGGGCCCACATCTGACTCCCAGGTAGCTTTTTTCTGGGACATGAATGTCTGTGCTCCCGGGAGGGCCAGTTGTTGATAAATATAAGATATTAGTTTTGATGATGAGGTTGTTTGCAGTTGGTTGTATATTGGATTGTCCCGGAGTGCTGGTGGTGGACCAGGAAATTGAGTCATAAATGTGTGTTTGAGTTGGAGATATTGGAACACCATATGATTAGGTAATTGAAATTATTGTTGCATTTGTGCAAATGGTTTTAGACAGTTATTACTTAGCAAATGTCCAAGTGTAGAGACACCATATTTGTACTAGAGACTATAATGGGGAAGTTTGTGGAATTCCGGGAGAGTTCTGTTGTTCATCGGAGTCCGGAGGTTCACCGCTGGGAGCCCAATTCTATCAAGGGCCCTATCCCATATTTTTAGCACTTGAGTAGTGATAGAGGGTAACAGATGGGTATTTGGAGTGCCTCTGAGGCCTCTGGATATTAGATATAAGGGATTTTTAAATATCACAGCATCTGGAATTTGAGATTGGGCCAGAGTCGGTATGATTCCAATGGAAAATATTGGAGAGTTGTGAAGCAAAATAATATAGCTGTAAGTCCGGCACAGCCAGGCCTCCAGCATCCAGGGGCCTCTTAAGTGTTGCCCAGGAGATTTTGCATCTAGCTCCGCCCCAGACAAAAGAGACGAGAATACGATCTAATATTTTAAAATATTTCAAAGGTATATACATAGCAGAGTGCCACAGTATATAGAGTATCTTGGGGAGGATAATCATCTTAATCAGACTAATTCTTCCCATTACACTCAAAGGCAGTTTGAATTTTTGATTTGATGGTTGTGAGAATTGGTTCAACATTTAATAGGGTGTATTCTTGGGGGGAGTTGGATATGAGTATTCCCAGGTATTTGATTATATTGGAGCAAGTTAGAGGGAGATGTAGCTACAAGGATTTTTAAGCCTATTGATGAACCATCCCCCTACTTAGCTATGCATGAGCGTTCAGGAATGTCCAGATTTATGACTTGTCACAATCCTTCATTCCCCCTCAGTTAGGCAGATTTCATATAACTTTAGATATGTACATTGTACTGGGATATAGACCACATATTCATCTCCTGTATTAATTATCAATTCCTACAATACCAAACATGACCTGTTTGTAATACATATTTCCCAAGATATTAATAACTCGCCTTGGCAAGGGAATAAGGTCTCCATGTTAGGTATAGTAATGTGAACATGAGCTGGGACTCCGCGCACTCCAGGAAGACAACGAACATGGCGGTTAATGCAAACTTAAGTGCTTCAATGAAACAAAACAATTAACACCAACGCATCATAGAGCAATCTACGCCTGGTGCGTTTCGGACCTTGTTCGGTCCTTAGTCATAGGCATAATGAAACATGCAAGCTGATTCCTACTTATGGAGGTATCCATATTGGATATTTTAATGGGCCTACCTTCCCATTCACAAATATAATATTGGTTTCCATCTCACATATTCCAATACCAAAATATATTTATTTTACAAGTATGGCTGTCCTAAATATGACCTCTTAAGGAACCCACCAAACCCCTAGCTGTAGAGAATTCCAGATACATGGTTCGGCCCCACATTGTCTGGAAAAGAAGATCTGGTTCCAATGCTTCAATAACCCTAATATAACACTGGGGACTGTTTCCAGGGTGGAATGGCATTTTTATTGGTCCTTTGAAAGAACTGATACCAATATTTAACCCATTCATGCCAAGTCACTACACAGTTTCCTGAAAGCAAGTTTTTAACTTTATATAGTAGATGTATACATGTACATGTATACAATGATCTTTAAAGAGTATATCCACCTTAAAGGGGAACTTTGGTCTCTGAACAAGTTGATTTTAAATGAAAAGTCAGGACATGTACATTTTTTAACTAATCACACAGTAATAAGCATTAATTACCACCAATCTTAAAGGGACACTATACTGAAAAATAACTTAGCCTCATCTTATTCTATAATTGAATACATGTAAGTAGCACTTACTCTTCTGTGTGTTGCTGCATGCTTTCAATTCAGCACACATTTTGTTTAGGAGCAGTATCCCCCCTCCCTCTTTTAACCACTCCCACTTCCATCCGACCTGACTTTTTTCCCACAACTGTCAAGCCTGCACCCACCATACAGCGTTCCAACTGTCAAAACTCTGTCACCATTCCAGCTACAGTAAAATTACTCACAGAAGAATAGCTTTTGAGAGCAAGCAACTTGATTGACAGCTGAAATATAAGAAGTTTTAGATTGGATATCTAAAGAAATAGGGGGCAGATCAACAAAAAGATGATACTGTGGAGGTTGGGAAGAATTATAGTTTCCAGTTATGGTCAATTTAAAATAACCTATTTTTCTCAGTATCGATGCTCTTTAACCCTGATTTTGTTTTCTTCTTATTTTACCTTTCCATTGGTCAAAAAAGAAAAAGGGAAGGGGCCCAGCTAGTCTGTGAAGAAACTATGAATTCTATAAAAGTAAAGCTTATTTCCCTGTCCCTGCATGGCTAGTTGATTCAATATTAAGATCAGGAAAATGAATAAGCATTATCTGTTACTCTGTGCACTTTCTGCGTGTACAGCTAACACCCAATCCTGCAATTAGCTATGTTATTGAAGTACCAATATAGCAATGTATCTTAAGTAATGCCCCCCTCATACACACACACACACACACACTCCCAGTGCTGCTTACCTTCCCATAGCAAAGCAGTTTCATTTTCACTATAACACAAAATCACTGAGTGAATGCTATTGGCTGTAGTGAGGCACAGATCATCTCCACTGCACATGCTACACACTCTATCTGTGCCTCTGTTTTGGGAGGGGGTGGATACAGAGAGAGAAGAAATGCATAATAACTAGGAGTAAGATCTAGTGACACCAGAGGAAGGGAGCATTGCCTCATGAAACGTTGTGTGAGTTTGGTTTCAGCACCTTAATAAAATTGAACATTGAAGTTACCTTTAAGTGTACCTCCTGTTGAAAGCTTAGATCTAGTGACAGGGAGCACTGAGAGCAGAAAGGGATCAAGTTTCTGGCAGCACTAAAAATATAGAAAAGGATAAAGGCAAGTAATTTTTTTTACTTTAGTGTACCTTGAAAATGAGCCATCAAACACCTCTCTACATGTTGGACAGCCCAACATATGAAGAAATCAATGATCAAATCGTTAAGAGGTGGGAGGTTCTGAATCTGCAGTTAAAAATATTAGTTCCTACTTCTTATCTGCTGTTGGCACATTCTCAGTGCAGGAGAAAGAAGAAGAAAGAGATCAAGTTAGAGTGACTGAAGAAGGACTGAAGGGGAGTTGGGGGGGGGGAACAGCACAGCCCACACCAGAGAGTGTGTAAGGTGTATAAAGTTTTGTCTTATTTTAATGGTGGAGGAGACACAGGGAAGAGGGATTGTAAAATACATCCTTGAGTACTTAGGGAGCTAAGTTCAGTTTTATCTAGGCCATTGTTTCTTATTTTTGCAGATTCCCTCATGTCTGGGTGTGTGCCTCTGGATTGGAAAAAGGCTGATGTTATTCCAATATTCAAAAAGGGTAGTCATTCACAGCCGGGTAATTACAGGCCTGTAAGTTTGACTTCCGTGGTGGGGAAGATACTTTAAGTATGTTAATAGTAAGAAGATGAGGACTGAAAATGTGACGCCATTAATTAAGGGGGATAAGTTAGTTACGTAGGATGGATATAAAGCAAATGTCTTGAATTTTTTTTTTACCTCTGTATACACTATAGAAGATCCAAGTACAAATTTCATAGAGTATAGTAGCAATAATGGTATAAAAGATGCAAGTGCCCTTTGGTTAACCGAGGATATGGTACAGAAAGAACTAAAGAAGGTTAAAGGGCAACTAAAGCCACAGAACAAAACTGAACCAGAAGTCAGAACACCTTGATATAAAACCAGTAATCTGTGTCTAACCTCTCATTTTGATACAGGCGCCGGGAAATTTACCTAAATAACATATGGTTTGTGCTTTACATTTCAGCATTCTAGTATCAGACAGTTTGGTCAACGACCATTCTGTTCTGCACATGCTCAGTCCTTTACTATGGCACAAACTTGTTACAGTTGGTCACACCCATTAATAATATCTAGCCAATCCTTTTACAGGACAGATAAAGCAAGGAAGCATGTGACTGAGGTCAGGAGGTGTGGTCTGACACTGCACATACACACAGATACTTCATCCAGTTCTTAACAGGCTTTGATTTACTTTAACAGAGTTTACTAAATTGGCATTTAATAGTTTATTGGTGTTTTTAGGGGGGTTGTTTTCAGATTCTGGAGCATAAAAAATTGGGTTTAGTTCTCCTTTAATATTAATAAACCCTTTTGCACCGGATAAAATACATTCTCAGGTCGTTAGGAAGCTAAGTTCAGTTTTATCTAGGCCATTGTTTCTTATTTTTGCAGATTCACTCAGGTCTGGATGTGTGCCTCTGGAATGGATAAAAGCTGATGTTATTCAAATATTTAAAAAAGGTAGTCATTCACAGACAGGTAATTACAGGCCTATAAGTTTAACATCAGTGGTGGGGAAGATACTGGAATGTTTAGTAAGGGAACATATTCTAGAGTATGTTTTAAGGACTGACCTTATAAGTAGTAACCAGCATGGATTTAGGAGGAATAGATCTTGTCATACTAACTTGCTTGGCTTTTATGAGGAAGTGAATAGAAATTTAGACTCTGGCATAGCAGTAGATGTAGTATACTTGGATTTTGCAAAGGCTTTTGAAACAGTCCCCCATAGGCGACTAATGTATAAGCTAAGGTCTGTTGGTCTGGGGAGGCACATTTGTACATGGATAGAAAATTGGTTAATGAATAGGATGCAGAGAGTAGTTGTTAATGGGGCTTCATCAATATGGACTAAAGTGCTAAGTGGGGTGCCACAGGGTTCTGTGTTGGGGCCGCTTCTATTTAATCTATTTATTAATGATTTGGAAATGGGTATTGTCAGTAAGGTTTCTGTGTTTGCTGATGACACAAAACTTTGTTGACCATCAAAAACTTCAGAGGATGTGCAATTGTTGCAGGGGGATCTAGATAGATTGTCATATTGGGCTGCTAAGTGGCAGATGAGATTCAATGTTGACAAATATAAGGTGATGCATCTTGGACTTAAACATCCTTGTGCTGCTTATACTATAAATGGCTCTGTGTTAAGTGAATCCCTGTTGGAAAGGGATCTTGGAGATTTTGGTGGATAACAAACTTAAAGGAAGCAAGCAGTGCCAGGTGGCAACAGCCAGAGCCAGCATGGTATTGCTGGCTCTGGAGGAGGAAAATGTTATTCTACCTCTTTACAAAGCATTGGTAAGGCCTTATTTGGAATATGTAGTGCAATTTTGGAATCCTGTGTACAAAAAGGACAAAAAGGACAGGGTTCAGAGAAGGGCAACTAAATTAATAAGGGGATTGGGGGAGCTTGAATATGAAGAGAGACTGGAAAAGTTACAATTATGTACGCTGGAGAAAAGGCGCTTGCGTGGGGATATGATTACTGTGTATAAATACATTAACGGGCAGTACAATAAACTATCTGGGGCATTGTTCACTAATAGAGCATGTCAGAGGACACATGGACATCCCTAAGACTTGAAGAAAAAAGGTTTAGGCTTCAAGTTCGGAAAGGGCTTTTCACTGTGTGAACGGTGAAACTATGGAACTGTCTTCCAGTCGACGTTGTTATGGCAGGTTCACTGGTCAGTTTAAAAAAAAAGCTGGATGAGTTTCTACAAACAAGTAATGTTGCAAGTTACTGGTATTGATACATATAAGTAGAGTTGATCCAGGGAAATTTCCGATTGCCACTTGGAGTCAGGAAGGAATTTTGTGTTTTTTTTCCCTTCCTCCGGGAACAACAGTTAGGCAGGAAATGAGAATATTGCAAGATGGGTTGGACTTGATGGACGTATGTCTTTATTCAACCTCAAATACTATACTATACTATACTATGGTTTCAAAGCAAGAAGTGTAGGGGATCTGGACCTGGTGATGCTGCTAAATATCTTCAAAACTATATAAAAATGCATATCCTGTCAATTTATCAAAAATCATTTTTAGACCACAGTTACCCTTTAAAAATATGTTTTTGCTATAGTGTAGGCTTCCCCCCCAACCCTAACCGCATGGTTTAAATTGTAAAAAAGTGCCAGGAATCTTACTTACCAGCCTTTGTACCTGCGGCTACAGCCTCTAATAATACTTCTGGGAATGAAGTATGATTTGGGGCCAGACCAGCAGCCACATCTGTGATTGGCCGAAGGAACGTGTTCTGGTAGGTACGTTTCTGGCCATTTTTTTTTCAATTTAAACCATGCAGTTAGAGTTAGGAGGGGGATGTCTACACTACAGAAAATATTTTAATTTTAGAAAAGGAATTGAAGAGACGAGGGATCCGGAGGGTGAGAAGGGGAGGGGGGCTCCCCTGCCCATATCTTCCTGGAAGACAGGGAAAGGCAGAAATATTTTCACACACAGGAGGGCTCCTATTCATCAGTTTCCTTTACTTTAGGCACTGCAGGACAACACAAGCAGAGGAGAAAGTGCATTCAGGTCTTCATTTCTTTTATTGATTCTATATGCTGTTATCTACACACAATGATTATTGTTATTTTAAACGGTTGGCAAGCGTGGGTCTGATGAGTTCAAGGCTGAAGAAGTTTATGGGTTATTTACTAAAATAAAGTAATTCTTGCTCTTAGCTTCTCCTGTAGATTTCAGGGTTAATAGCAGTTATTCTTTTTCTTGTAATAAGTGGGTGACACCAAATGTTGTAATTATATGTTGTGAAACGCAATTTGAAAGAAAATATAAAACTCATGATAACGATTGGTACAAAATTTATATATTTAAAAAAATCATAAATATTTGATTAGATGTAATTATGTGGATTTTTTTATGTATCCAGAATTCAAAAAGGTAATCAGTTTGCTAGTTTGATTGATCTAGTCAGAATATCAATAAAAAGCAGATTTGTCTGTAAATTGTGTTAGTGTTACTGCTTTTTTTCCTGACCATCAGGCTACCGATCAGTTTATTAATCAATTGGCTCTCAGGTAAGAAGCTAGGATCAAAATGAACCTACAGCTCTTCTGTCCATCAGTCTCCCAGCTTTCTCTCTTTTCTACACATGCATACCCCAAATAAATATAGGAGAGATTGTTGGGGTGTCAAGCATAGAGCTGTTATCTGCCAGTACATGTGGCAAACTACTGACTACTAGATCCTACACAGAAACCCTTGGTTACGAATTCCGAAAGATCCATCCGAATCCGGACGGATCCTCCAGATTTCGGGACTTTGGAAGACATTTTCAATTATTTTCGAATGTACAGGACTATTTTTGATAATTTTCGAAAATAGCCTTGAACATTCGAAAATTATCGAAAATTCGATTGGAAATGCAAAAATGGTCTCCGATTGTGTTTTTGTTAATTTTCGAACATTCAAGGCTATTTTTGAAAATTATCAAAAATAGCCCCATACATTCAAAAATGATCGAAGATTCATTCCAGTTTTGGATTTTCGGATCTTCAGGATTTTCCCAATATCCGGGAATCCACAAATGGAACGAAACTAGTGAGTTTCGGCCATCTCTACTGACTGGTTGTCTAAAGCTATTTCAGACCTTGAAACTTAATTTTTTCTCGAGGCACACCTGTGTTCTTAACGTTGAAAGTAGTAATTACCCATATTTTATGCACATTACAGTATATTTTTCATTCATATTAATGTGGTGTAAAATTACATTGAATGTGTTTATATTTATTTTTATACATTTTAATACAAAAAAACAAAAATGTAAGTTATACTGGTGAAAACATTTCCACTAACAAAATTATGAGGCACAGCTCTTTAAGAAACCCTGTAATATAGTATAGTCTGTATTGTATAATAGTCTTTAAACTTCTTAAATATCTGGTTAATAATGCAGGTAACAAAGTGAAAAATACATCAGAGGGTTGGGGGGCTGGTAACTGACAACTTTTTTTTTTTTTTTTTTTTAAGGTTGAACATGCCCTTTAAGGCAATTTTCCCAGATTTTCAAATTAATGAATACATTGGTTGCCCCTAGAACACTTTTTGTAGAAGGCAATAAAATAAGATTTGTTAATGATAATAGAATTATACAGATTCATGACTGGCAGACTAATGTTTGTCTAGTATTGCATGAGCAAGTTAAACACCTAATGGCAACCTATGCACAATGCTGCAGGTGTCTGTTCCTGACCTTACAGCAATGTGTTGTATATGTAGTATTATTGCCTCTGTTAGGAAGAATCTCCCTGGTCCAATTGTTAAAATTCAGAATAATGAAGGGCAATTAAGATTGATAAACTCATATTAATCCATACAGTTAAAGAGAAGAGATTGGCAGCACTATTAACATATTTCTCATGAACATGCTCTACAATAGTCAATACTCCAGCCATGGTCTCTTCACACGTAGGTTTGATTTGATCTTCAGGTAGCAAAAATTTAAAGGTTCCATTGTCTCGCAGTTCAAATGTATAGGAAAAGTTAACTCCCAAGTCAGCAGCCCAGTCCCGTGATGAACCAGAATTCTCATCTGTTTAAAGGAAATAGAAGTAAACACGTTTCACTTTTGTAGTTTAGGAATATATATATATTTTTATATATATATACACAACCAGAAAGTCTACTGCACACCTCTTTATGTATTCTCTCCTGGTGCTGGTGTATAGGACTATGGATGCTTCACTCCATCATATCTATAGAAAACCAGCAATACACTGCACACAGGATTTGGCTTCAATGCTTTATCACCTGTGTAAATGTACATTTACATGTGTGCTACATAAAGCATTGAAACCCTGTGTGCGGTGTATTGCTGGTTTTCTATAGATATGATGGAGTGAGCACCTTCTTCAGAATACTACATAGACTTTGTGTGTATGTATATATATATATATATATATATATATATATATAATGAAGAAATGGAGTCGCATACATATAAGCAAATAAAGGCTTATATTGTCGCCATATGTTTACACACAGACAACATTTCGGAACGCTTGGTTCCTTTTTCAAGTCAAAAGCATATGTCATATGTAACAAACATCTATACAAACTCAATATTTAAAAGGTAAAACAGGTTTAAACTATACAAGTTATAGTTTAAAAGCTAAAAATATTTTATGATCTAATCGCATTGTTGCCTTAAGACTCCTATGAAAAAAATAACTATTATAATGAGAACAGAAGTGAATGCAGGGCCACCATTAGTAAAATTAGAACCCAACCTTTTTTCAGTAAAATTAGAAAACAATTTCACTCATTCCCCAGTGCAAGTACACTCCCCCAGTGTAAGAAACCATACTTTATGCACCAGCAGAATAAGAAGACACCCCCACAAGCTGCCCCTTACTAGATTCCCTCATTCTTTAAAGTAGGAGAGCAGGAGCTTTTACAGACCGGCCTGCATGATGCTTCTGTTTGTGAGACTGCTGAGCTGAGATGGGTGTGAATCACTTCAAATGTACACATGACTTTCAGGTCTGCCTCTCTGGGGTCCAGGACCCTTAGGGTCCTGTTCAGCAGTACCAATTAAACACCCCTGATGGTGGCCCTTACATTAAAAAAATGTAAGCTCCTGCAGTACATAAAGAGAGGTAATGAGGCATCCTTAGACTTTCCTGTCAATCATCAAGGATGAAAAGCAGGAGAAAGTGGAAAAAAATAGTGATTTAGGAGGAGGAGTTTAGTCAATACAGTATATATGTAAATCATCACATATTAAAATGGAATTTTATGTGAAATTTGCAATGATTTGGCAAATATGAATGGTACATAATAGGCACTTTCCCCCCAAAATAATAAAAGTACCACAATGATTTGCACTTAGCTGGAGACAAAATAAAACATCTGTGCATGTTGTTCTTGAAGATTTGTCTCCTATATTTATCAGTGGTAGCCATCAAAAGAAATGAACAACACAATTTTATTCATATACCCTACAGTGAAATTCTTACATAATACAAGTGATGTAGAGCCAAATCTATACTGGGTACCATGCTTCTGTTTCAGATTATTAGCAGCCTTCTGAGCAACTGTTAACTGTAAAATAAGAAAATAAAAGTCAAGTGTACACAAGGGTAAACAAAAATGTTCTGTACCTTCAATAGATAGGGCAAAGGAAACATACATGTATACATACTGTAGATAACAGCTAATTTAAGAAAAACATTTAAAACACCCTATAGTTTAAAATGTACCATTGATGTAGGTCTGGATATACTGTAAATATAAAATAATAAAGTATTATATTGTTGGTAACTTACCATCTCATTATGATTAACAGAAGGATCCTTTGTGCGACCATATGGGAGAAGAATTAATTGCCCAAAGGAATGTATAGTTAGGTAACACAAAACATCAGCTTTATGCCTTCTCAGAAGATTAGATACAGCTTTAACTTCTGGCTCTGATTCTGGCCCAGTTCCACAGTAAGTAATGTCACTACATTTGTGAGATGCACCAATGCCTAAAAAGCACAAAATAAAATAAATCTCTGCCTCTCTCAAGTTACTCTCTTAATTATAAACTATAGTTCAAGCAGTTTTAATAGGTTTTTGGACCAAACTAATTTTGTACTTTTTCTCCTGTTGTTGTTTTTTTTGCACATTTTGTAAAGTTTGTAAAGATTTCACTACAGAAATATATGGTGTAAAGCCAGCAAGGTTTTTATAAAGCAGCCAAAAGTCAGTTTGCCACAAATAAACTACCAAAACTATTCTATTAAGTCCAAGGTGGCAATAATGCATTGTGGGGACTTTTCAGACCTGTGAATAGTTACTTTTTGTACCGAAAAAAGCTTAAAAAATCCCGATGTTTTGCTACACTATTAATATAGCTATGCTGAAAATGAGCTGTTGTATGCTGAAATATAGCCATTGTGTGTTACCCTATAAACAAAACAAAGAAAATATGTGTGAGTGAAATAAATGCCTGGGGGGATTACATATTTTAGATAAAACAGACAAGTGTTGTGTGTGTTTTAGATTATTTCTCACTACTTTGAACAACTACTTAAAAAAAATTCTGATGAGGTCTGGTGAAAAAAACCCAGCAAAAATAGCACTGCTTTATAAATATGTAAATAATTTCTAACAGCAGAATCAACTCAATTGTCAAGCTACGTTAACGAATGTATAAAGTAAACCGAGCAAAGTAAAGTCAAAATCAAGGAGTGTAAAAAACTAAACTAAAGTTTTGGCTGACAAAGGTACCTTAGGACTAGAGATGGTCGAACTATTGAAAGTTCGGTCCGTTTTCGAACTTTCGAACTATTGTAAAAGTTCGAAAGTTCGAAAACGGACCCATTAAAGTTTATGGGAGGCAAATAGTTCGAAAAGTTTGAGTCAAATACAACTAAAATATTAATGGTAACTTAATGTAAATGGCTGTGGGACCTGGGAAATGGTCTGGGGAGCATGTTCCAATATCCAGGACTTAAGTAAAATCGATTTTACTCTCACGCGCGCTACTTTTGAGCTTTCGCGTTCGAACGTTCAAGGTAACATGGACATTTTACTCGCAGATTCGATACTCGCATATATTCTGTAATGGAGACTTTACTCGCAGATTCGATGTTCTCGACTAGATACCATGTACATTTTACTTGCGGATTCGATACTCGAACGTTCGAACATTCGATAAATCATCGAAAGTCCGGGAAATATCGAAAGTCCGCGTCCGAGATAGTTCGAGAAGTCCGGGTCCGTTCGAACTCGAACAGTTCGGCTCGAACTCGGGTTAGAGTTCGAGTTCTATGCCATCCCTACTTAGGACCCCATAATCATGCATTCTTTATTGGCCTACTACATCATATCTCAAATGTGCAACCTAGGTAATAGGTGCCCAACCCCTAACCTGTTTGAAATAATTACAACCTAATGGACCAAGGGGGTTTCTAGACCTTTTGCAGCAAAATCTAACAAACCAAAAATGAACCTATTCTTCCCCAGCCACCCTACTTGTATTGCCTCCCATTCACCCAGGGCACACTAGGGCCCCATTTTATTCAGAGCATAATGTGCTGCATTCAAAATACTAATAGCTGCCAACAGGGGGTATGCATGAAAAATGTGCACATCTTTTTCAGCAATTGTATGAAGCACCTATGTGGTAGGCAAAGGCTGCTATATAAGTGCATTCACTGGCTTTAACAAAAAAGCAAACTGAGATTCATGCAAAATTCTCTTCTCTGTTCCCAGCTTATGTCCCCTTTAAAGAAGGTAAAAGGAGCAGGAACTATAGCTAAATAATAGGGAAAAAAATGCAATCAGGAAATCATCAAAGTTGTCACAGGCACAAACGATATGCAAATTAACTTGTACAGCACACCACAGTCTCAACCTTGATAGAATGAGGATAAAATGTGCATATTGCATATTGAGATATAGGCACAGCGATAGTGTCAGTAGCTGAAATATAAAATACCTGCCACTAAAGTCAGTAAAATATTAACATTTATATTCTATTATAATGTAATAAAATACTTATGTAAACAAGGCCTCAAAGGTCAATGTACAAGAAGGCTTATCTGTATCATTTGCTTCTAAATAAACATCATAAACCATCACATTGTAATTCAGATAACATTCTTTAAAAGATAATACATTGGCATTACAATTAAGATTAAAGTTCTTCTGATTTAAGAATGGGTATAATATAATAATGTATTACATTATTACTTTAAACATTCCTTTTAATTTCATACAAAAAGTTACTAAGGAAAATGGCCACCATGACTTTAAATCTCCTTTGACATTGCATTTATTCCACTGTGTACATTTTACTTACTGCACCATGCTGAGGCGAAATTTCGATTAAGGTCCACTCCAATGCAGGTTTCATTATTATAAGATGAGCGAGATTTTCTCCAAAGACGATCCTATGTTTGTGAAAGAAAATATCAGAATTGCTGTAGATAACCATTTTCTAACTGTGTGACTGAATATTCTTGAATCAAATCTATCAATGTATACTGAACTCTTCAATACTGAGTGTTTTATTTAAAAAGCCACTGTTTGAGTATTTTCCATTACTGAAGTTTCTTGCAGACCATGCTGGTTCTTAACTGCGTGGCTATTCAGTATTTTACAGCCCTGTGGTATGGTATACGGCACTAACGCTCACATTTATTGATATATCATTTATTGTGGACATGGTTACAAAATACAGATAACAGCAAGGATATATTGGTTGATATGCACCTTAGTGTCAAATCATATTAAAAAGAACAGTGCATGATTTACTCAAAAACATTTTTTCAAAATGTTGTAATTTCCATAAGTTAAATGAAAACTAAAATCTACGGTAAGCCTGTTATTTTCGGAGTAACATAAGGCACTTGAAAAGAGGAAAATCACATTAAAAGTTGAAAAAGGTGATAGAAAATTCAAAAGCGAGATTGAAAAGTTAAAAATTATGGACAAAAAATTGTGCAACTTGGTTTCAATTGGGTTTGAATCTGATTTTCAGAATTTAAATATATTCTGTGGAACTGCTGGGGGAATGAAACTCACTGGTTTCATTCATCTCTAGTTAACATGTTCGCCTAATTAAAATGTATTAATGTTACTGCTGCTTTCTCTTTTCCTTAAGCTGTTATTATGCCGGTAGCCAAATATTTTCTCCACAACAGTGCATATAATAGCATTAGGCTTAGTTTTTCATAAGGGTGCATTTTGGTTCACCCACTAGGTATATCTGTTTTATTCAGTTAGATCAACTGGACTTGAAGTTTAGTTCTTGAAGACGTTTCGCTAGTCATCCGACTGGCTTTCTCAATTCAGAATGACTTGTACAGGAATCTGTTGGCAGTAATGCCAACAGATTCTTGCCAACAGATTCTTGTACAAGTCATTCTAAATTGAGAAAGCCAGTCGAATGACTAGCAAAATGTCTTCATGAACTAAACTTTAAGTCCAGTTGATGTAACTGAATACAACAGATACACCATGACCTGGATGAACGAGAACCTTCACAAGCATATTCACCCACTAGGGTGCATTTCACATGCAATTTAGTGCAATGTTCCCCTGTGTTATAGCAAATTGTTCATTAATTTAAATGCCACCGTTATGCGTTAATGCACATAACAGTAGCCAATAGAAGTAAATGTATGGTAGCGTTCACACTTGGCTGCTGAAAAGTAATGCGTTTTAAAAACTGTACTGCATGCAGCAGATTTTTGCATCAAAGCATAGTGGTGACATTTAAATAAATGTCAATGTAGCCTAAAGGTCTTAGCATGGTATATTTATTACTAGACTTGTAATATTGCAAACACAATAGGTTGTTACCTTCATACCACTTTGCCACTAGAGATGGTATCCAGATCCGTCTCAGACCCGGATCCAACATGGAACCCCTCGGTTCTGAAATCTGAATGTTCTGTCTGAAACCGGACGGATCATTTGGATTTCAGGAGTTCGGATCCCGTTTTCGAGGATTATCGAACGTTCAAGCTATTTTCAATAATCCTCGAAACGTTCAAAAATCCTTGAAAATACGATCGGAAATGTTCATTGTACTCAAAGTACAATTGGAAACATGTAAGCGGTTTCCGATCGTATTTTCGAGGATTCTCCATTGTTCAAGGGTATTTTCAGGATTATCGAAAATAATTTGAACTTTCGAAAATGGGATCCGAAGTCCCGAAAGCATGCTCCGTTTTTGGATCTTCGATTTTTTCCAAGATCCATAAATCCGAAAATGGAACGTACCTTAACAAATTCTGCCATCTCTAGTTGCCACCTGTGATCTTCTCTTTTGGCTCCTTTACCACTTGGGCACTAGGAGACTAATGTCTAAAAGTCTGTGTTATGATTTTTAATATTGGCTTTCTTACCGTTGTCCAGGAGTAAATATATCCATCAATATTGAGAACAGGTACGATGTAGAAGTCGATGTTGTAAAGTGCTTTCTGCAGAAGAGGATTGGTCTTGTGACTTTCAAGAATCTGATTTTAAAAAAAAACATTAATATTATTTCTTTCAGCTGGTTTTATATTTTCAGTTGATGTATAACTAAAGAATAAAACTAAAAATCGTGTATTGTTAAATTACCCCCAACCCCCAGACTGCAATAATTTGCTAGACTATGTGCCAGAAAGAAGATATGCACCCAATCTTGTGCTCCAAAGAGGATTGGGATATCTCCTTATTATCCACAAAGGTAAGTATTTCTGTCTGAGTTAGGTTGATTTCAGGGGTTCAATGAAGCAAGCTTATGGAGTCCTGGCATGTAAGATATGAGGTCCACCCCCATGCACATCTGTGCCCCGTCAGGTAAGTATCAATACATCCAGTTGATGGTAGGCGCACTCAAAAATGCTTTGCAAACAATAATTTATTTGGTGCTGAAAACCATATACACAATTTTCAGCACCTAATAAATTATGATTTTTGAGTGTACCTCCCTTCAACTGGATGTATTGATTTCAAGGGTACTATATTCCCTGAGGAAGTGGGTGTGGTTTGTGGTGGTGGGCATGGCTTATGACTGTGGGTGTGGTGTTAACTAACATTGTCTGGTGAACTGGAGGGCTGACTAGACACTGGCTGGTGAAATGAAGAGCTAACTTGACACTGGCTGGTGAACTGAAGTGCTCGCTTAACAGTTGCTGCTGAACCCCCCAGCCCTCTAGTTCAACAAACACGGTTAGTTCAGCCCTTCACTTCAGCAGACACTGTAAGGTCAGCCCTCCAGGCTCACTATGCCTCATGGGAGAGGCACCTGTGGCTGGATTTTGCAGGTAATTTAGCAATATACCAATTTGAATTTTGGGATAAACTTCTGTAAGTTTACAACTGTTTAAGTACATAGATGTGTGAATGTGAGAAATGTTTTTTAAGTGTAAATTGAAATGTAAATACACATGATTATAATAGGAAGCTTCTATTAAAAGATATATGTAACCAAGGATGAGATACATGAGAGGGAATCATAACTGTAATTTTCCTAAAATTCTGCATGAGCAATTGAAAGGATAGCTTCAATAGAGGGCTGGATACGTTTCTAACAATACATTAGTATTGAAAATGTTGATCCAAGGATCCTTTCTTATTGCTATTTGGAGTCATGAAGGATTTTTCTGTTGGTTTTTTTTGTTTGTTTGTTCGTTTTCACCTTTTTCCTTTTTTTCCACCTACCTCTGGATCAACTAGGTAGGTTGGGTAGGTTTCATAAGTAGTGTAAAAAGGTTGGACAAGATGGACATATGACTTTATTTAAAGGGCAACTGTGGTCTCAAAACAAGTTAGGGTTAAATGAAAGCCTGCAGTATTTCCTTTACACTGAGCCAACAATCACATCTCTGGCTGGAGCCTGTGAGAAATTACATTGGGGTGAATGTTCAAACTTCCTGTTTCCAGTAGGTTGAGTGACATCACCTGACCTCTGCCGGCCCTTTTCCCCCGGGGGAGAAGCATGCTCAGTTGACACTTATTGCTGGGGAAATCAGGAAGTACCTGAGCAAAAAATTGACAGTTGAGAAGGGGAGCCTATAAATGCAGACAGGCTGGCCACATGACTACAAGCTGGTCACAAATTTTATCTAGAGATGTGATTTAGGTTTTATTTTGAAGGTGTGATGGAAGGCTTTTTACATAATTCTTACTAGTTTGGAAGAATTTGAAACCACAGTTACCCTTTAATCTCAATTACTATGTACCTATGCAAAGGAATTGAGAAACCCAGTCGGATGAGTAGTAAAAATTCTTCTAGAACAAAACTTCAAGTCCTTTTGATCTAACTGAATACTATAGAAATGTAAAAGGAACATTGTTAGAATTCCACACCTCCTTAACAAACCATTGACAAAATGCCATAGAAATCCATTCCCGAGCATGAATTCCACAGTCCATCCAAATTATCTTTTTATTCTTTTCAGAAGGCCAACCAATCTGTGAAATTAATAATAAGTCATTTTTAAATAAATTAGGAACAATAAGGAAAGGATAAAATAATGTCTGTGTTCACTACAAATTGCATGAGTATCCACATTTCATGACTAGCCATGAGAAAGCTCTCATTGGGGCGAAATACATTTGGAGCTTGTGATGGTTGTGAGGTTCTCAGTGTTCTAGTGTTGCAGCTGTGTGTGTATGTGTGTGTGTGTGTAGGGGGGGTTGTAAAATATTTTGTGATTAAAATTTGTGGCGCAATAGACCTTTCCTTTTTCTCTTTTTTAATGTTTAGCATTAGTATTATTAGGTAGGGCAGATATATATACAGTTATACAGTTGCAAGTAAAAGTATGTGAACCCTTTGGAATTATATGGATTTCTGCACAAATTGGTCATAAAATATGATCTGATCTTCATCTTAGTCACAACAATAGACTATCATAGACAAACATTTTGCAGGAGAACCTAAGGCCATCTGACCACCAGCTGAAGATCAGCAGGACATGGGTGTTGCAACAGGACGACGACCCAAAGCATAGAGTTAAATCAACAACAGAATGGCTTAAACAGAAGAAAATTTGCCTTTTGGAGTCCTGACCTCTGATCTCAACCCAATTGAGATGGTGTGGCATGACCTCAAGAAAGCGATTTACACCGGACATCCAAAGAATATTGCTAAACTGAAACAGTTCTGTAAAGAGGAATGGTCAAGAATTACTCCTGACCATTGTGCACGTCTGATCTGTAACTACAGGAAATGTTTGGTTGAAATTATTGCTTTAACCAATTAACCCATTAACCAAGGGTTCACATGCTTTTTTCCACCTGCACTGTGAATGTTTACATAGTGTGTTCAATAAAAACATGAAATAATTTATTTATTTGTGTGGTATTAGTTTAAGCAGACTGTGATTGTCTATTGTTGTGACTTTTGACCAATTTATGCAGAAATCTATTCCAAAGGGTTCACATACTTTTGCTTGCAACTGTATGCATCTAGGTATTTACCTATATTATTGATTATTCACAAGGCAACCTAGGCTCCTTATTAAATAATAAAAATATCCCCTCTTTAAAAATTACAAGAGTGACTCATATGACAACATTGCTTTAGGCCCCATGTAGTCCTAATTTTGCAATATACAATATTCTACAAGGCTACAGATATTCTGAATGTAATATCATGGAAAAAGTCTCACTTTTTATTTGAAATGTCATGGAATACACACTGGGCACCTCCTTAATCAGCAGTCATGGAAACATACTGAGTGGTAATAAATGTATGAGTGATTCTAAAGTACACATGTACAATTGCAGGCCCAATCCACGACTCACGAGTTGGTGTATGGGCCTTGGCCAGGCTGTTTGGCCATTCAGCCGGGTGTCATCGATGATCCAACCTAGCGGATCATCAGCTATGGCAACTGAGCGGCCACACACCAACTAATAGTGGGCCGAAACAGACATTCATCTGTCACGCGTAATTTAAATGTAATGTAACAGTCAGTTTTATTATAAACTGATTTCGTTTATTATTTTTAGCACATTTACACAACTCTTTGTAAATAAATGACAATCACTTATTCTGAATTTATAATATTTAAACAGAAATAAAAATACTTCTGGTTGCATTAATAGGCTTACTTTGAAATAGTAAATAGGCCTTATCTCAAATGTTGAACCAAGGTAGTGCATAGTCACTAGGTCACTGTAAGTCTGGCTAACATTAACCATCCATTCATAAATCTGTAAAATAAGTCCATAATAATATAATAAATGTCAATACAAGGAATGACACAAAATTAACAGGATAAAAAGTAACAGCATATAAAAACTATTACTATTAGGCACAGTAGGCACGTGCCTTGGGGCACGTGTGGCTGTCAGCTCTTTTCCTTTTTGATCCTCTACTGTTGGGTATTTTTATTTGATGGACGTCAGTTTTTTAAAAAGCATCTGACATCCTCCTCTGATTTACACTTAATCACTTTAATATTGTATTTTAAACACAAACAGGTTATTTTTTCTTTAAATAAATCTTTAAAGGATTTGGGTGTCTTTTATGAAGCCTGTACAGCAATGTATGCAATCCCTAAACACGGAACCCCTCGGTTCCCAAATCCGAAATCCCAAAGATCCGAAAAAGGACTGAATTTTCAAAGATTTTCGAATGTACGGAGCTATTTCAGATAATTTTCAAAAATATCTTTAAACGTTCGAAAATCCTCGAAAATATGATCGGAGACCACCTTCGAGTTCTGATCGGATTTTCTACGATAATTTTCTAAAATAACCTTGAATGTTTGAAAATATTCAAAAATATGATCGGAAACTCGAAAGTTGTCCCCGATCGTATTTTCGAGGATTTTCGAACGTTCAAAGATATTTTCGAAAATTATCGAAAATAGCTTCGTACATTCAAAAATCTTTGAAAATTTGGTTCATTTTCAGATCTTTGGGATTTTCCCGAGATCCGGGAATCTGAAAACGGAACGAAACTATGTAGTTTCGGCGATCTCTACCCTAAATATGATACACAAACAAAATGCTAATTTCTTCACAAAAAACTAGTGTCTTACCACATCCATTGGGTGATACTTGGCATAATTAAAATCAGCCAGCAACCTTTTCGATCTTCTGTACTCACTCACCATACTGTTGTCTATAAATTTTTGAACATCATTTATGATGACCCTGGTGATGATAACAGTAAGAAAATCAATTATTACATTTCCTTTGTCTAGTGATTTTTTTACCCATCATAAGTAGGTTTGAATCTAAAAAGTGAAACAAGCACTAACAATATTGATCTACTTCTTAGGGTCAGGCCCCACTGACTCGATTCTCACTCTCTTTTAAGTGTGTTTTGTGTTTTATTGAAGTGATTGCAATCAAAATTTTTAGTGTGGATTGCATGCACTCTGATAACAGAATACCGTATGTGAAGAATCGCAGCGCAAATGCACAGGTAAATTTACGTGAAACATGCTACATTGGGATTTTGCACGTGTTTCTGTGCGTTGCTAGTGTGGCCACAGTTGTACTTTATAGATACTATCAGGAAAATGTAATAAAAGTTCTTGGGGGAGATTCAATATGCCCCTTTTCCATCTAAAACCCACATTAACCCTAAAGAATTTGGGTTAACGTGGGTTTTGGACGGATTTTCGAGCACAGCGCCATTTCCGAATGCTTTTGGAAATAGCGCTGTGCTAACGATCCAAAACCTGTAGTGTTAAGTTTTGCGCTACTTTGTAGCGTGAAACTTAATGCTACGGCTTATGGAGCGTTAAAGTGCCGCTCCTTACCTTTGCCCGATCCCGCGATGCAATAACTGACTTAATCTCGTTATTATTGAATCTCCCCGCTTATGTTTAAAAATGGTGCTAATTTTGCCCCAACCAATCAGATGCATACACAACCCCTATACAGCTCTGCTCTGAACTAAAGGGACATCTCTGGGCTAGAAACAGTTCATCTTTATTCACACATAAAAATAACATGAATCACACAGTGAGTGTCCAAGCTTACAACCTGGTATGACGCGTTTCATGGATTACTTCCGTTTCATCAGAGACCAATAGAGAGCCCTATCCACAGTTTTCCATTTAAAGGTGAGAGTGCCTCAAAACATGTGTGCAAAATAGTGCAATTAACAAGATAACAATTAACAAGATAACAATTAACACTTACATCTACAACCATTAATAACACCACTTGGTACCATAGTAAACCCCATAAAAACCCCATAAAAACAGATAAGCAATGATTAAAATATATATTCTCAGGGTGAACCTATAGTGTTCACCCCAGCATATGTAGATGTAACTATAAGTGTCATATATAAAGAAAAAGGAATGTAACATTAGAATGCAACATAAAAATGCTACATAGGTTGGTAAAACAAATGAATCATTATATAGGCACTGGTCTAAAGCATAGTTCTCCAAAAGTAAATTACAAAAACACCATTTAAAATCAATAGTGGGGAAACAAAGCCCCTGGTGATAAGGATAGCGAGGACTGAATGTTACTAAAGGTAAGTATAAACAGAAAAATATTTTGTATTATATACCTATACCCCTAAACCCCCTTCACATGGATATGTACTGTTTAAATGGGAAACAGATATAGATATAAACAAAATGGGAAGCAGAAATAGATATAAACTAAATATAAACAAATTATGAATCAGATATGGGTATAAATAAATTAATTAAATAGATATATGTACATATGAGGGTGGAAGATGAAAAATTGGGCTATAGATACAGTAAACCCCCACAATCGTGAACCACCATAACCATGGCAATAATTATTATAATGACAATTGTAATAATCATGATTGAGATCAGAAAATCAAAGTAAAGTGCAAATGCGTAAATATAACCATATATAAATATTTAAATACATGAATATATAGACATAAATTCATAAATATAAAAATATATAAATATAGGAATATATAACTATATAACTGAAGAGATGTGTCTATGTATAAAAAAGCATGAAAATACCATAAAAATACCTGGATGTTTGAAGAGCTTAAATAAAATGTAAGAGAGACAGTGGTATAATATACAATATAACATAACCACACATATATAACATAACCACACATATATAACATAACCACACATATATAACATAACCACACATATATAACATAACCACACATATATAACATAACCACACATATATAAAAAAAATGTTTTTTCTACCTCAGTCCAAAAAACAACTCAATTAAAACTTGGAGTTCAACCCCAGAGGTTCCAAAGTTCTCAACTTATGTATCCATAGAGCCCTCCTCTCTTATCTAACATTACCCTATCAATAATTTGAAAACTACATTTATTTTGTCCATTGTGATGATCTATCATATGTGTCGAGACTGCCTTATGTGGATCACCTCTCTTTATGGAGTTGATATGCTCCATGATCCTTTTATAAGCAGGTCTCAACGTCTATTCGACATATTGCTTATGACATACATTACATGTGGCTAAATATACTACATATGTCGTAATGCAATTACCATATGAGGTCATATTGTATCAATATCCTGTTGAAGTGCTCACAAAGTCTTTCGATTATTTAAGATAAGGACATAATGCACATCTCTTACGATCCACACTTATAGCATCCCTTATGCCATAACCATCTCCTCTCGTATTAAGGTAGGACTAAAGAGACCGGGGTACAAGATACTCCCTATGGTGACACCTTTACTGTAGGAGAATTTTGGTTTCTCTGCTATAAGTCCACATAATTTTGGATCTTGCATCAATATCCCCCAATGTTTATTTATAGTTTCTCTAACCGTTTTGGAGTCTCTGGTTAAGTGCTTACAAAGTAAGGAGTTTTATTTCCTATCTCCTCATTTTTCTGTTTTCTCTTCACACCACATATTCTCTTATACCTCTTAGACACCAAAAAGTTCCTATCTAGAGATATAGCTCTCTCATATGCTTCCTTAAAAACTTCCATAGTATATCCTCGCTGGGACAACCTGTCCCACAGCTGCATGGACTGTTCCTGAAAGCGATCCCACGTATTACATATATGCCTTAAGTTGACAAATTGCCCATATGGTATGCCTAATGTTACACTCTTATTATGTGCAGAGTTCGCATGTAGGATAGCATTCCTTGTGATAGGCTTACTAAACATGTCAGTTGATACTGTCCCATCCTGAGCTATTAACAACAGATCCAAAAACTCGATCTGAGTATCGTGCAGATGGTGTGTAAAGCCTATACCCCAATCTGTTCCTTTTGTTCGGAGTGGAGCCATTTACGGGTGGTGTATGCATATGTTGAGAGCAGCGGCTGGACCGCTACCGCTACCATTGGTCACCATTACTTTGTCCTGGATGAGCTCCTACAGACTGATCTACAGGTTGCGTAAGTGTACCCAACCAATCAGATGTTAGCTTTCAAATGGTACATAACATCTGATTGGTTGTGGCAAAATTAGCACTATTTTTAACGATAAGAACTTTTATTATGTCTCCCTTCAAGAATGAATATTTTTTACTTCACTCCACAAGTACAATATCCTATTAATAATACTGGCTTCGGACTGCTCAGAAATGGTTTAGCCAATGTTATAATGTATGGCAGCACCAGTTCACCAGCCAGACCAAAACCATAATGTAGATAGTGAATAAAGGAAGACTGCTTTCTGAAATAATTTGATTGGTTCTTTCCTATGCAAGGAAATGTATTGTGGGCTTTAGCAGACTGTAGTTGCAGTCTTTAATGACATCTTGGTATTGGTATTCATAAATCTCTGTTACCGTAAAATAATACATGATGGACATTACTTTACACTTGTTATTTTACATGGTGGATGTTATTTTACACAGCGTTGTGAAATAAGGGGGTACTTTGTGCTTTTATTATTGGACATAAGTACTGCTGGTTTCTTTTAAATAAAAATGCCAGATTTAAAAGAAACCAGCATTACATGTGTCAAATAATAAAGGCAAATCCTTAAACAATAAGGTACATCCTTTTACTTACTATGGGCCCTATTTCTAAAAGATCGATATCGTTATCGAAAAAATAACGATCGTTATCGTAAAATAGCGATTGTTATCATAAACTCACGATCGGTATTTTCCGATAACGATCGCTATTTTCCGATAACGATCATTATTTTTCCGAGAACGATATTGATCTTTTAGAGATAGGGCCCAATGTGCCTCAGCACTTCATGACCCCACTCTGTTAACTTTATGTGGTCTCAAATAATAAAATATAAAGTCACAATCAACTTTATGTCCAATCACCTGGGCCTGAGGGGGTGACACAATTGCTGAAACAAGCAGTTATTATAAATAAAAAAAATGGAGTAAAGTCTAAAGGAGAATGTATATTTATAAACAAACAAGTGTATAATATTATAATAAATGTTAGTATAATAAACCAAAGCCAGAGAGTATACATACAATAAGGCAGCATGAAATGAGAGTGTGAAAATGACTATGAAATAACAATGAATATAATGTATGTGTGTATATATATATATATATATATATATATATATACTAAAAACAGTATCATCCTCTCCTTATCAAGTAGTAATGCTAAACTAATATATAAAACCTGAGTTTTCCTTCCAACACTATAAAGCTTTGTATTTCTTTATTCCAAACATAAACTTTTCACATCTTTGACAGCAACTGTTGGGCTTGAACCTTCCTGAGAACCTTTTCTTGTAACTGCCTATACAGCAGCTTCTCTGTTCCCCTTCAGCATCCTTCTCAATCTTCTGGGGGACCTCCTCAGAGACAGGTGCCCGTAAAGGGACAAAAATCTTTCCAGAGCACTTAAGAAGATATTTATATTATTGCATATCTGGTTCCCCACTCCCTTTTGCCATTACTGGAAGGCTAAAACAACTCAATTGAACACTCTAAAGTTAAGATCAAAATAAAAAATTCTGCAGAAACACTCCACTACGTGTTTTACTAATTACAGCTTCATTAAGACATCAAGTATACCACATCCAATACTAAGCCACAATCTAAATTCTTACATCTTAATAAAAAAATAAGCACATTTTATTTCTCATGAATCCATGACTACAAATGTGGCATCCTATGACTTACATGGTTGAATGACTGAGATCTTCAGAATGAACCATTGTTTCACAAATGTTTCTAAACCTGGATGCAAATCACGGGCTTTTCTACACCTGCGGCAATGGCTCTTATTGTTATATCTGATTTCAATGATTTAGATGTTTGTTGCAGATTTTTGCAGACTTACGGGGAGATTCAATAAAGTTCTTATTGTTTAAAATGGTGCTAATTTTGCCCCAACCAATCAGATCTTATTTAACATTTGAAAGCTAATATCTGATTGGTTGGGGCAAAATTAGCACCATTTTAAACGATAAGAACTTTTATTGAATAACCCTGTTAATGTAGATTGGTTTGTAAGGACTGCAAATTAATTAAACCCCAGAACAGACACTTGGTACACTACGCTAGTCCACATAAATTATACCTCCAACCGTGCTCTGTTATCTATTCTTTCATCCAATTATCTTTTCCCTGGAAAAGTGTATTCAGTAAATCTAGGTACACACCTACCGATTTTTCCTCCTGACCGACCGTTCGATACTTTCGACCGGTCGGCCAGGAGGAAGGACTGTCGGTCGCGGCAAGAGCAGCCGCGTCCAATAGTTACCGTGATTGATCGTGTGGTCCATAGAGGACCGCACGATCGGACGAGGTTTTCCACCATGTCCGATCGTCCTTTCATCCGATTCGGACGAACGGTCGATCGGACATGGGCACATTCGGATGCGATAATTTCGGTCCGATCGACCGATACACTGAACTATCGGTCGATCGGACCGAAATATCTCATCGTGTGTACCCAGCTTAAGGCTCACAGACCTTTATGCAATAATCACTTGTGCAACACAATATCCAAATTGTTAACACCACACTCACTGCTATACAAAGTCCAAGGGGGAGATGCAATAAATTTCCCTGATTGCATTGTGTAAATGCGAGAGGTAA
Organism: Hymenochirus boettgeri; assembly: GCA_019447015.1. Classification (NCBI taxonomy): domain Eukaryota; kingdom Metazoa; phylum Chordata; class Amphibia; order Anura; family Pipidae; genus Hymenochirus; species Hymenochirus boettgeri. The sequence goes on from CM033477.1 coordinate 89,491,707, forward strand.
GTCGCAACCTTTTGCACGGCTTTAAAGCCACAATTGAAAAGGTTTTAATTTTGGTGCAAAAAACGTGTGCAGTTATCATCTCTAAATTTATTGCATCGCTTGCACTGAATTATTTCCAAAAGTCTTTAGAAAGGGTGCAAGCGATGCAAAATGAATAAAAAAAACCCTCGCTAACCCTATATTACATCAGTTAGCATGGGTTTTGCACTTATTTTTCCCCTTAGCACAGAATATTGCATCTCCCTGCAAATGCTTACTTACTTCCTGCAAAACATGTATTTCCCATTCTACCATGCTGATTACTAAAAGTATACCAATACAACTTTGCTCTCTCTATATAGATATTTTATTTATACATAAGGGTGGGAGCTGCTACTATTGTTCTTACTATTGTTGTTTTTGTAAACATATAGAATCGGGGAGTTTCTGGCCATAAGAGAAAAGAGAAAAAAACAATAGCACCATCCTCTGATTATCACACTATATTGGATATTCTAATAAAGCATGATTAGTGTATTCTGTTTGCATTCCCCTGCCGTTTTTTAAATTCATAATTAATTTCTTATAATAAAAAATATTGTATGTATATATATATATATATATATATATATATATATATAATAATAAAAATATTGATTTGGTAACATACTCATATGGTATAAAACTGTGATGAAGCTTCTCTTTTAATGATGACAGAAATAAAAATGGAACCCGAACAATAATTTCTTTTCCAGTTTGAATGTTTTCTACCATGGTTGGCCTCCAGAGATCAAGCTATATTGAAAACAAAGTAATTTTAGAAAGACATATTAATGCACAGTAGATATACACAACTCAGCTGATCGCTAAACGCCTGCAAGTTCGGCCCATTCTGTTGCTTTTGCGATTGAGAATAAGCAGCAGAAGGCTGGCGATGGAATGAGGGCTGGTAAGCACGTTTAAATTCCGAATTGGGGCATTTCAACCCTAGCAAAGTCTAGGTTATGGGCCACTGCAAGTACAGTACTCAATTTTATTGTCACAAAACTTAGAAACTCAGAAAACATAACAATGAAATAAAGAAGATAGGGCTTCATGAATGAAATTGCTGTTACTTACTTGCAATTCTCTGCAGAGCCTTTGAACAAGCACAGTTTGATCTTTTGTTTGTAGGACAAGTTTAAAAACTTGATCTCTGAAAAAGATGAAGCTTTCTTAGTATCAAATTAATGGCACATTAAAATTCATTAATTAAAATTCAATTCAATATAAATAAGAAGGGGGGTACAAAGCACTAGAAGTGCAGTTAGCCGAAACGTTGAACCAAATTACCAACTGATTATTAACTGTAATGTTAAAAATTTACTGTCGATTCCATAAAAAAATATTGTAAATCACAGCAGTAGTTTATTAAATAGAGAATCTACACAGCATGAGCATAAGAAATAAAGGAAATACCTACCCATTGTACTGAATCTTTAAACATAACCCTTCCAATGTTAAAGTGCAAACAATGAAGATTAGTAACTTCATTCTGTTGAATTTTTAAAACCATTTGGCTTAAAGATCCTTCTTTTAAATACCATCTGCAAAGAGTCATAAAGGCAGGTTATCTAAACACATTATATTCGAACTGCACCTATATCTAATCAGAATTGAGTACAAAGAAGAAGTGCTTATCTTTACAAACAAATCCATCTTGTTCTAATAACCTGGGGACCAAAGTCAATAAATGACAATAATACCACAATAAACTTGAAGTTTAGTTCTTGAAGTCTAGTTAATCTAACTGAATACCACAGAAATATCATGACCTGGAATTAATGAGAACCTTCACAAAATGGGAAGGGGGTTGGGATAATATACAGTAGCTGTTGTGATCTCACCATTAAAATCAAAATTAACATAATGTGAAACGTAACGTAATGTGAAATCTTGCTCAACAGGATGCAAGAGTTCTGTGGCATAGATGGCTTAGTTCTCCAGTGGTTTAACTCCTTCCCGGCTGGCAGAACACGAAGGGTATCCTTGGGGTCCTTTCTCTCCAATCCTGAAATATGGAGTACCCCTGGGTGCAATACTATCCCCTCTGCTGTTCACCATATAAATGTTGCCACTGGGAAAATTTGTACAAAAACATGGCTGGCCTGACATATCATTGCTATGCCGATGACATCCAACTGTATTTATCATTCAAACCTGGTGTCACAGACCATATTCCACATATAAACGCATGCTTAGCTGAACTTCAGGAATGGATGAATGATAACTGGCTAAAACTAAATGCTGATAAAACTGAAGTTCTAGTTATTGGGGGTCAGAGCTCGACAGCAAAGCAGCTCCAGTTTCAGCCAGTACCATTAAGAATAGAAGGCTCAGACCTGAACAACTCAGACTTTGTGCGCAGCCTGGGTATACTAATTGATGGGGAACTAAGCTTCAGGAACCAAATCTCACCTGTTGTAAAACATTCCTTCTTTCACCTAAGGAACATTGCAAAAATAAATCACCTCATTCCTCCAGCAGATCTTCCAACCCTGGTCCATGCATTTATCACATCACGGTTGGACTACTACAATGTTCTCTATTCAGGCCTTCCAAAAAAAGACCTGCACCGCCTGCAGCTAGTATAGAATCCCGCTGCAAGGCTATTAACAAGCCAACCCCATCATTGCCATATAACACCAACCCTTCGCTCACTCCACTGGTTACCGATAAAATGGAATAATCTGTTTAAAAGGGGAACTGTGTTCCAAAAATGACTTTAGGTAAATTGATAGGAATTGCTCTCATTTTTGTCTGATATAGCTGCTACATTACCAGGTCCCCAGCACTTCCTGCTTCCTGCTCTGAAACCCTGTGACAGTCACTCTGTCCTATGTCTCCTCCTGCCCTTGCAGCCCCCCTGGTCCCTCCCACTCATGGGCGCCCATGGCCCCTCCTTTGCAGGCCCCCTTGGCCCCTTCCCTTAAAGTCCTATTTGGCGCCACCCACTCATGGGTGCCGTTACCCCACTCACTCATGGGTGAATTGTCCCTGCCCACTTGTGGGTGCAGCCTGGGTATACTAATTGATGGGGAACTAAGCTTCAGGAACCAAATCTCACCTATTGTAAAACATTCCTTCTTTCACCTAAGGAACATTGCAAAAATAAAGCACCTCATTCCTCCAGCAGATCTTCCAACCCTGGTCCATGCATTTGTCACATCACGGTTAAACTACTACAATGTTCTCTATACAGGCCTTCCAAAAAAAGACCTGCACTGCCTGCAGCTAGTATAGAATCCCGCTGCAAGGCTATTAACAAGTCAACCCCATCATAGCCATATAACACCAACCCTTCGCTCACTCCACTGGCTACCGATAAAATGGAAAAATCTGTTTAAAAGGGGAACTGTGTTCCAGAAATGATTTTAGGTAAATTGATAGGAATTTTTGTGTGATATAGCTGCAATATCACCAGGTCCCCAGCACTTACTGCTTCCTGCTCTGAAACCCTGTGACAGTCACTCTGTCCTATGTCTCCTCCTGCCCTTGCAGCCCCCCTGGTCCCTCCCACTCATGGGCGCCCATGGCCCCTCCTTTGCAGGCCCCCTTGGCCCCTTCCCTTAAAGTCCTATTTGACCCCTCCCACTCATGGGTGCCGTTACCTCACCCACTCATGGGTGAATTGTCCCTGCCCACTTGTGGGTGCCGTGAAAACTGAAAAGGCTGTTTTCACATAGTGGGAGGGTAGGGCTGTAGATTCCCTTACTTTCTCTGTGAGGATCTTCACGAAGGGGGAGGGACTTCCTGTCTCCCTCACACACTGAAGTCTGAGGCTGTGCTCACCGATGGCAAGGTGGAGGTGCAGCCTTAGGAATGTCACATGTCATCCTCCCACCCATTAACTTTCTGGTCTGTAATGTCTTTCTATCTCGGGCTGTGGAACACGTAAAGAGTTGGTTGATGGCTTGTTTTAAAGGTAGGAAACTGGCCTTTCATTTAAAAGCAACTTGTATGGAGACCACAATTCCCCTTTAAGATCAGCTTATTAACATTCAAAACCTTGCACAATCTTGGACCTGGATACCTTAAGTATTTGCTGCAGAGACAGAGCCTTCTGTCATGCTGCCCCTACACTTTGAAACCTCCTGCCACACCCAATCAGGACATCCCCATCCCTGGAAACATTTAAATCCAAACTGAAAAGCCACCTGTTTAGTGTAGCATTTATGAAGACCTGACTATTTCCTCTGTAACACCGACTACTGTATTGATCTGAGACACATCTATGCGCTTTGAGTCCTTTAGGAGAAAAACACTTTACAAATGTTATTGTATTGTATTGTTTTATTGTATTGTACATGAAGAAAAGTAAAGGAAAATGCAAAGATGAGCAGCTTAACTTGACTTTGCAAACACACCAAGCTTATTGGGTAAAGAGGGGGAATTTTAATTGATTGCTTGTGTTGATGTACTTGGGATTACTGAGACTTAGTTGTATGAGAAAAATGTCAGATCTGTGCAAATAGATGACTATGATATTTTTCAGAAGGAAAGATGAATTAAAAAGGGAAGAGCAGTTGGAGTTCGTCTAGGAGTAAAACCACATTTAAAGCCTTGCATTAAAGAAGTGTGAAGGCAAACACAGGTGACAATGTGTAGGCATAATGGGCAGATTTTCAGTAAGCAGCAAGATGATAATAAATGTTTATTGGAGTATGATATACACTACCAAATGGAAAGGCTTGCTTATCAGGGTAGTCTAAATTCATGGGAGATTTTATATATCCACATGCTGGAAATGGAAAGGGTTCAGAGAAGGGCAACTAAAATAATACACATAGTTAAGTTGATCCAGGGATATTTCCGGTTGCCACTTGGATGAATTTTTTTCCCCTTCATAATTCTGGTGGGTTTTTTTTGCCTTCCTCTGAATCAACACTTAGGCAGGAAGTGTGGGTATTGTTGAGTGGGTTGAACTAGATGGACATATGTCTTTATGTAATCTCAAATACTATACTACAAGATAGGTAGTATAGATAGGTAATCTAAATTAGAAAAAGCATACTGAGTTTTATTTTTGTGCTTCCATTATTTTAGCATAAAATAAAGGGTCAAATTTACTAAGAGCTCAGTGGTAAAATATGGGGTTAAAGCCTCAGGAAGGAAGCTTTACATACAGTGATAGCAGCTCTGAGTAAATCTCCTTAGGGTAGGCAGTACAAGATAAACACATAACATGGTTTTGTAGGCATTGAACAACAACAAAAACACTACAAACTTGATAAATAACATGCTTGTAACTCTAGCACCATCTAGGGACCTTGAAAAAATTCAGCACAAATACAATATGCTTTCAAGAAAAATGTTCCAAATGGAAATCGGAAAGGATCTCTGGATCAACAATAACAATATGTATTTATACCAGTTATTTTCAAGAATTGTTAATTTTAGAAACCTATCCAGGTTGCTACAGTTTTTGCTACATTAAGAAGTGAAAGTAAATTAGATTAAAAAATGATCTGTCAACTCAATGACAAATACCTAGAGAAGCCCTGTGTATGTTTTTTGTAGTGACATTTCCATCACTCGAGCGACCATGGGTTTCATTTAAAACTACTTGCTGGCCCTAATGCCTGTAAGTCATAATTGTTTGAAAATGAAGTACTGTTATAAATGTAGTTGGTGTCTGGTTTGTGGCAATGGATAGGAACAGTTCATGTGTGCACCTTATAATATTACCATGGAATGCAAATACAGTTAAAATAGGAATTCTGTAATATTACTGTTTTATTACTGACAAATGCAACTGAAAAATGCTGTTACAAGCACAATATAAGATTACCGGTATTAATATATGTAGTTATGGTTGATTCAGGGATCACTTCTGATTGCCATTTGGAGTTTATTTTTTCCCCGTTTTCAACCCTTTTTTTGTGCTTTCCACTGGAGCAACTGTTATTATGGCCTTAGACACTTAGATTCCGGTCGGAATCGTGTATGTATGTATGTATAGTTTATTTATAAAGCGCCACTTGGGGACGCAAGCGCTGTGCAGTATAAAATACAATAAAGTCAAACAAGGGGGATAAATACATAGATAGTTCAGTACATAAATATATAACTTATATAAATAGAAGTGCTAGGGCTTTGCCACAAGAGGTAATGAGGTCCCTGCCCTGTAGAGCTTACGATCTAGTTATGGACAAACGTTAAAAGATCTTTCAACGATCTTTCATCGGGCCAATCGTACAACCTGTGGATTGTACGATTGGATTGTAGCATCTATGGCCACCATTTGTTAGCATTAAAGTGAATGTTCACCCTTGAAACAAAAAACTGATCAATTGTCAGTTACCTACCCTCAACTGATATATTTTGCAATTTATTGCGTGCATTACTAACCAGATATTTAAGGATTACTATTGTCCCCATTCTGGCAGAGTAAGATGCAGTCACTCCATGCAGTCAATCAAAGCTGTGACTGCTGATATCACAGACAATGATTAACTGCTGTTTCACCTGTGGCCTCCGCTGCACTTGCTCAAGCATATATAAAGCTCTTGGAGCAGAGAGAAGGAGGCAGATACCTTTACCAGAAAGGACCAGAACGTATCATTGAATATCTGGTTACAAATGCATGTAATAAACCGGGGGCAGATAACTGGCAAATCATCAGTTTTTTGTTTCAAGGGTGGACATGCCCTTTAACTTGTCCTTAAGTTACATTTAAGTCAAACTTTTATAACTTGAAAGAAATTGTATTGCAGCTGTATTGCATAAAGCTAGGTACACTGTTCAAAATACAGGGTTTTAGTAGCTCTACACAGGGTTAAAAGGTTTGTGATTGACTGAACATCTGTTCACCTTTATAGTTCTGAAGCAATTTTGAACAAAAGCTGAATTCAATGTTCTCCTGAGGTCAGAAGGGTCTGTGTTTATAGCTGATTTCCGCCTGATCACAGTCATATGGCCTGCTTATTGTTTGCTATATCTCCAACAACAGAAGAGGCATTTGGGAAAGTTTTTTTACCATTACTGTGATTTTTTACTTTCACTGAACAAAGTATCATTTTTGGTAATATTAGAAATGATCACTAAATAGATGATAACAATATTTTTTAGAATATTCAGCAATAAGGCTGGAGTTGTTTTGTTGCAGTAATGCTGTTTGTAGTAGCACAGAAGAGCTTTCAATTTACATAGCAAACTGTGGTCTATTGTCCTGGTAATGTATATAAAGGGCTGTTGTGCTCTATACTCATTAAAACTGAGCTTGTCCAATGGAAAGCTACACAAGACAATTCCTGCAAAAAAAGGTAAATGGGTAATCTGTGAAAGGTGGATATTTAAATATACATGCTAAATAACTTTACTTTTCTATCTAACTTTATAAAACCTCATTTACATTTGACTTTTTGTATAATTACCCTAAATAACAATCAATTAATTTCCCTGCCTTCTTGTAGCACATATTTAAATATTAAAGGGACACATTACTCTTCAGGTGGGTACACACAAGGGGACTTTTTGTCTCGACCAAGAGCTCGCTTCTAGCGAGAGACAAAAGGGGCAGAACAAATGACTGTTGTTCTCGGCAATAGTGACCACCGCCGACAGTTCAGGCGACTGATCGAGTGGTCCATAGGGAACCACACAACCGGCCATAATTTACCAGCAGGTCCGATTGCCCGTTTGTCCAACCTGGGGTGTTTTCTATTATTTACAGGGAGGTAGGAAATGCTACTTCCACCTCCAGCATTCACATTGCATGAAGTTTTTAAAAGTTGTGCTATGACAATGTGCGACCCTTCCCTGCTAATGTGCCTGTGGCACTATTCCCTGTTCCTAACGTGGACACTCACTTGGTGTCGGAGTGGAATAAAAATGATAGAAAAACATGGTGGGAAGTTAAATATAGCAGTAAAGAGACCATTTAAGACATTGGTTAATTTTTTTGTTTGACATGCTGCTACATGAGCATTTCAGTCACTCAGCAATTGTTTATGATGTTGATTAGGTGTAATTTTTTTACTACATGCGCATGGACAGGAAAAAATCCTGATGTACTTTTTGTTTTTTTTACCCAAAATAAATATTTTCCTGGTCTGGCTGCATCGAGTGTGATGGATATCTTTTTGTATTGCCTTTTAAATTCTACATTAAAATGTAGCTGGGCTAATTTTGTAGTCACATAACCTTAGAAATGCTGTCAAATTAAACTGTAATTTGCTATATAGATATGATCAATACAACTGAAAGCATCATCTTAATAGTGAATCACAATAAAGACGTGTAGAGTTAGTCACATAATGACTGAGAACGATCTTCGACATACATACAGCGTCATGTTTACAATTAAAGATGAACATGTATTTTTTAGTTTTATTTCCTGAAATGACCAACACAACTACATTTTAACGCTCAATACATTTTACATGTTCTGATGATCTGACAGTGGTGTTTTTATTTATTTTATTAGTAGACATTCTATTTTAAAGATGATTATAACCTAAATCTTCCAGTGTGATTGTTTTTTGTGCAGATGCAGATCCTATTCTACGAAAATAAGAATCTCCAAGGTCCTTATTATGAGTGCAGAAACGATTGCTCAAATCTTGATTATTACTTTAGTCGCTGTAACTCAATTCAGGTACTGAGCGGATGCTGGATAATATTTGAGCTTCCTAACTACAAAGGACATCAGTACTTCATCAGAAAAGGAGATTATCTGAATTTTCGTCAGTGGATGGGGTTTAATAGCTCCATCAAATCCTGTTTAGCAATTCCCGAAGTAAGTATATATAGTTGTAGTATAGATTTACTATATAGAGTATGTTATGCTGGGCAGTCTTCTTGTTAACAGTGCCAAAGTTCCATTTACAAACGCAACACAGTTCTCAAATACTTCTGACTTGTTCTTTATTCTCTGAATGTTGCTGGTCCCATTGTACAGTAGTATCAACTGATTTGTGCGTGAACTAGTAGTGCAGCACAAGACCATGCTAGAGTTTGTGCATTGTTCGTGTTCTAGAGTGCACTGAGAGCTAGTGGAGGAGAGCTAGTTCACATGAACATTGCTGCCACTGATTAACAAAGCCATCCTGAAAGTGCTGAAGCTAAAAATTAAATCCTGATGCGCATGTAGAACCATAACCAAGCTGTCAGCTCACCCAAAGGGACATATTCATTTGTATATTTAGATGTACAGACGTAAGCATTTTGTCCTAACCTATAGCCAGGACTACAGGAGTTATATATATATTCTTTTGTTAAGAATTTCTTAGTAAGGTAAGCAAAAGGAAAGCGATAAGTAGAGATGGACTAGAACTCGAGCCCGAGTTCAAGCCGAACTATTCGAATTCAAACGAATTCGGATTTCTCGAAATATCCCGGACCCGGATTTTCGATATTTTCGGACTTTCGATAAATATCGAATGTTCGACCGTTCGAATATGTGAGTAAAATGCCTATTATACCTATATGCGAGCAAGTGTCCATTAAAACCTATACGCGTGCATCGAATCCGCAAGTAAAATGTCCATGGTATCTAGGCGCGAGCATAAAATCTGCGAGTAAAGTGTCCATTAAAATCTATACGCGAGCATCGAATCCGCGAGTAAAATATCCATGGTATCTAGGCGCAAGCATCAAATCCACGAGTAAAGTGTCCATTAAAATCTATACGCAAGCATCGAATCCGCAAGTAAAATGTCCATGGTATCTAGGTGCGAACATCGAATCCGCGAGTAAAGTGTCCATTAAAGCCTATACGCGAGCATCGAATCCGCAAGTAAAATGTACACGATACCTAGGCGCGAACATCGAATGTGTGAGCTCGAAAATAGTGCCAGTGAGAGTAAAATAGATTTTTCGAATGTCCTGGATATTCAAACATGTTCCCCAGACCATTTCCCAGGTCCCACAGCCATTTATTTTAAGTTACCAGTAATATTTTATTTGTATTTCATTAGAACTTTTTTTGACTCCCATTGACTTTAATGGGTCCGTTAAGTTCGAAAACGGACCGAACTTTCGAAAGTTCGGCCATCTCTAGCGGTAAGCTACAATCCTTTGTTCAATTTTCAGGAGCAATTAGTAATTCAACAACCCATATCTAGTGGTTATTGCTTGCACCTGTTTATCGTCTAAACAACGGTGTATTTGAATTACCTATGATAAACATGAGGCAAACATTATTAGCCTAACACCTGGCTAACATTACATCAATTGGGTGTTCAAAGCCACTTAAACATCCAGTTCATAGTAATGTCGGTTCTGGTTGGTACCTTGTAAGCTTTTTGGACAGATAATGCTTTGTGGCGGACGTTACACCTATAAAATTGGTTGCAAAGTAATTGGGCCAGGCAGTTTTTGAAACATTGCTGGAACGTTGGTAGGTAGGTCTAAAAGGGGTGTTTTTAGCTTTAGATTGTGGCTGTATAAAGTTTCAAACACTGGCAAACCACCTGTGAAACAAATGTTTAGTTTGTAATTCCCACTATAACAAGTAAATTAAAACATTTTCCCATAAACACTTATTTATGTTCACACTTGCAGTACTCAGGATCATACAGGCTAAGAATGTATGAAAGAAACAACTTTGGAGGACAAATGATGGATGCTGCAAAGGACTGTCCTTCAGTGTATGAAGAATTTTATCACCAGGATATTCAGTCTTGCAATGTATTTGATGGTTACTGGATTTTTTATGATCTGCCTAATTACAGAGGACATCAGTATTTCCTAAGACCAGGAGAATACAGAAGATTTACTGATTGGGGAGCAGAAACTTCTAGGGTTGGTTCTTTCAGGCAAATAACTCAGTTTGGTTAGTTTATTGTTTATTCTACATTTAAAAAATAAAGCAATGACAACAATATTTATCTTGTATCATTATATTATTATTATTAATGAGAAAGTTGCTACATTCACTTAGTAGTCTGGCAAACCGTTTTTTTATTGGAAAAAATGCATTTCTACCTTAAAGATGCTTAAAACTCTTCAACCCCTTACATATTAATAAAGTTTGTAAACTATTACAAAATATCCAATCAGATTCTATCACCTTATGGTAAATTCAATTTGAGTATTTATGTGCCACATAGATATGCAACTTATAACACTACCCAAACAAGTACCTGACAAAACCACAAGACGTTACACACTGATACCAGATGTTGAATTACATGCTAAACACAGAGTCTATTAAAGCATTCATGCTGGATTGAATGTCCCTGATCAAGCAGGTTTTGTAATAGGAAGACAAGCTCCTGATGGTTAAAAAAAAAAGAAAAGTTTTTTTCAATGCAATCCAACGGGCCGAAAAATGGTAAAAATTTTATTTTTGACAGAATAAATTTGTTTTTAATGCTGTTCCATTTTGGTTTATCATACAAACATCCAGAATTCAATAACAGGTTTGTGACTGTGGGTAAATGCCTTTTGGGTTATCCCATAGTGTGACTTCACTGTCAACTACTAGCTGGTGTTGAAAAGTTGTGCTAAATCACATGCAAACCCGTTATTAAATGTGTTGAGCTGGCTCAGCGGGTGTCTTTTGCACTAATACACAAAAAAGAGTATGCAGATCTATTCACCACTCTGCAAGTCCCACTCCTGATAACATCAACTGCATAGAGAATATCTTGTTTATACATTAAACATTACAGTAATTACCGTATTTCAATGTTTTAGCAGACAGGATTTAAAAAGCATACAGAGTTAAAAAGCTGCAATGCTATACTGTTGGCTCACCTTCATTTTTTATGTTTTAAGTTGTAAACCATCTTCTTTATTGCATGTAAAATAACAAATTAAGCAATTGCAATACATTTTGTTTTAACTAAATTACTTTTGTTTACAAACAACAGATTCTATACAATTAAATTCATGAAGCCAGACTTGCATTATAGCCCAGTCAATTGTTCAACAAGATAATAATAAGCACATTTTAGTGAGATAACTCTGCCAGATCATTCCATGTAATTGCTTTTAGTGCCAGCAGAAGATTAGTTTTAAACTGAAATAAGCAAACTGTTACATCTTGTTTTATGTTTGTTTAAAATATTTACACATCTGAGGTTTACGATCAATTTTTACAGGGCAATTAGTTTAGTCAAACAGTTGACTAAAAATAGGTATAGAATTTCTGGCCCCTGTATATAATTCTCATAACAGTACTTTTCCCATATATAGGACAGCAAAGTTACTGCCCCCCTATACATTTACAGCAGACTTTTTCTACTGGTTGCCATGTATATTAACAACAAAGAAAGTTACTGTCTCTATACACTTGCAACAATGTTTTTACCCAATTATATTGACAGCAGTTTCTGGCCCCATATAAAGCAAATTGAAATGTAATAGGCCTATTAACAGCATTTACATACAATATACACAGGCAATGAAACACACTGACACACATTTTCTCACACACACACTCTAAAGCTAGGTACACACAGTCCAGATTTCTGATTTCAAAGATCTGCATACACACAGTCCCGAGCGTTCTCCCTATGAACTTCATAAGGAGAACGCTCGGGACTGTGTGTTTCCATCAGCCGCGCTAGACTCCTCTATAGGGAGTCTAGTGCGGCCGATGGAAATTTTCGGCCTTTCCCGAACGAGCGTTCAGCCGACCCGATCGTTTGGCGGCCGCACGCTCATTCGGGAAACGAGCGTACACACATAACGATAAAGCCCCAATACCGTCGGATCCGACGGTATCGGGGCTTTATCGTTAGTGTGTGTACCCAGCTTTATACACACAGCCGAACACATTATCATACACACAGACAATGAAATACAGAGACATATGCTCTCACACACACAACACTCCAAACTGTTTGGCTCAACATTGGAAGGTAAGGAGATAAAGATGGAAATTACATTAAGAAATGGCAAGTTACTAAACATACATCAGGAGGAGTGAGGCCCATGTATAAACAAAGCAAATAAATCGAGATAGTTAATTTTGAGAGGGACCCTTAATGCTTCCTGGTGGGCCCCAAATATGACATTGCTACCTTAAACTGCTTTACAGATTGCACTCATCTTCTGTAAGTCAACACCTAGAAGCTAAAATGTACTTAGAGCAGCATTATTGACAAGGCAATCTAGATGGTTGCCTGGGGCTCAGTAAACATCATTGGGCCCAATAGTATCACAGCCCATACAATACAAGTATATAGAACATGGGGGCTCAAATAAAAGGCCTTAATTTGCTCAATTTGGTCTTAAGCCATCTCTAAATTTACTCTGATTTATTATGGACCATAACAAATCTGCAATCATAGGTGGGACCCATGATCTTCATGATATTAGGGCCATGCATAAGCTGGGCTGCTATAAATTTTCATTGTACATGGCAGACAGTTGACGTCAAACCCCCCCAACTCTATTTAGGCTTGGTTTCTTTATTTTCACCTAAATGGCCTCCTTGACACCTCTCTTGAACCAGTCACGTTCCTTTGCCAATATGTTAACATTACAATCTTCAAAGGTATGTCCTTTGCTGGGCCATACGTTGATGCAGTTGCTGTTTGGACTCCCCCACATACAAATCAGAGCATTCTTCACTGCACTGCATATATGATGTTGCTTTTCTTGTGTTTCGGTATTGGGTCTTTCGGATGTACCAATTGTTGCCTCAGTGTGTTGTTCAGTTTAAAGCAGACAGGGATACAGTGTTTTTTGAAAATTCTTCTTAATTTCTCTGAGACCCCTGCTACATATGGGATGACCATGTTCTTTCTCCTGTCTTGCTTTTCCCCTTCACTGTTGGTATTCGTGTTCTTTTCTTTCCTTCTACTTCTTTTGACAAAGGCCCAGTCTGGATATCCACAAGTTTTAAGGGCTCCTCTGAGATGTTTCATTTCTTTAGCCTTCGCCTCTGTGCTAGTGGGGATGTTCTTAGCTCTGTGTTGCTCTGGGGTTCTGATGACACCCAGCTTGTGATCTAATGGGTAGTGGGAGTCAAACATCAAATACTGATCTGTGTGTGTTGGTTTTCTGTAAATCTCTATTTCCAGTTTACCATTTTCCTTAACTTCTACCAAGCAGTCCAAGAAAGCCAGTTTGTTGTTTTGTACCTCTTCCCTTGTAAATCGCATTAATGTGTTCTGTGAAAGCTTGTACTTCCTTCCTTCACCAACTGTCTGCCATGTACAATGCTGTTTTGACACCTTACTCTGGGCGTTCCTATAACACCTCTTAGCCACTATCCAATCAGCCCTTAGCCCTTAACACCTGGCTGTGATATGCTAATTGGGATTTTCCAGGGTACATAATTGCCACAGATTCTTGTACAAGTCATTCTGAATTGAGAAAGCCAGTCAGATGACTAGCGAAACGTCTTCAAGAACGAAACTTCAAGTCCAGTTGATCTAATTGAATACAACCGATATACCATGACCTAGATGAATGAGAACCTTCACAAGGGATTAGTTAAAAAATGATTTGCCTTAGTTTATATGTCCTTTAAACATCCTTATAGTAAATAAAGATAATGGGTGACATTTTATATTTGCTTTATTTAGTCATGTAGTAATCTAGAAATATTAAAGCATTATTAATATAATAGAAATTTAAGTGCAGTCAATATGTATGTATAATGTATACTAACATTATATTAATCATCATATTTGATTACAATATATACTGTAAAGTGCACAAAATATGTGCATTGTGCACAAAAATTTGCATTGGCAAGTGACCTGGAAGAAAGTTGATTTTTTTTGTTGTTTTTTTGTTTCAGATTTTGTTTTACAACTGTGTATCTGTTTTTGGTAAAGGTTGAATTGGCAAAGTAACAAAATAATTCCAGAAGGATGAAGAATTAGTTGCCTTTTTCAGAAACTTAAACAGTTAACCCAGGGATTAGTACAAATGTAGTATTTGCTATATTAGAGATATGCAATAGAGTTTATCTTTCTCTGGATCAACACTTAATTAAAGGTTAGAAGCTCCAAATTTGCACACTCAACTTGTCCCTAATTTACATCAGTAGTTGTTTATTACTTACACCTCTGCAGACAAAATATATTCCATCATTTTTTTTTTGCAGTATACCATCTGAAAGTATGGCACTCAAATACATATAAATTATGGCAATAAATAAAAATTCTCTGCTCCTCACTGTAATTTACCCAAAACCCACATCCACAAGAACAGAGCGACATTGTCACTATGCCTGCCTATGACTATCTAAATGCAACTTGGGCAGGGTCATACTAGAATTTTGATTACAATATTCAGCAGACAAGATGTATACAGAACGTTTCCCTTACTAAACAGAAAATGTTCCCTTTTGTTAATTTTTGCAGATCAAGCATTGATAGGGATAAATATAAGAGCTGCTGTTTTCACTGCAGAAATTATATGGGAATAACATCCACAGTCTAACAAAATGGGAAAGGTAAAAGTATTTTTGAATACATTAAATTTAAAATAAGTTCTGTAATATTGCTATTTTTATTGCATTGCAGTAGTAATTGTTAAAACCTTCAAAATAGTTTTCTATTTTGATTAACAGTAATATAATCCATGGATATGGTCTGTTAATGTAACAAGCTTTGCAGTTATGAACCAGGACTGATAATACTGTCATGTCATGCACTGACTGCCTGAAAGCTATTCCTTAATGCTTTTAGTACATCCTTTCATAAACATGAACCTTACGGAAAGGTTTTTTTCTACTTTTTAAGTCACTGCTTTTAAATATTTGGTTTATTTGTATGCACTGTGAAGATAATGCCTTCCTTACAGAAAGTCAAGTTACTTTGTACATGAATTGAAATCTTGCATTTTAGATCACCTTCTATGAAGAAAAAAACTTTCAAGGTCGCTGCTATGAATGCAGTGGGGACTGTGCTGATCTCCATTCCTACTTCAGTCGGTGCAATTCCATCCGTGTTGACAATGGCTGCTGGATACTGTATGAACGTCAAAATTATCAAGGTCACCAGTATTTCGTGAAAAAGGGAGAATATCCTGACTACCAACAGTGGGTGGGATTCAACGACTCCATCCAATCTTGTCACATTATTCCACAGGTGCGTAGACAATGACAATAAAAAATAGATTAGAATTTATGTGGACATAAAATGTTCTACCTTGCAGATGCAATACCAATATAAACAGATATATGCCCATTCTGTAAACAAGTCCATGCTATTTTTTTAACCCAAGCAGGACCCAAATAAAGAAGCAACTAACTACATTTCTTAATTTGTACAATAATAAACCCCATAAATTAAATCTTTTGATAATATGCAAGAGCCATTGTAAAATATAAACATGTTAAAATCCCCACCTGTGTGTCATAACCTGTATTACAGAACTTGGCCTGTAGCCTTGGTGACATTTAATATACTTTTAATACATTTCACAATGAGGAGGATGAATTACTATATAAATCTAAAAATGTTGTTTACCTTCTCTCCATGTGCTCAGCTGATACTGGTAATACCTTCCAGATGGTCAAATCTACACATGGCACCAATCCTATAGAAAGGGTTGCCATCACAATTGACAGAAGACCATAGGAAACATGAAGACAGGCAACGTCATCCATCAGATTTTTTTTAAAGGGCATGTCCACCCCCAAAACTATAATCCCCCCCAGTAATGGCCCCACCATGTAGTGTAGTGTAATCCTTACCTCACATCCCAGCTCCATAGGGTTCTCCTGTAGACCCCCCCTAAAGTCCCAAAAACAGTCCACCAGGAGGCTAGCAGGGCTCTGCCTGCTACCTTGCCTCCGGTAGATATTTGTCATGCGTACTGCAGCCCTTCTCCGTAAAACCCTTTTAATATGCTGCTCCCCCATGTCTGGTAGCCCCAACCGCATGGTTAGTATTTTGCAAAAGCTCCCCAAACTCTTACTTACCTCTCCTCTTTCCACCGCTGCACTGAATGACCAGCAGTCGCGTACGTGATTGGCTGCCGCTCAGCCAATCACAGACGCGACTGCCGGTCCCACCCCTCTGCTTGCATTCTCGCAAGCGGAGGGCCGGCAGTGCAGCGGAGGAACGAGGGGAGGTAAGTAAGAGTTTGGGGGGCTTTTGCAAAATACTAATCATGCGGTTGGGGCTACCAGACATGGGGGAGCAGCATATCAAAAGTTATTTTTAAGGGTGGACATGCCCTTTAAGGCATATATTATCATCATCAGTAAGGTTAAGGTCTCCATACATTTGGATCAAACAAAATAAATAAATAATGGTATCATTATTATTTATTTCAATTCACATTTAATTTTTAGATATTTAGATTAATTGTTCTGACTAAGAGCATCTATGACAAGAAAATGTTATAAATGTGACAAAATGTCTATACCACAAAGAGTAGATGATTAGCACAAGTTTATTGCTTACGTCAATTGAAATGGACACCATCCAATACGTAAATGAGGTTTTCATTCATCTTTGTAGAACTCTCAAAATTGAATTGGAATTCTTAAAGGTTTCTTTCTGTGATTTTTGTATTTTTATTTCCTTAGCAGCAAAGAGGAGCCTACAAACTGAAGATTTACGAGAAAGAAGAGTTTAGAGGACAAATGCTAGAGGTGAAAGAAGATTGTCCCTCAGTTTTTGACACATTCAAGCTTTGTGACATCAACTCATGCAATGTTCTTGAAGGCCACTGGATCTTTTTTGAGCAACCCAACTACAGGGGAAGACAGTATTACCTGAAGCCTGGAGAATATAAGAAATTTAGTGATTGGGGCTCCCCAAATTGCAGAGTTGGCTCATTTAGAAAAGTCTCTGAAGTTTGCTAAATAGTCTAGCAATTACAAAAATAGAACCTGTCTCCATGATGCAATAAAGAAATCAAACAGATTAATAATAGTTTTTGCATTTTCTTAACAAATAACAAATATATGAACTTCTTGTAGTTATTCCATGAATATATGTGATCTGTCATGAACTGAAAAACATTAATTTGTTAAGATCTTAAAAATCTTCTTCTTTAGACTGCAAATGCATATAAGGACATAATTGGACTGATGTAGTAAAAAAAAGTTATGTCTTACAGTACCTGTCCATGATCCCGTGATGCTTTAAACTCCCTTGCGAGACGCACTGCATTGTGGGATCCCAGTCAGGTAAAGCTTTAGATTTCGCCAAAAATGGCAAATATTCATTGGCCTGTATACATTTTAAATCATTTAAAAATGTAATAATTGCCATGATACCTGGGCATCTTGCAGGGGTGCATTCTCTATTAGGCACAGTATGCACTTGCCTAGTGGAAGCTTTGGTCACAGGGGCAATCTTTAACCTTATTTGATCCCAGACTGATAGCACTTTAAAGGGCAACTGTGGTCTCTGAAAAACTTTATCACACCTCAGGCTGCAACATGTGAGAAATGATAATGCAGAAAATTTTCAAACTTTCTGATTCCAATAGGTCATCTCCGCCCTCATTTTAAACTTTTGGTATATTGCAGGCCATGCTACCCCACCCCCAACCACTATATTCTGACTTAAAAAAATCGATTCCAATCTCTACTAATAGCTCCTCGTTCCAGCGCCGTTCTGGTCCGGCTCAACTGCCCGCCAGAACTACAAGCAGGGGGCCAGACCGACAGCTGCGGCTGTGATTGGCTGAGAGGCAGCCAATCACAGCCCTGGCTGCTATCAATTCAGAACTGTGCTGGAACGATGAGCTGTAAGTAGAGATAGCAATTGATTTTTAAAGTCCGAATATAGCGGTTGGGGATGGGAGGGCATGGCCTGCAATATACCAAAGGGAATTCACACTACAGGAGCAGCAGCTAGGGAGAGATCAGGAGGGAGGGAGGGTGGAAAGGGCTGTACTGCACATGAAAGCAGCAACTAAGAGGACACAACAGAGGCAGAGACCTTTTGGACAGGAAGAAAGCTCTATAGGAGAACCATAAGGGATGGTAAGGTAAGGATTTTTTTATTGTACATTGGGGCCAGTAGTTGGTGAATTTTTAGTTTGGGGGGGTGAACATGCCCTTTAAGGGGTGGTGTTAAGAGTGACAGTTTTATGTGCCTATAGGCTCCTGAGATGTAAATCTGTCCCTAAGCAGATTATACAGTTTCATTATTGCACCATACTAGATAATCATTTGCTTTGTGTTGGTATTTGTTAGAAATATAGCTTATGAAAAAATAAGATAACTTTTCACTTTCCAACAGGCTTCCAAACAAAAATGTAGACAGTGGGGCAAAAGGTCTAGGGATATTTTAACCAAAATATCATCTGCAGCTGTGAAATAGCACACCATTAGCTTATACTATAGCTTGCAATATGGTGTCCAAACAAGTTGAATTTAAGGCCAGTTTCCTACCTTTAAAACGAGCCATCAACCACCTCTCTACCTGCTCCACAGCCCAAGATATACAGAAATGACTGACCAGAAAGTTAATGGGTGGGAGGCTGACATGTGACATTCCTAAGGCTTCTCCTGCACAGTGCCGCCGGCGAGCACAGCCTCAGACTCCCTCAGTGTGTGAGGGAGACAGGAAGTCCCTCCTCCTCTCTGCTGTGTGAAGTCCTGACAGAGTAGGTAAGGGAATCTACAGCCCTTCTCTCCCACTATGTGAAAGTTTTCTGTAGGGGGGGTCTTAGTTGCCCATGGCACCCGTGAGTGGGCAGGGCTTGTGCACCCGTGAGTGTGCGGGGCTTGTGCACCTGTGAATGGGCGGGGCTTATGCACCCGTGAGTGAGCAGGGCTTTTGCACCCATGTGTGGGGGCGCGGGTGGGTGGGACCACACAGGGCTGTAAGCGAATGGGCCAAGGGGGCCTGCAACCGGAAGGACCATGGGGTCCATGAGTGGGAGGGACCAAGGGGGCTGCAAAGAGGAGGAGGAGACACAGGGCAGATTGACAGACATGGTTTCAGAGCAGGAAGCAGGAAGTGCAGGGCACCTGGTGATGCTGCTGACATATCACACACAAAATTGTATAAACACAAAAAATATACAATATGCAAAATAAACAATGAAAATAAATTGCAAAAATTCTCAGGAGAGCAATTCCTATCAATTTAGTCATTTTAGGACCATAGTTTCATAGCAACTAAATTAATAAGGGGACTGGGGACTGGGGACTTAATTATGGAGCTTAAATATGAATACAGATTGGATAAGTTACAATAATACACACTAGAGAAAAGGCACTTGCTTGGGGATATGATTACAGCACGGTGGCTCAGTGGCTAGTCCTGCGTTTGATACTACCCTTGGACACATCTGCAAGGAGTTTAGTATAGTATAGTATAGTAAAGTATAGTATTTGAGGTTGAATAAAGACATACGTCCATCCAGTCCAACCCATATAGCAATATCCTCATTTTCTGCCTAACTGTTGATCCAGAGGAAGGCAAAAAAAACACCTAATTTATGAAGGTGGAAAAAAAATCCTTTTTGACTCCAAGTGGCAATCGGAAATTTCCCTGGATCAACTACTTTATGTATCAATACCAGTAACTTGCAACATTCCTTGTTTCCCAAATCTCATCCAGTTGACTCATAACAACGTTATGACCGTTCAATAGCTTTGCTGTTCTCACAGTGAAAAACCCTTTCCGAACTTGAAGCCTAAACATTTTTTCTTGTGTTAAAGGAGAACTAAACCCAATTTTATATACTCCAGAATCTGAAAACAACCCCCCTAAAAACACCAATAAACTATAAAATGCCACTTTAGTAAACTCTGTTAAAGTAAATCAAAGCCTGTTAAGAACTGCATGAAGTATCTGTGTGTATGTGCAGTGTCAGACCACACCTCCTGACCTCAGTCACATGCTTCCTTGCTTTGTCTGTCCTGTAAAAGGATTGGCTAGAGATTATTAATGGGTGTGACCAACTGTAACAGGTTTGTGCCATAGCTAAGAACTGAGCATGTGCATACTAGAATGCTGAGAAGTAAAGCACAAACCATGTTATTTAGGTACATTTCCCAGCTCCTGTATCAAAATGAGAGGTAAGACACAGATTACTGGTTTTATATTAAGGTGTTCTGCCTTCTGGTTCAGTGTTGTTCTGTGGCTTTAGTTACCCCTTAAGGGATGTCCACATGTCCTCTGACATGCTCTGTTGGTGAGCAATGCCCCAGATAGTTTATTGTATGGCCTGTTAATGTAGTTATACACAGTAATACATACAAACAATAGTTTGTATGTTCCACCTGTGCTTGCGTGGGTTTTCTCTGGGCACTTGGGTTTCCCCAACAATCATAAAGACATATGTATAAATTATGGGGCATTGTTCACAGAGGACACACGGACATCCCTTAAGCATGGAAGAAAAAAAAATTACTTTTCAAGTTCGGAAGGAGTTTTTTACTGTAAGAATGGTTAAACTATAGAACTGTCTTCCATTGGATGTGGTGATGGCAGGTTCATTGGATAATTTGAAAAAACACTGGATGAGTTTCTAAAAACAAAGAATGTTGCATCTTACTTTTTATTATATAATTGTATTAATACTAGTGTTAGACAGGAAATGTGGGTATTGCTGAGTAGTTTGGACTGGATGGACGTATGTCTTTATTCAACCTCAAATACTACAGTATACTATACTATACTATAACTTAGGACAATATCCTAATGTTAATAATTTGCAATTCTTTAAATACATAGTAACATTGTAATGGGGGTTTAATAAAGACATACGTCCATCTAGTCCAATATTCATAGCCTACTTATTACCCTACCTAACACCTTACCTAAATACATACAGGGAGATTCAATAAAAATTCTTATAGTTTAAAATGGTGCTAATTTTGCCCCAAACAATCAGATCTTATTTAATATTTGTAAGCTTACATCTGAATGATTGGGCAAAAATTAGCACTATTTTAAACGATAAGCGAGGAGATTCAATATTGCTGTCCGCGTTACTTACCTTAGCCCGATCCCGCAGTACAATACCTGACGTAAACGAGATTATGTCAGGTATTACATCGCGGGATCTGGCTAAGGTAAGAGCGTGGGTTTAACGGCTCCCATACACTAGCGTTAAGTTTTGCGCTACCAAGTAGCACAAAACTTAACCCTTCGGGTTTTGGATCTATAGCACGGCGCTATTTCCAAAAACATTTGGAAATGGCGCTGTGCTCTAAAATCCGTCTAAAACCCACATTAACCCGAAATTTCTTCGGGTTAACGTGGGTTTTAGATGGAAAAGGCCTATATTGAATCTCCCCCAAGAACTTTTATTGAATAACCCTAATAATGTCTTACAGTTAAAAATATTACTATGCTGTGGGTATGTTTATTAGGTGGCATCCTAATGCTTTGGAATGGCCCATATACACACCTGGAGGGTTTTCATAATTAAAATAAATCAGGATATTTATATTTTATAAATTAAAGTATTTAAAAAATTAGCATTTCAGGAATCTGATCCTTACTAAAACAAAATAAACAGACACTGCAGTGAATTCCTCATTAATACCCATATGTGTCTGCAGGATCTAAAATGGTTCCTTTGTGTAATCTAAACATTAAGACCAGAATTTTTTTTTTAATCCTAATGTCAAAGCTTTTCTCCCCCTAACACCTGTACACTGTAAAACACTCCTAGTAAGTTGCATTTATGTACCAGTATGAAGTAGATTTTGTAACTAAAAATGTTTACATGTTGTTGCCAGTACAACTCACAGCTCATGTAGCCTTTGAAGAGCCTTGTGAGCATGTGAACCTATTAGCTGTTTTTATATAATCACTATAATCACTTAGCCTAATAGCAGCCGTCTCATTTCTAACCGCCATTTTGTCTTATATTATTGTCGTGTAATTGCAGATGTTTTGTTTCCAAATGTTCTTTCTCATTTCATGGCATTGATAACACTTGAGCTTCCCAGTGAGCTCAATGTCTTTTGCCTCCCACATTGTGTCAACCTGACTCTATCCTTGCATTCCAAGGGATGTTTTACCTCATCTGTAGACACGAAGTCTGGCAATGACGCCTTTTCTGGTTTGTTATATTCTAATGTACCAAATGAATAAACTGAGAAAGAGAATTCTGCTACATCTCATGTGTGGTGCAATTCTTTCTCCCGGCGCTGTAAGGGTCTTTTACTGGGTCTAAGACAGGCATCAGGGTCTGGCGTCGCTAGTGCAGGATATTTATTCTAACATTAGCTACGCCGCCTGACCCCATTTTCACTGCCTTTATGCACACATTTCTTCAAACCAATATGGAAGACCCTGATAAATGGCCTCATTTACCTAAAATCGTGTCTTAAAGTCGCTCTAATCGATTTAATATAGGTTAGAATGACTTTAAATGGCATGTCCACCCCCAAAACTGAAATTTAACTGATTGCTAGCCCCACTGTATAGTTTAAAAAAAAATCCTTACCTTACATCTCTGCTACTTATGGTTCTCCTGCAGTGCTTGTCCAAAGTCCAGGAAACTGAAGAGTCGGAGCTGTCTTCCTGTGAAAAGGTTTCTGCCTCCACCTTGTCTCCTGGGAATTACTGTGACATGTGCAGGGGAGCCCTTCCCCCCACCCTTCCCCCTACCGATCCCTCCATGCCTGCCTTCCCTGCTAGCTATACATGTTATTTTCTGTAGTGACATGGAAGCGTGCACACATGACGTCAGTGCGCCGTGCTGTGCTTACAGGCACGGGGCGGCACACTGACATCACACGCGCACGCGTCCATGCATGCGCTGACGCTACATGCACGGGCGTGGTGGCGCAACGGCCCGCGCTGTTTCTGACACAGAACAGAACGAGAGGAATGAAATCTCGGGGGGTGGAGCTGCAGACAACAAAAGCATCATTCAAGATGTCAGGAACTTCAGAGCTTCATAGGCAGGCTCAGGAGGGCCCTAGGAAGAAAAAAAAAGCTGCAGCTTCCAAATAGAATTCAGTTGATTTTAGAGTGTACATATCCTTTAAAGATAGATTATGCCAATCACATTTTGAAACAAACAGAAAAAAAACTATATACTGTATATACCAAATAATTATATATACTAGGCCTATATATATAATAAATTCCAAAAACAGCACAAAAGAGCTCGCTCCAGGCTCCGGGTAACAGAAGTCCCCTACACGGCGTCCTGGTTCCGTCTAGACATCTGCTCCACCCCAATCACAGCTCTCATGAGATGCCCCTTCTACAGGACGATAAGTCAAAAGTGCAAGAACACGGAGGACTCGTGCGCGTCCTCCAAATGTAAAATGCAGGTGTTTCGGGCATGCACCCTTCATCATAGGCATAAACCCGGATACAAACAGGTGACACCTAAGTAACAATAAGTAAGCCTGATATGTCTTTAACCTTGCCTAATAAATGTACTTTTTTTATATTCAGAACCCCTTTTCCTGTTGTTCCTTTATATAATAAATACATATATATCAGCCCTGTATGTATAGCAAATAATTATATATATATATCTCAGGCCTAACTTAACAATAAAGTATCGCTTCAAGACCCGTGAGTGTATCCCTTTATCTATTTCTATATATATCAAGCCTATATTTACTAAATAATTATATATACACAGCCTACATATAGTAAATAATTATATATATCAGCCCTGTATGTATAGCAAATAATTTTATATATATATATATATATATATATATATATATATATATATATATATGTAGTGAATAATTATATATATATCAGCCCTGGATGTATATATATCTAAATAATAATTAGCCCTGAATATATAGCAAATAATTATATATATCAGGCCTATATATACTAAATAAAAATAAATGTCAGGCATATATATACTAAATTATTATATATATCAGGCCTATATATACTAAATAATTATATATATCAGCCCTGGATGTATACCTAATTATTGTATATATCAGGCCCTGGATGTATAGCAAATAGTTACCGTATATACTCGAGTATAAGTCAAATTTTTCAGGCTTTAAAATTAGCCTGAAAACCTACCCTCGACTTATACTCGGGTCAAGTCCTAATTTAGATCCAAATTCTGCAATTACAGATAGTAACCAGTAGGTGGCGCTGTGTTAACCTGCATAGAAAGTTACAGGAGCTGACTGGCCTTTACATTTCCTGCTTCCTGTATTCTGGCTGCTGGACTCACTCAGCACTGTCACTGGATGCTGTAAATCTGATGGGTCTCCTCAGTTTGGGGCAAAAAAACAGTACAGTACAGTGCAAAGGACAGCTTAAAACTACAACTCTCAGGTGACATTTTTAACTATTGGGGTCAGAAGAATCTTTTACATATGCTTTTGGGGTCAGAGGGCCCTTTACTATATGGGGGTCAGAGGGCCCTTTACTATATGGGGGTCAGAGGGCCCTTTACTATATAGGGGTCAGAGGGCCCTTTACTATATAGGGGTCAGAGGGCCCTTTACTATATGGGGTTCAGGAGATTGTAAATGATGATAAGCTTAATTAAAAGTTTACTGAACCTTGCCACTCCACATGTTTAGAAACTGAAACTCCCAGCAACAAAGCATGCTGGGAGTTGTAGTTTCCAAACATCTGGAGTGCCAAAGAATTGGAGGTTACTGGTACTGGATATGGCTATTACTGTATGGGATTCATGTATAGGAATTCTGCTGTCCATTTAAAGGGCAACTAAGGCCTAAAAACAACACAGAATCAGAAGGCAGTAGTGGTGATAATTTCTACCCTCGACTTATACTCGAGTCAATCAGTTTTTACAAATTTTTCAGATAAAAATAGGTACCTCGACTTATACTCGGATCGACTTATACTCGAGTATATACGGTATATAGATATCAGGCCAGTGTGTATAGCAAATACCTTTCACAAAATCTTTCACCTTTTACATTTGTCGGCCACAATATCTTATATATATAACTCATTATGCACCAAATATGGGTGTTTATGGCTAGAAAAAGACTAAACTGCTCAGATCAAGTGTGTTGTAGTTAAACAACAGCTTGAGAGATTCAAAATGGATGTCTTGAAATGAATGACTTTATTTAGAGAACCCCAGTATTTCTGCATTCCCTGTGGTAAGACATACAGCTCCTCGGCTAGTGGTACCATTTTATACAATTATTTTTAAAACAAAATTTAGGTACAGATAAAAAATGTTTTGCTACATTTTAAAGAGATGGAATACCAGTGCTACATTGTTCATTACAGTAGAGGTCAGACAGGCAGTGAAAAAAAGCAAGAGCTAGGGATGGATTATGGACAAGGCAGCCAAGGACAAGGCAGCCAAGGCCTTGGGCCCGGATGGCAGTGCTGCAGCGGTGCCTGCTGGGAGCCCGGTCCAGCTCTGCCCCTGTTAAGAACCATTATATTGATTTGTATCTGGACTTCCAGTCCAGACAATGCAGGCAGGCAGCTCATTGGTAATCACTCATACTCATGACACACAGCACATTGAAGGGGTGGTGTAAGGAGATGGGATTTGGGTTTTTGGAGAACTGGGCTGACTTCTCTGTTGGCTACAGGCTCTTTAGCAGAGATGGACTGCACCTCAATGATGATGATGGTGCAGCTGTTTTGGGGGAGAAGATGGCTAGAGGGTTGGAGGAGATTTTAAACTAGGTATGGGGGGGAGGGTACATTAGACAACACAGGGGTAGACAGAGGGAATAGGGATCAGGGGGCTATTAAGATAATGGAAGGTGGAAATGGGAGAGGGGGGAGCATAGAGGATAAGAAGGCATGTACGTCCAATTTTGGAAGTAAATTGTATGATCATCTAAAATGTATGTTACAAATGCAAGAAGTCTGTCTGGAAAAACTGGAGAACTAGAACTAATAGCTTTAAAGGAAAGGTATGATGTGATCGGTATAGCAGAAACATGGCTAAATGATTCACACGATTGAATGATTCACTGGACAGTAAACAATAAAGGATACTCCTTATTTAGACATGACAGAGTTAATAAGAAAGGAGAGGGAGTATGTATGTATGTTAAACAAGAATTGAAGCCAAATTTATAAGATGAGATAGATGGGGGTATCGACGATAGGGCAGAAACAATATGGGTGGAGCTATGTACAGGAAGCAAGAAAGTGGGTAAATTAGTTGTTGGGGAATGTTATAAGCCACCAAATGCCAGTGAGGATGTGGAAATAAATCTCCATATGCAGTTGGCAAAGGCTGCTGGTATGGGGCATGTTTTGGTTATTGGGGATTTCAATTACCCTGACAAAGATTGGAGTAAGGGAACTGCCGGCACCTTAAAAAGGTACCAAGTTCTTAAATCTCCTTTATGAGCATTTTCTTTCACAGATGGTAGAAGTTCCTACTAGACAGGATGCGTTGTTGGATCTGGTGATATCTAATAACCCTGAGCTCATTTTAGAGATGAAGTTAATGGGAAGCTTAGGGAATAATGATCATGATATAGTGTCATTTCATATAGCTTGCAAAAAACAAAAGTGCACTGGGTTAACAAAAACTTATAACTTTAGGAAAGCTAATGTTGTTAAAGGAATTGCTCCTGCTCATAGAGTGGGGGGATTTGTTCCTACGAAAGGATATTGAGCAGAAGTGGACCACTTTTAAAGGTATATTAAACCATTACATCTCTAAATTTAAACCTTTAGGGAACAAGTGTAAAAAAAAAATTAGGACCTCTCCTGCCTGGCTTATTGCCCAGTTAAAAAGGGAAATGGAAAAAAAGAAAAAAGCTTTTAAAATTTTGAAATCAGAAGGAACTGAACAGGCATACAGGGAGTATAAAAGCTGTAATAATGAGTGCAAGAAACTAGCTAAAATAGAAAATGAAATACGGATAGCAGAACAAAGCAAGTTTAACCCCAAAATGTTTTTTAAACATATCAATAGTAAAAAGATGAGGACTGAGAATGTGGGACCATTAAATAATGGGGCAGAGATGGTTATAGATGATGCCGAGAAGGCTAATGTGCTTAACCATTTTTTCCCCTCTGTATTCACTTTAGAGAATCCTAGTCCTTATAGTAGGGACCGTAATAAAATGAAGGTTATAAATGAGGAATATTCACACTGGCTGACAGAGGATATGGTGCAGAAACCATTAGACAAAGGGGCATATTTATAAAGCCTCGTTAAGTTTTCGCTGGCATTTTACCCGACCTTTCCGCATAAATCGCATTTAACACGATTAATTAATGTCGGGAAACGGCCGCGAAAGGTTAACGAGGCGTTGACTCTTCACGCCGATACTTACCTGTTACCGCCGCTTCTATTTATAAAGCGGCGGTAACTGTTTCACATTGCTTGTATTGGCCATTTTGCTTTGCCACCTTCAAGGTGGCGAAAGCGGCCGATACTAGCCGCCCTGCGGCGGAGATGGGCAGACAACCCACGGCGGGTGGTTGCACCCGCCCCGGGAGGCACACCCACCCAGCCCCCGACCCCCCCGCGGAACCGGGACCCCCAGTGAGCGACTGTGCTGGGAAGCGGTGGCGGGTGGTCAAGGGTGGGGTAGGCATATGCCCTGCCCCCTTAGCAGAGGCATTGGGAAGGGATTTTAAGTCCCTTCGCGGCGATACTGCACTTAGCATTGCGCTAAGTGCAGTATCCCCGCTAAGGGACTTAAAATTACCGCAGGACATCGTGGCTGCGAAACATATCACGGCAATGGCGCTCGCCGTGATAAATACGGCGATAGCTCTATTTTCGCGTCCACGATGTTCGGCGGTAATTTTTTTTTAGTTTTTTTATAAATGTGCCCCAAAGTTAACATCAATAAAGCCCCAGGACCGGATGGAATACATCCTCGGACCTTATGAGAGCTTAGTTCAGTTTTATCTAGACCTCTGTTTCTTATCTTTTCAGATTTACTTTTGTCTGATGATGTGCCGCTGGATTGGAAAAAAGATGTAATACCAATATTCAAAAAAGGTAGTCGTTCCCAACCTGGTAACTATAGACTAGAGAAGTTTGAAACTGTTGAGTTTCGTTCAGTTTTCGAATTTTCTAACTTTTCGGAAAGTTTGAAAATTTTAGTTCCGATTTTCGAAAATCGTCTATGCTCGAAAATAGTCTACTTTCGATTTTCGATTTTCGAAATCATCAACTTTTTATTTTCAATTTTCGAAAATTGAAGTAGACGATTTTCGATAAAAACCAAAAATTCTAAAAATCCGGGTTCAGTGAGATTCGGGAGTTCCGAAAGTGTTGTTGGGACTTCGATTTGATTCGAAACTGGGTTTTATTCCAACCCACATTACATCTCTACTATAGACCTGTAAGCTTAACATCAGTAGTAGGGAAGGTGATGGAAATTTTGTTACGGGATCATATCCTTGACTTTGTCTCCAGTAATTAGTAGTCTTATTAGTAGTAGTCAGCATGGATTAATGAGAAATAGATTGTGGCAGACACATTTACTTGGTTTTTATGAAGAAGTGAGTAAGAATTTAGATTCTGGCATAGCAGTAGATGTGGTATACTTGGATTTTGCTAAAGCTTTTGATACTTTGCCACATAGGTGACTAATTAGTTACCACATAGGTAACAAATTTTTCTAGGACTGTTGGCCTAGAAAAAAAACATTTGTACATGGATAGAGAATTGGTTATTGGATTGCAAACAGAGAGTGGTGGTCCACGGGGCTACATCTATGTGGGCTAAAGTTTTAAGTGGAGTGCCTAAGGGTTCCGTAGTGGGGCCACTTCTTTTTAATCTGTTTATAAATCTGTTTATAAAGGGGCATTGAGAGCAAGGTCTCTGTGTTTGCTGATGACACTAAACTATGCAGAGCTTTGGAAACTTCAAATGATGTGCAATTGCTGCAAGCAGACCTAGATAGATTATCAAAATGGGCAGCAGAATGGCAGATGAGATTCAGTGTTGATAAATGTAAGGTGATGCATTTGGGATTTAATAATCCTTGTGCCTCCTACACCATAAATAACTCTGTGTTAAGTGAATCTCGACTGGAAAAAGATTTGGGGGTTCTGGTGGATAACAGACTTAGCTGTAGCAAAGAATGCCAGACAGCAACGGCTAGAGCTAGCAAAGTATTGTCTTGTATAAAGAGGGGAATAGATTTAAGAGGAAAAAAATTATACTCCCTCTTTACAAGGCACTGGTGAGACCTCATTTGGAATATGTGATGCAGTTTTGGAATCCCATATACAAAAGGGACATCTTGGAAATGGAAGCAGTTCAGAGAAGGGCAACTAAAATAATAAAGAGAATGCAGAGGCTTGACTATGCAGGCAGATTAGACAAGTTAGGGCTGTTTACATTAGAGAAGCAATGTTTGCGTGGGGATATGATGACTTTATACAAATATATTAATAGAAATAATAGTAGATTGGGTTACTTCCGCACTATGATGTGGTAGGGAATGTTTCCTTAAGTAGGGTGGCTGCACTGCAAGTTGTCCACTGAATTGTTTATAAAATCTTTAAAAGTATCTTGCTTGCGCTTGGGGGTATGGGTAGGGGAAGGGTTAAAATAAGAAGTAAAAAAACGTATGTCTTTATTCAAACTCAATTACTATGTTACTATGTTGACACGCAGCGCACCTCTCGTCCATTTATGCGTGACGTGCCTGCTTTCCTGCCACCTGCTTAGTGTGGAGCTAAGTGATACGACGGCTGTTGCCCTACCCTGCACACCGAGTCAGAGGTGCCTATTTAACATGCAAGTGCTTGTGATGGTCTGCCGGAGGTGGGGGGATGTTGGTGTGCCAATGGGGTTGTGTGTGTGTTGGTGTTAACTTGATATTGGCTTATATTGAGGTTTATACATCTTTCTTAATACCCTGTATTTATATATCTATATTTGTATATAATAATATATATGTGTTTTGTGGGTCGGTATTAAAGGAATATTACCGTTTATTATACTCCTCTTTTATATTGATCCCTTGCTAATAGTACTGATATCCTCTGAAGTTGGGGTGCTCATAAAGAATCCAGTCACCATATTCTACTTGGATGGAATAACAGTGATTGAAGTATGAGGTCAAATCAGGACAATTAGAGCTGCACTCGAAGAATCTGCCCTGAAAATATCTTTCCTCATAGAAGATGACCTGTATATATAATAGTTTAATTTCCTTACAGTGTCTCTGTCTGCAATATGAACAGATACAGTAGTGTTTCCTTTAAAGAGAAATACACAAAAAAAAACAGATTTTGATGATAGGGATCACATTTATATATATTCCTGCATTGCTGATATCTGCATACAATGAATGAGAGGCAAGCTGCTGTGTTTAGTGCTAACTAAGGTAATTACATGACAGCTTTATTCTTTCATTGTGTTTACACTGTACAAAGCCCTTTTTTTTAAATGGGTCACTTGACAGTTTTCTGTTACTGTGAATTACATTAGTCATTACTCCTCTCAGAGACTTCTAGCATATTTAACAGGTATTTAGGTTCAATAAATGTTACACACTGACCAGTCCCATTAATATATTTATTGCATATTTTGTGACAGTAAAACAGTAACCAAATAATAATGTAGTGGAAATAGAGCACATCATTACCTAATCCATACAATGAATAAAAACACTTGACACTATTTGTCATTAATCAGTTTATAAGAATTCTAAATGACAAGTTCCACACAAAATGTTTTGTATGGCAAGTGCACTTGATAAATGTATACTGTCAAGCCCCTTCACGGCTCACTTCCCAGTCAGTCTTGTACACGCTGACGTCACACCTAGAAGTCTTCTACATATACTGGTTGTTTCTTTGGGTAAGTACCAATTGTTGTAATTCCGTTTGTAGATTTTGGCTCTCCCTGCTGTGGATTTCCTGCCCTGTTCCTCTGGGCTTGTATGCTGCTTATTTTCAAAGCCTCCCAGCCTGCCAGTCATTCCTGCTTCTGCTACCGATACAGCCTTGGTCTCCATGCTCTGTCAGCCTGCTTCCACTATCAGTATAGCCTTGGTCTCCATCTTCAATCAGCCAGCTTCTGCTACCAGTACAGCCTAAGTCTCCATATCCATCGTCCAATCTGGCCTCCAGTACAGCTTGTTGGTCTCTGTCTCTGTCAGCCTGCTTCTGCTACATGTACAGCCTTGGTCTCTATCTTCCCATCATTCCTGCTTCCAGTACAGCTTTGGTTTCCTGTGGTCCAAACTAGCACTTAGACTTAATTATTCCACTGACTGTTTCCAGAGTGCTCTAACCTCCATTTGGCACTCTTACTCTACTCTGTTTTGGGATGCTTGTATTATCTACCAGTGCCATAACTGAGAATAGTAATTGCTGCCACCTTTACCACTGAGGTTCCACCAGATATTCCTGACAGATACTCAATATAGAGTCCACACTATTTGTCATTGTCTGGCTGTGAAAATACACTATTATCTTGCCCTAAATAGGCTACCTGTGATGTGAGGATCTCTCTTGGAGATACAGAATCCAGGATCTCTCAATTATACAGTATGGAAGTTGAAATGTCCAGGCTAGAAACCCAGAGTTATTTACCTCAAGTCATAAAAACGTTTGGTTCCATCATGTTTCTAGAAAAAAATTTATAAAAGTTTTTATATATCTATATCTATATATCTAAATATAGCAGCTCTGTGTTTTATTTATCAACCAGCGTAGTTTGCTTTTTTAATTTAATTAGCTTTTTTTCCCTAGCAAAAGATAAAGATTCAAAATGTACCTACTTATTTTGCATGTGTTATGGTGGCTCACTGCTAAGATGCTAGTTTTAGAAACACACAGACCATTGGGTCACAGGTTCAAGTCCCCAGGCTTTTTTCTTTTACAGAATTTCCATAATGTTCTTAGCAAAAGATACAGATTCTACATGTACTTACACTGCACTTAGTAGCTCTTGTGTGATAGTGGTAGAAAGCTTTCTACCACTATCCCACAACTAAAATAATAAAGGGAATGGGGGAGCTTGAATATGAAGACAGATTGGATGAGTTACAATTACTAATAAGTACACTAGAGAGATTGAGCTTGCATGGGGATATGATTACTGTGTATAAATACACTAACAGGTCATACAATACACTTTCTGGGGCATTGTTCACCATAAGAAAATGTTAGAAAACATGCAGACATCCCTTAACACTTGAAGAAAAAAGTTTAGTCTGCAAGTTTAGAAAGGGTTTTTCACTGTGAGAACAGTAAAACTATGAAACTTCATTGGACATTATGATTGCAGGTTTATTGGATAGTTTCAAAATAAAGCTGGATGAGTTTCTGAAAACCAGGAATGTTGCAGGTTACTAGTATTGAAACAAAAAGTAGAGTTGATCCAGGGATATTTCCAATTGCTACTTGGAGTCAGAAAGGATTTTTTTCCCCTTCATAATTCTGGAATTTATTTTTTTTGCCTTTCTCTGGAAGTTCGGCAGTTAAGCGGGAAATGTGGGTATTGTTGAGTAGGTTGGACTATTAATTAAACTATTTATTAAACCCCAAATACTATACTATTCTGTGTCAGAAGGAGGGATGATCTCTGAGCTGTAACATGATTGGATGACCTCTTCCAGGAAGCAAGGCTGTAGCTTCCTGTGAAGTGAACTGCATACACTTACAGTAGCTGGGTGTGCCCAGCTATAGTATATTATAGGTGCTGGACCCTAGTATCCACAGTTTATGCTTGTGAAGGTTCTCATTCATCCAGGTCATGGTATATCTGTTGTATTCAATTAGATCAACTGGACTTGAAATGCGTTTGAAGACGTTTCGCTAGTCATCCGACTGGCTTTCTCAATTCAGAATGACTTGTACAAGAATCTGTGGCAATTATGTACCCTGGAAAATCCCAATAGCATATCACAGCCAGGTGTTAAGGGTGTGTGATTAGATAGTGGTAAGAGGTGTTATAGGAACGCCCAGAGTAAGGTGTTAAAACAGCATTGTACATGGCAGACAGTTGGTGTCGAACCCCCCCACCTTATTGGCTTGGTTTCTTTATTTCACATAAATGGCCTCCTTAACACCTCTCTTGAACCAGTCACGTTCCTTCGCCAGTATGTAACATTACAATCTTCAAAGGTATGTCCTTTATCCTTAAGATGCAGATACACGGCTGAGTCCTGACCCGAGGAATTGGCTCTTCTGTGCTGGGCCATACGTTGATGCAGTTGCTGTTTGGTCTCCCCCACATACAAATCAGAGCATTCTTCACTGCACTGCATGCATATATGATGTCGCTTTTCTTGTGTTTTGGTATTGGGTCTTTCGGATGTACCAATTGCGCCTCAGTGTGTTGTTCGGTTTAAAGCAGACAGGGATACGATGTTTTTTTGAAAATTCTTCTTAATTTCTCGGAGACCCCTGCTACATATGGGATGACCATGTTCTTCCTTTTGCTAGGTGGGTTGGACTGAATGGACATATGTCTTTATTCAACCTCAAATACTATACTATACTATACTATACTATACTATTCTACCATATTATTATTTCTTTGTTTAAAGGGCATGTCCAGCCAAAAAATGACATTCTACTCATTTGTTCCCTACCCCCTAAGTATTGTCGCTTACTTAAAAAGTTTTAAAAATGTTTTACCAGAAAGTTATTCCTCCAGTTATGTTATGTTTCTTCCTCATCCATGTCTGTCATTCAAACCCCTCCTTACGCCTTGATATTGCAGTGTTCGCGGCATTATGTCATCAGTGGCTTGCTGATCACATAGAAATGCATATAATAAGGATGTTTTCTGCCGGCAAAAGTAATGTCCTGGATTGATTTAAAAACACCTGCTCGATGATCACACACACTCTGCTCTGTTCTGTGGAGGGAATTACACTGCTATGCCCGATAATGGAGGAATCAGGTTGGTTGCTGGTTTCAGCATTCATATTGGTGGACAATGGCATGTTCCATGTTCTGATTGGATGATTTTCACACAGTTATGTTGGATACTTCCTGGATGGGAAAGGGAGAGCTCCTCAATTACAATGAGTGTGCACACTTTTGCTTGAAACAGGCTCGCAACAGAGGAGGAGGGGAATGTGTTTCCTGGGATGTTATTCCCCTCCTAGTCAACAATAATGCAGACATGAAGAACGATGTACTGAAATTTGTACTAAGAATATAGATGTCGGGGTAGGTGCATTGTATTCTCAACAAGAAAAACAGGCCGTGGAAAAGAGGGCACACCCAAATTTGCTATTATATCGGTAAAATATCCTTTATTAGTACGGATTATGGGATATATATTAAAGTGCACAAAAATAGTTAAAAACACACCCTGTTAAACCCCAACATCATAATCATCAACAATATTATAAATTGGTATCAAGTATATATCAGCACATTATCATAACAGCGTAGTATACCGGTATACTATCACAGCCACACACATTCACACTCATAGGAGATATAATCACTTCCAATATTAACCCAATGAGTATATACATAGAAACCTACCACTAATAATAAACAGTAATTGATATAAATAGACAAAGTAGGACATTACCCAGTGGCAAAGCATACATTGATCAAACCAAAGGTCTCACTAACCAGATACCAAAATTATGTTAGGAACAGGGGCTAATTAAAAACACCGGACACGTTTCGTCCGCATGGTTGGACTTTCTCAACGGCAAATGTAAACCCATTTGCATGCACCTTAAATACCCATCAGAACAAGCTGCTAAGGAAGTAGAGGAAGTGACGTCATGCATAATCTCGCGAGACTTCAGAACATTTCTCTAGGTACCTTACTCCCGCCCACAGTGAATATACCTCTCGCCATCTTGGATAAGGGCAAAACCAGTACCTGCCCAGTATAATAAGCCAGTGTATCATAAGGGGTATATATGTTATGACATAGTATTCTATTCAAAGCAGTAAATAAATATGTCAAAAGGGTAAACAAATATATCAAACTAGGGGAATACATTGAGTTATAATATCATATAAGCTGTTGTGACACTCGTGAAAAAGATGAACATTAAGGGTGCACGGTACAACCATAAGGGCCGTGTCCCCCTAGTGACATCTCACAATATATCCATAAGGGCATATGTCCCCCTAGTGACATCTCACAATATATCCATAAGGGCATATGTCCCCCTAGTGACATTTCAAAATATCCCCCCCGCCATTCCATCCCAGTAACATATATGAAATAAAGGCCATACGAAGCTGATGACTCATATGCAAACAGATCAAGGCAGGGCCAAAAATATAAAATAACTGGGCAGAGCTACTAGTACAAATTTCTCATTAAGGAAGGGTACACTTCTTGATATATATATATATATATATATATATATATATATATATATATATATACGTCATTATCAATGTCATGATTAAGATAAATACTAAACCTAGATAGGCAGCGTGCTAACAGGGTACATCCCAGAAAAAGGGGACAGGGACAGCAAATTAACAATAATACATAACCTTTGCCAAGAGGACAATATATCGAACAATTGAAAAGTGACCTAAGTCCATATTTGTAATCCTAGTAAAGAGAGAAAATAGAAGATATCACAATCGTATATGTAAAAGCAGCAATAAACACAAGCGAATGTACAGTATCCATATATAATGAGATAGAAACTATAAATGTCACAATCTTCATCCCAAAGAATGTCTGTAAGAGTCGATGCATAAACAGGTTCCTTTTGACATAGTGTTCGGGTAAGTGTTACCATACAGCAAATATATACCATCTAACCTCGTTCCTCATAAATAATCGCTCAGTAGCACCCTGCACAGATCAATGCAGGGAAAGAGTAAGTGTGGCTCATATTTCCAAATGTTCGAATAACCAAAGGTCCCCCGATATTATCCAGAATGATGTATCCGACTCAAGAACCAGAATCTTATCCAGATCTTCACATAGAGTCCCAGAAGTGGTCTGTCCATCGTGATACCTTTCACCAAAATACATCCATATCTGGTATGAGGGAAAGGAAAAGGGAATTTACATAGTGTCAAATAAATGGAGTTAACTCCCACTCCTCATTTAGCCCCACCGGGGCCATGGTACCGAGTCTATAAATCCACCGTGCTTCCTTCTCAAGTAGGAGATTATCTAAATTACCCTTTCTCAAATTCAGTTTTACAGTATCAATCACCATGCATTTTAATGTATTGGTACGACCTTCATGTTTTATCAAAAAATGCTCTGCCACACTAATTATACTTCGCCCATCTGTCTTTAACCTCTATGCATTTCTAATATTAGATACATGTGAACTTAACCTTTCTTTAATTTTCTGGGTAGTTTTCCCCACATAAAAGAGTGGGCAGGAACATGATAGCACGTATATCACATTTTTGCTATTACAATTGCAGAACTATCTAATCCTATACCTTTTACCATTCCTATCCACAAAGGAATCTGTTCGACACATATTTACACAATTTACAAGAGCCACAGGGATACATACCAATGGGTAGGTGCATTGTACATGTTTTAAAGAGACCTTTCAATTAAATACGTGTTGTTTGGAGGGTGGACATGGCCTTTAATATTTTCTTACCCATTTATTCTTATTGCTTGTGTATTAACACATTTGTTTTTTGCTGCCTGAGAAGGCCAGGAAAATTCTTACAAAAAGCCAATCATCTAATTATATTGCAATTCTTGCAGCTTATATACAAGTTAATGGGCCTTGTATTTCCTGACATTACAAAAAAAAGGTTCAACCCCTTTATCTCATCACATAAATGCTTTCAAAACAAGGATTATGTGGATTGAAAAAAAACACTTAATAAATTAGATAAAAGTGATAGTTAAAGGACTAGATTGTCATAATAAACATGCCTTAGTTTCGTTTATTTCCTCACTGATTCACTTTATTATTTAAAGTGTGGCAATATTCATTGCGTTTATACTTGGATTGCAAAATCCATGATATCATTCAGGGGATGACTGGGACCTATTGGCCTGGGGGGGCAAATACAACCTAGTGGCCCTTTCATGGTAGATCGCAATATGTTGGACCAAGCCCACTTTGATAGGGTCACACACACTTTGTTTAAGTTACGCCCATTTTTAAGACTACTATTCTCATTTAACATGATTGTCTACAGCATTTTCAAGTGTATGGTGTGGTTACGATAACTAACAGATTAATAAACTGGAGAGTTAACACTGGCTAATTATCTGGAGGTCTGACAATACTAGGTATTGATCTGGAGGTCTAACAATACTGAGTATTGATCTGGAGGGCTGAAAATACTGGATATTGATCTGGAGGTCTAACAATACTGGCTAGTGATCTGGAGGGCTGACAATACTGGGTATTGATCTGGAGGGCTGACAATACTGGGTAATGATCTGGAGGCTTAATCCCGGGTTATGATCTGGAGGGCTGATAACACTGGCTAATGATCTGGAGCGCTTACAATACTGGGTAATGATCTGGAGGGCTGATAACACTTGCTAATGATCTGGAGGGCTGATAACGCTGGTTAATGATCTGGAGGGCTAAAAACACTGGGTAATGATTTGGAGGGCTGATAACACTGGGTAATGATCTGGAGGGATGATAACACTGGCTAATGATCTGGAGGGCTGACTAACACTGGCTTATGATGTATTGAATAAATTTGGTCACTAGTTGCACTCTGTGTGGATGTATACTATCCTATTACTATATATATTGGTTGTTGCATTGGGGGTTATGTGTACTCCACCATAGTGGGTCATGTGTTCAAGTACTTAGAGCTGGAGAGTCAGTCCCAAGAAAGCAAGCGAAGGAGCAGCAGGGACTTTCATCTCATCCTTACTATCCTATTTCCATATATATATATATATATATATAATGCTCTGGAATGGATGACTAACACTGGCTAGTGATCTGGATGGCTGGAGTAACACTGGCTAATGAACAGGAGGGCTGACTAATAATAAATGTGAATGTATACATGAGACCCCCATATACTGTTTTGCTCCCAGATTCCTTCAATGAGCTGCCCAGACTGTCAATAAGTAATCTGCTAAACTTTAAACACCGCTGTGCTGCTTTTATTAATCTGACAATCTGGGCAGGAGTTTTAAGGG
This sequence comes from Hymenochirus boettgeri, assembly GCA_019447015.1. Classification (NCBI taxonomy): domain Eukaryota; kingdom Metazoa; phylum Chordata; class Amphibia; order Anura; family Pipidae; genus Hymenochirus; species Hymenochirus boettgeri. Next base: position 89,530,557 of record CM033477.1, read on the forward strand.
CAGGCAGCACATAGTTTAGTTTTAAACTGTCAGTGTCTCCAGAACCTCATTACCTCATTGACCTCCTATTCTCATAGATCATCAGTAAATGTCAGTAAAGGAAAGAAGTTTAGCAGCAGAGGAGTCATCTTCTGTTCTTTGCCCATGTTAGAAGCGTGCACTGTGCCGTTTAAGCGTGTAACTTACAGATTTGGGTTCTGTGGCAGCCCACATTTTTCATTAAAGACCTGCCTGGGGGGCATTTTCCCCTCAGCCTACTGGGCTAGTAATCCCCTGATATCATTTGAGAATAATATAAAGTTATTGAGTCAGAAATTTACTTTATAGAGTACTTTCCACTGTATCAGATCTGTGCCTTGGTACACTAGAAAATTAGAGTGAAAGCTCAGCCAAGATGATATTGTATGCAAAAGAGGAAACAAGATTGGTAATAGCATGTTGTTTTATGGCTGGTAAGGATCCCTGTCTAATAAAAGAAAAAACTTTTAATAATGCCCTTCACATTTCAGTGGTGCCCTAGCCTTTTTCCTCGGTTGCTTACACCTAGAAGCAGTGAAGCACAGCTCTGGCTCCAGACACAAAATGCAAAGTCAAGAAGGAAACAGTTTCAGTAAATGGATTTTATGGTGTGAATCTTGGATTTGACTGCCTGGGAAATAAGCCCCCCCCCCATACAAAGATGTATGAGACAAATTTAGCAATGAGGTGCTAAACTGCTCTTTCCAGAGACGGATTAAGACCAAATGGGGCTCTAGACTTGGGCCTCCCAAATTATGCCTCCTCTGCAGTCATAGGGGTGGCGGGGGCGGTAATTACGCCACAGTTAAGGATTAAGGTTGCCGTATGCTTCAAAGGTTATTGAGAACGTAACACTGATCGATACTTTGACAGATGTACAATATTATACGTAGATGTACTGTACCAGACAGATGTACAATATTATACGTAGATGTACTGTACCATACATATTGTCATATAACATTGGCGATTGTCTAATGTCGTCTATTGTGGAAATTTCTATATACCAACCACTGTGGGAAACTTACTGTATATACTAATCACTGTTGGAAAATTATTGTATATACCAATCACTGTGGGAAACTTACTGTATATTAAACCAATCACTGTGGGAAACTTACTGTATATACCAATCACTGTGGGAATATTACTGTGTATGCCAATCACTGTGAGAAACGTACTGTATATACCAATCACTGTGGGAATATTACTGTATATACCAATCACTGTGGGAAACTTATACTAATTTTCCAGCAGTGATTGGTATATACAGTATGTTTCCCACAGTGATTGGTATATAAGTTTCCCACAGTGATTGGTATATATAGTAATATTCCCACAGTGATTGGTATATACATTTCCCACAGTGATTGGTATATATAGTAATATTCCCACAGTGATTTGCATATACAGTAAGTTTCCCACAGTGATTGGTATATAAGTTTCCCACAGTGATTGGTATAGTATAGTATTTGACGTTAAATAAAGACATACATCCAAAAAAAAAACCCACCAAATTTATAAAGGGGAAGAAAATTCCTTCCTGACTCCAAGTAGCAATCAGAAATATCCCTGGATCAACTCTACTTTATGTATCAATACCAGTAACACTCCTTGCTTGCAGAAACTCATCCTGCTTTATTTTGAAACTGTCTAATGAACCTGCCATCACAACGTCCACTGGAAGACAGTTCCATAACTTTACTGTTCTCACTGTGAAAAACCCTTTCCTAACTTGAAGCCTAAACTTCTTTTCTTCAAGTCTTAAGGGATGTCCACATGTCCTCTGACATGTTCTATTGGTGAACAATGCCCCAGATAGTTTATTGTATGGCCCGTGAATGTATTTTTACAATAATCATATCTCCACCCAAGTGCCTAGCGTACATAGTTGTAACTTGTTCACTCTCTCTTTATATTCAAGCCCTCCCAATCCCCTTATTAATTTAGTTGCCCTTCTCTGAACCCTTTCTATTTCAAAGATGTCCTTTTTGTACACAGGTATTAAAAATTGCACTGAATATTCCAAATGAGGCCTTACCAATGCTTTGTAAAGAGGGAGAATAACATTTTTCTCCCTTGAATCCATACCTCTCTTTATACAAGACAATACCATGCTGGCTCTAGCTGTTACTGCCTGCCACTGCCTGCTACCTTTAAGTTTGTTTTCCACCAAAACTCCAAGATCATTTTCCAACAGGGATTCACCTAACACAGAGCCATTTATAGTATAAGCAGCACAAGGTTTTTTAAGTCCAAAATGCATCACCTTACATTTCTGAACATTGAATCTCATCTGCCACTTAGTAGCCCAATATAGATCTGCCTGCAAGTACTGCACATCCTTTGAAGCTTTTAATGGTCAACAAAGTTTTGTGTCATCAGCAAACACAGAAACCTTGCTGACTGTAATAAATGGCCGGACGGCCGGGTACTCACAGTACGCTTTTAGGAGGAGGCTGACAGTCCGGAAGGTGCAGGATACAGAGGCTGCTGGGAAATGTAGGCTGGATACTGGAACAAGGTTCGGCTGGGTACTGTAGGCTGTTTGCTGGAACAATGGTGCTGTTGGGAACTGTAGGCTGACTGCTTGGAACAATGTGCTGCTGGGTACTGTAGGCTGGACCAAAGTGCTGCTGGAACTGAAGGCTGTATGCTGGAACAATGGTGCTGTTGGGAACTGTAGGCTGACTGCTGGAACAATGGTGCTGCTGGGAACTGAAGGCTGTATGCTGGCAAGGTAAGTAACTGGATGCAGGCAAGGTGAGACACTGGAAACAGGCAAGGTAGGTACTGGATACAGGCAAGGTAAGTATTGGATGCAGGCAAGGTAAGTATAAGGAGCAGGATCCAAGGCAGGTAAGTACAGGAGCCAGGGAGGTAGCAGAATGCTACAATCGGGCACCGGGTTCAGGAGGACACCGGCTTTTCAAATTTCATGACGTCGACGCCGCCCACCCGGAAGTGCAGTGCGGCGCGGGACCGGAGCGGCAGGTAAGTTCGTGACACTGACAATACACTTTTCCAAATAATTTCTAAATAGATTAAATAGAAGCAGCCCCAACACAGAACCCCGTGGCACCCCACTTAGCACTTTAGTCCATACTGATGAAGCCCCATTAACAACTACTCTCTGCATTCTATTAATCAACCAATTTTTTTATCCATGTACAAATGTGCCACCCCAGACCAACAGACCAGCTTATGCATTAGTCGCCTATGGGGGACTGTATCAAAAGCCTTTGCAAAATCCAAGTATACTACATCCACTGCTATGCCAGTGTTTGACAAGGTCTATTCCTCCGAAATCCATGCTGGTTACTACTTATAAGTTTAGTCCTTGCAACATATGATAGAATATGTTTACTTACCGTATATACTCGAGTATAAACCGACCCGAGTATAAACCGAGGAACCCAATTTCACCTAAAAATCCTAATAAAAGTTGTTGACTCGAGTATAAACCGAGGGTAGAAACTTGGCATTCAAGATGTTTGGAAACTACAACTCCCAGCTAATAAAGCATGCTGGGAGTTGTAGTTCCCAAACATCTTGAATGCCCCCCTCACCCTCCCACCCAGTTCAGTTTGTACCTGTCTCTTCTCCCTGTGGTCTCTTCTCCCTGTGGGCTCGGTTTCTTCTCCCTGTGGACTCTCCTCCATCCAAGGTAGGTGCGGTATCCTGAGCATTGCAGGTAAGGTGCGGTATCCATCTTGCAGGTAAGGTGCGGTATCTGAGCATTCCGCGCCCGTGCGATCTTTCTGTGTTCTGGCGCGCCGGCTGACATCACTGCCCGGCGCAGTGACTTTTCTGTACAGGCCGGCGCGCCAGTACAGAAAGATCGTGCGGCTGCCGGAATCTCGGTAAGGTACTGACTCGAGTTAAACCGTCTGAGTTTTCAGGCTGATTTTTCAGCCTGAAAACTCAGACTCGGTTTATACTCGAGTATATACGGTATTAAACTTTCCAGTATCTTCCCCCCCACTGATGTTAAACTTACAGGTCTGTAATATCCCGGTTGTGAATGACTATTTTTTTTGAATATTGCAATAACAGCAGCTTTTTTGCAATCCAGAGGCACACATCCGGACCTGAGAGAATCTGCAAAAATAAGAAACTGAATTTAGTTCCCCGAGGACCCGAGGATGAATTTTATCTGGTCCAGGAAATTTATTAATATTAACCTTATTTCATTGTTTCTGTACCATATCCTCGGTTAACCAAAGTGCACTTGCATCTTCTATACCATTATTGCTACTATATTCTATGATATCTGTATTTGGTTCTTCTATAGTGTATGCAGAGGGAAAAAATGATTCAAGACATTTGCTTTATCTTCATCCTCCGTAACTAACTTATCTCATTAATTAATGGCACCATATTTTCAGTCCTTATCTTCTTACTATTAACTTACTTAAAAAAAAAAAAATTAGGGTTAGTGATGCTTTGTTCAGCTATCCTAACTTCATTATTAACTTTAGCTAGCTTGATTGCTTTCTTACACACCTTGTTACAGTTTTAATAATCCCTAAAGGTCCTTTCCGTTCCCTCTGACTTAAAGGTTTTAAATGCCTTTTTCTTCCTTTCTATTTTTCTCTTTACATCGGAATTCAGCCACATGGGTGCGGATTTTATTTATTTCCCATGGGTAAAAACTTAGATGTGAAATGGCTTAAAATCCCCTTAAACAAAGTCCACTTCTGTTCAGTACATCTGTTGTATTCAATTAGATCAACTGGACTTGAAATGTAGTTCTTGAAGACGTTTCGCTAGTCATCCGACTGGCTTTCTCAATTCAGAATGACTTGTACAAGAATCTGTGGCAATTATTACCCTGGAAATCCCAATTAGTATATCACAGCCAGGTTGTTAGGGTGTGATTGATAGTGGCTAAGAGGTGTTATAGGAACGCCCAGAGTAAGGTGTTAAAACAGCATTGTACATGGCAGACGTGTGGTGTCGAACCCCCCCACCTCTATTTAGGCTTGGTTTCTTTATTTTCACATAAATGGCCTCCTTAACACCTCTCTTGAACCAGTCACGTTCCTTCGCCAGTATATTAACATTACAATCTTCAAAGGTATGTCCTTTATCCTTAAGATGCAGATACGGCTGAGTCCTGACCCGAGGAATTGGCTCTTCTGTGCTGGGCCATACGTTGATGCAGTTGCTGTTTGGTCTCCCCCCACTACAAATCAGAGCATTCTTCACTGCACTGCACTGCATATATGATGTCGCTTTTCTTGTGTTTAGGTATTGGTTCTTTCGGATGTACCAATTGCTGCCTCATGGTGTTGTTCGGTTTTAAGGCAGACAGGGATACGATGTTTTTTGAAAATTCTTCTTAATTTCTCATAGAGACCCCTGCTACTATGATGCCCATGTTCTTCCTCCTGTCTTGCTTTTCCCCTTCACTGTTGATATTTGTGTTCTTTTCTTTTCTGTTCAGTACCTTTACATGATAATACCTTATCCCAGTTGACAGGCTGAAAAGCTTCTTTTAACCTGGCAAAATTTGCCTTCCCGAAATTAAAAGTCTTTGTTAACCCAGCACACTTTTCTTTTCGATAACATACTGCAATGTTCCGGATTCCCAAGTATTTCTTCAGCCCAGATACCCCAATCTACAAACACTATCTTTACCAACAGACAAGCCCCCGTGCAAGGTATCCGAACTGAGGCTGGGAATACTGGAGATGTCCGAAGAGAAATTAACAGGTAAGGCACAAGGAAGAGGAAAATAGGTCAGAGACCAAAATATGACTAGGAGTAGGCAAGAGCAGAGTTAAAAATAGAGCAAGAGGTCAAAAAACAGGAATCAGGTCACCAGGCACAGTACAAAAGTGTTGAGTAAAAGCATAGTCAGGAACGAGCAGAGGTCAGGGCAGGCAGTTACGAATCAAGGCCCAAAAAACAGACAAGGGTCAATAACAGAGAATAAACGAAGAAAAAACACCACCAGCAAGATAGAAAAACTAACCGCTATATCGGGCAAGGACCAATGGGATAAGGGGTATAAAAAGACTAGAGGGACCAATATGAGAGCAGCCAAGAAGAAGAAGGTGAAGATCGTCGAATGGGAAGCCGCGAATGAAGCGCAAACACTGCCAAGGACCGAGGAGTGCCGGAGGCCACCGTAGAAAGCCAAAGGCACTTGGAAGTGGAGGACGCGCAGCGGGATCCCCGAGCAGATACGCTTTTCCTTACATTACCCCCCCGTTGAGCAGGGGCCTCTGTACCCTTACTATTAGGTTTTTCAGGAAAGTCATCATAAAACTTTTTGATCGACTCTTTAGCACGAACAGGAACCCAAGATCTTTATTCAGGACCATAGCCCTTCCAGTCAACAAGGTATTAGATAGAATTTTAAACAAATTGGGAATCCAAAATCCTGTCAGTTTCGTACTCTGCTTCACCTTGCACTTCCACAGAGGGTGGAAGGTTCGGGAAACCGCGAAGATCACCAAATGGGTAGCCGCGGACGAATCGCGAATGCCGCCGAAGACCGAGGAGTGCTCAAAGGCGCTCGGAAGTGGAGGACGCGCTACGGGATCCCCGAGTATGTACGCTTTTCCGTACACATACACTAAACGACACTATTTCATGGTCACTATTCCCTAATCCTCCAGTTACCTTTAGATCTTTAATACTCTTCACAATGTTAGATATTACCAGCCAACAGAGCTCCTTTTCTAGTAGGAACTTCAACCACCTGTGAGATTATCCTGCACAAAATTCAGGAACCTATCACCCTTTTCTGTGTTGACAGTTTCATTACACCAATCAATGTCAGGGTAATTGAAGTCCCCCATAATGAGCACACTCCCCAAACTTGCAGCCCTTGCCAACTGCATATGAAGCTGACTCACTTCTAGCTAGCTAGCATTTGGTGGATTATAGCAGACACCAACAATGACATTACCCCCTTTCTTGTTGCCTACCGTAATTCCTACCATAATTCTTTTTTAACATAAACACATACTCCTTCCCCTTTCCTTTTTTCTCTGTCCTGCCTAAACAAGGAGTATCCTTCTAAATTTACAGCCCAATCCACGTTTCTGCTATACCTAAATTTTAAAGCAAATGATAATCGGAGGCCACCCACAGGTACTTCTGGAATCCCCAACCAGAGAGAGAACTATGTTCGATGGAAGTGGAAAACCAAAACCCCTCAAACAAGAAACAAATAGAAGTAATGTACACTGTGGCTAATATGAATATACTTTATTCTATACCATACAACCCTAATGTAATCATGTATGCAAAAAAAAATACCTAATAATAAAAAATACACATATATACAAGCTGGCTACTAAAATACCAAGAGATAAATATATATAAATGTAAATACGGGTCTAAAAAAATGTATATATATCAAAAAAGCCAATAAAACATGCAGCGGAGCTCTATAAAAAGTAGGAATTAAAATTTAAACGATCAGTGCATCCGTGTAGAGCCACAAGTTCATTCCACAAATGTGTAGTAGTCTATATCCATCCAAAGATTATAGATGGTATGGGCACAGTCTTTTACAAATCTAACCTTAAACCAGTATCTCTGCTGATAAAATAGACAAGTGCTAAATAGAGATGGCCAAACGTTCGAAAGTTCGGTCCGTTTTCGAACTTTCGAACTATATGGAAAGTTATAAATTAAAATATCAATGGTAACTTAATGTAAATGGCTGTGGGACCTGGGAAATGGTCTGGGGAACATGTTTGAATATCCAGGACATTTGAAAAATCAATTTTACTCTCACTCGCGCTATTTTCAAGCTTGTTCGCGCCTAGATACCATGGACATTTTACTCGCGGATTCGATGCTCCTGTATAGGCTTTAATGGACACTTTACTCGTAGATTCGATGTTCACGCCTAGATACCATGGACATTTTACTCGCGGACTCGATGCTCGCGTATAGGTTTTAATGGACACTTTACTCGCAGATTCGATGCTCACATATAGGTATAATAGGCATTTTACTCGCACATTCGAATGGTCGAAAATTCGATAATTTTCGAAAGTCCGAAAATATCAAAAATCCGGGTCTGGGATAGTTTGAGAAGTCCGAATTCGTTTGAATTCGAATAGTTCGTCTCAAACTCGGGTTTGAGTTCGAGTTCTAGTCCATCTCTAGTGCTAAACTAGATACATCACCACCACCTCAGCTTCACAACTGCATAGGTTGATTAATGGCACCTACCGGTCCCCCAGACGCTCAAAGTAGCAGCTCATTCTCCTCCAACCCTCTAGCCATCTTCTCCCCCAAAACAGTTGCACCACCATCAGTGAGGTGCAACCCATCCCTACTAAAGAGCCTGTAGCTGACAGTAGTCTGCCCAGTTCTCTATAAACCCAAACCCTTCTTCCTTACACCACCCTTTTAGCCACTCATTAATGCTCCTAAGCAACCGCTGCCTCCCTAAATCATATTTAAGGAACTCTTTTCCTCCTCTAACTTTGACATTGGCAGCAATGTGAACCAAAACTACCAAGTCACACCCAGCCCCACCCAATAATCTGTCTACACAATCCACCAAATGCCGAACCCTAGCACCAGGCAGGCAACACACCGTTCAGCATGTAGGGCCTTATAATGGATTCCCCTACCACTACCACCTGCCTAGCATTTCTGATCCTAAGTTCTTCCTGCCTTAGAGATGGCAGTCCCCTAGGTGCTCAAGGGATAACCCCACTCCATACACTCTAATTCCGAGCTGTTCTCCTCTACTTCATCACCTAATGCGGCAAATCTGTTGAAATGTGAAAGCTTCTGTCCCTAAATTCCCCTAGTAACCCTAACAAAATTACCTCCCCCTTCTCTGTCCCACTTCCACCCACCTCTATACTGGCCCCAGCCACTGCCTGCTGTCCCACCATATTTGCCAATCCCTGCAATGCTGCAAGCTTCCCCCTTAGACTCTCCACCTCAGCTTCCAAACGAGCAACCCACTCATACCTGACACAGAAATAGGTCCCTTGGAACGTCTGCTCCAGGTTCCCATACATGTGGCAGGATTCACACTGCATGGTACAGACAAAACTGTTCATTTCTAATACACAACACCAGCACACACCAACCTTTTTTTAACTGCCACTAACTGCAGTGATTGGTATATAAGTTTCCCACAGTGATTGGTATATAAGTTTCCCACAGTGATTGGTATATAAGTTTCCCACAGTGGTTGGTATATATAGTAAGTTTCAGAATAAGTTAGTGCCGTGTTTCATTTCATATATGTATGTATATATATATATATATATATATATATATATATATATCCCCCTTATATTATATAAATAAATTTATAATTTTATGGGGAATACATTGGGTTTTTTGGAGGTACTATGTTGGTGGGGGTGGGTAAAAGTAATATACATAGGGACAGTGTTTATGTGTTGTTTAAGCACTAAATAAAAAGTTATATCAATATTAACAAGTATGTAGTAATGACATTAAAGTATATAGAAAAGTAAATAAGGCAAAATATATAAATAAATAAAAGTACTTACGGTACCGTAGTTCCCACTCCTGTTTTGTAATGGCATCTTCAAAATGGACTGTTAAGACACACCCCAGGAAGTTTTACAGGTAGACAATGGAAGCTTACATAGGAACATATTTCTCACTTCCCTTTTAGTGTTGTATCCAATGCTGTTCTTATTATTAGATTGACAGCAGGGTTAGCGAATCAAAACATTTTCTGAGTGTTAGTAGGGAAGTAGGAAGTGTTAGTAGGAAGTTGCAAGACTTATATGTCACTTCCTTTGTAAAACATGTGACAGTCTTAGTAAAAACATTCTTCTCACTCTCACCTAACTCCACCCCACCCCTCCCCTCTCAATAGACAAAAAGGAGAGCTGCTGATTGCTGGAAAGGGAGGGATATCTATATGATAGGGGGACTGAAAGGAAAACATCTCCATGCCCATTTCTCTGAGACAATGAAGTGAGTGTTAATGGTTTATTACATTATTTAACCAATAGACCCCATAGAAGCCATGAATCTGTGTCCTGAACTGATAAATGTAATAAGACTGAAACATGACAGGAAAGTCTGGGTTCTTTATAGGACCTTGAGATTTACCGATAGTGATCCCTCTCTAACACATTTAGCAATAGTAATCCCTCTGTAACACATTGACCAATAGTGATCCCTCTCTAACACATTGACCAATAGTGATCCCTCTCTAACACATTGACCAATAGTGATACCTCTCTAACACATTGACCAATAGTGATCCCTCTGTAACACATTGACCAATAGTGATCCCTCTGTAACACATTGACTAATAGTGATCCCTCTCTAATACATTGACCAATAGTGATCCCTCTGTAACACATTAACCAATAGTGATCCCTCTGTAACACACTGACCAATAGTGATACCTCTCTAACACATTGACCAATAGTGATCCCTCTCTAATACACTGACCAATAGTGATCCCTCTGTAACACATTAACCAATAGTGATCCCTCTGTAACACACTGACCAATAGTGATCCCTCTCTAACACATTTACCAATAGTGATCCCTCTCTAACACATTTACCAATAGTGATCCCTCTCTAACACATTTATCAATAGTGATCCCTCTCTAACACATTTATCAATAGTGATCCCTCTCTAACACATTTATCAATAGTGATCCCTCTCTAACACACTGACCAATAGTGATCCCTCTCTTACACATTGACCAAAAGTGATCCCTCTCTAACACATTGACCAATAGTTATCCCTCTCTAACACATTGACCAATAGTGATCCCTTTCTAACAGAATCCCTGGTGACAGCGGTGTTTATAAAAGACCATTATGTGTGTTCATAAAAAACCAATAGTGCACCATAATATACACATACGCTATTAAAAAGCTAAGTGATATAAAAAACTGAGTGATATTAAAAAGCCAATCATAGGCAGTAATATATATACTAATAAAAATATTTTCAAACAAAGGGAGAATAGCTCATCACATTAAAAAGTCATATCATATCATTTCACGTATATTGAACAATCTCATAGTCTAATATTACACTATACATAATGTCCACTGCAAAGTTGTACTCACACATACCCTGTACATATATACTATACATATTGCACGCTATAAAGTATTGTATTGTTCCATATATCAATATTAACTACTCGCATTATGCCAGTAACCCTATGCTTTATCTTGCATTATACTGGCCCTATTGTAGTAATAACTGGCCACTTGAGTATTATCTTAACATAGTGGCAACCCATCATTATATTGTGCTCCATATGTTAGTGTCTATACATACAGTTCAAAAAGCCTTCATTTGATTCAATATAAAGTCACATCTCTTACGATATTACGATCTTCTTATATATATATAACTCTGTAACAAAAGATACACATGTTTATGATATTAAGTATAGCAGTAAAATATTCCAGTATCTAGAGAGCAGGGTAAAAACATTATAAAGCGAATTTTATAAAATCTTATAACAAACCTTACAAAAAGCTTTTAAAAGAGAGCTGTGTGTTTAACCCCTTGGGATACACCGTGTCTAAGAGGTAAATCCATTTTGCCTCTCTACACAATAACAATTTACCTCTATCTCTCCCACGTTTCGGTTTCGGTATCTGATCAATTATCATCACTTTCAATGTACTGATAGAGTGATTCTCCTTAGCAAAGTGTAATTCAACAGGATTTTCATTTCCCCTAAGGGTGTTATTAGCCATTCTCTCTTTGGCTACTTTGATATGCGATTTGTGATTTGCGAACCGAATTTTAAATGGGGTGGTAGTTTTTCCCACATAGACCAGCGCGCAGGGACACTTTATTACATATCCTATATAATAAAATGCAAGTGTGCATCCCTGTGTCTCTGTGTGTGTGGCTGCAATCTACCTGATTGGCTGCTTCTTTTCCCTTCAGAGCAGAAAAGCCAATCGGATCACAAGTTTGCATTAAGGGGCGGGACCACAGACTACAGACTGCTGGCTGCTCTGGGTGGGTTGATTTCTAAAGTTAACTCTTCACAGTGTGAAAATTCCTGTCCATGCTGCATTACTGGGTCTGACACCAATAAACTGTACACACACCAGGTATGTTCTAAGATCTCTGGGTGGGGGACGTGAGACAGGGGTAGCGGGTGGGTGTGTGTGGTTTGTCCGGACCCCAATGATATAATCATTTGTCTTTGGGGGGTTGTGAGGGAGAGGGTTGCACTAGACATCAATGTCTGGGTGGTGGGGGAGTCAGAACTGTCTACTGACATGTCAGTAGACATGTGTCGGGCTGGCTGTAAAGCAGAGTGACAGTGGGGGAGGGTCTGGGTCTGGGACAGAGGGGGTGGGACCTGGGTCTGGGGCAGAGGAGGGGCCCTGGGTCTGGCACAAGGGGGGGGCCTGGGTCTGGACAGAAGGTGGCTGGGTCTGGGACAGAGGGGGGGCCCTAGGTCTTGGACAGGGGGTCTGGGTCTGGGACAGATGGGGGACTCTGGGTCTGGGACAGAAGGGACCCTGGGTCTGGGACAAAGTGGGGGACCCGGGGTCTGGGATAGAGGGGGGGTCTGGTCTGAGACAGAGGGGGGGTCTGGGACAGAGGTGGGCCCTGGGTCTGGGACAAGGGGGGGTCTGGGACAGAGTGGGCCCTGGGTCTGGGACAGAGGGGGGACCCTGGGTCTGGGACAGAGGGGGGTCTGTGACAGGGTGGCCCTGGTCTGGGACAGAGGGGGGGTCTGAACAGAGGTGGGCCCTGGGTCGGGAAAGGGGGGGCCCTGGGTCTGGGAAGGGGGGGCCCTAGGTCTGGGGCAGAGGAGCGGCCCTGGGACAGAGGGGGGCCCTGGTCTGGACGAGGGAGGGACCCTGGGTCTGGGAAAGGGGGGGTCTGTGACAGAGGTGGGCCCTGGGTCTGGGACAGAGGGGGGGTCTGGAACAGAGGTGGGCCCTGGGTCTGGGACAGAGTGGGGGGCCCGGGTCTGGGAAAGGGGGGGCCCTAGGTCTGGGGCAAGGGAGCGGCCCTGGGACAGAGGTGGGCCCTGGTCTGGAACAGATTGGGGGGCCCTGGGTCTGGGAAAGGGGGGGCCCTAGGTCTGGGGCAGAGGAGGCCCCTGGGCAGGCGGGCCTTGGGTCTGGGGCAGAGGAGGGGCCCTGGGTCTGGGACAGAGGGGCCCTGGTCGGGGCAAGGAGGGCCCTGGGTCTGGGGCAGAGAGGGGTCCTGGATCTGGACAGATGGGGACCCTGGGTCTGACAGAGGGGGGCACTGGGTCTGGGACAGACGGGGCCCGGGTCTGGGGCAAGGGGGGCCCTGGGTCTGGGACAGAGGGGGGGACCCTGGGTCTGGGACACTAAGAGGGAACTGTCCTTGGGACATGGAGGATGGAGGCACCTCTGGGCTTCTAGCGCGCTGTTATTGTAACCGTAATGTCTAGTATACATAATCGGTATCACAGTCATATCTACCATGCAATTTGATCTCTTTTCCATGCTGTGGGTGGTATTACGGCTCCCCACAGTCATGTAATTACACATACTGCAGTTACCGCATCTATAACATCCCCTTTCTCATCATTTTTGGCGCTCTCTCCTTATATTTTTCTTGTGGGTCTGCATTCACTAGTAAATCCCTAACACTCTTGTTCTTTTTGAATACCGTGAAGGGTTTTTCTTCCCCTCCAATGGATCTTCGTGTCGCTCTCAATATGTCCCATTCTCATATAGCACTTTTATTACATGTTTGTTAATATCATTGTACTGCACAACCAGTGGGGTTCCCTTTCCTCATTTTTTTTGTTTCGCCACTGCACCACCTGCCATAATCTGTCTGGCTTTACAAAGTGATTTTTCCAAATTGCTCTTGTTACTCCTTCTTTCCAAAATCTCTGGGTCATTCTTACAATTTCTTCTCCCTTTCGTCTTCTCACTGCAATGCATAGATTCTTATGTTTGCGACACAGGTAATCCTTCATCAATTTGGGAGGATGGAAACTGTCTGCATGTAGCAGAGTGTTCCTATCCGTTTCCTTTCTGTATAGAGATGTACATACAATATCTCCTTTTTTCCTGACTGTCACATCCAAAAATGTATCTCCTCATACAGTATTCGGGATTAAATATGATCTTGGGCATATATTATTGAGGTATACAAGAAAATCATCCATTCATCCAGTGCCATGCCAAATTATAAAGACGTCGTCTATGTAGCGCCACCAACAGGTGACCGCAATTGACAAACGCCTCAGCTAATAGATACCCTTTTCTTCCAGATACCCTACAAATATATGGCGTACGTGGGTGCTACTGGCTACCCATGGGTACCTGATACCTGTAAATAGTGATCCTCCTCAAATTTAAATGTATTGTTTCCCAATACTAATTTCAGTAGCTCAATCATATACTCAGTGGGTATCCTAATATCCATTTTATTCATGGCATGTCTCACAGCTTCTATTCCAATATTACCCTCAATATTGGTATAGGGATGAAATGTCCATCACTACTAGAAAATCTTCCTCTTCCACCACCGTACCAACCATCTTCAACTTGTTCAAAAAATCTTGGGTGTCCCCAATATATGATGGTAATTGTACTACCAAAGGTTTGAGAATCTCATCTAAGAACTGGGAGGTGGGTTCTAGGCATGAATCTATTGTTGCCACTATTGGTCGCATGGGCGGATCCACCGCATCCTTATGGACCTTCGGCAAGCCATAGATCACTGCTTCCTTGGGATAGGTAGGTAAAAGGAAACTTTTCTTCTCCCTCCCTTAGCCACCCATTACATTTACCAATATTAAACCGATTCTCAATCTTCCCCATTGTGTCATTTATAGATTACCTTGTACGTTTAACATATGTACTAGTGTCCTTTACAAATCCAACATTTTCTTTCTGTAGAACACATAATCCATTATTACAATCCCCACCCCCCTTGTCCGCAGGTTTCAGAGATAGTTTTGTCATTTTTTAGACTTTTTAATGATTTAACAATTCTCTGGATATGTTCCTATGACTCTTCTGTTTCTTCTCTCCCAAACTGATATTTCACAGTTCTTGTAAATGATTCTATGGCGTTATTATTTTGGGGGGTATGAAATTGGATTTCTTTTTAAATTTGGACCTACAATTTTGCGTCTGTTCCCCTTTAAAGAAATCCATTAACTGTAATTTCCTCTCAAATTTAAATATATCCACAGCAAAAGAAAATTCATCAAATTTAGCAGTTGGGCAAAAAGACATTATTAAGTAATTCACACTCAAGGGGCTGTCTTGAAGGCAATGACTTTCGGTGGTGATCGAGATAAAGAGCTTTTGAAACTCGAAGTTAGATGGATCAAAAGACTAAAGACTATCTCACCCTATGGTCTGAATGAACAAATCGTTTGCTTGCTTTTTGTGATGGATGTCTGCAGATGTCCTGCTTAGGGGAGATGTGCCAAGCTACAGTCTTATGTTTGTACCGAATGCCTGGTCCACTTGGACTCGTGTCAATGTGGATGGGGACCCACATATGACCCGCGGGGGTCATATTGGTTTGTGGGCTAGGTATGTGCATCCCAATGATGTCATTGCTGAATAGCATGTGGTTTGAGAAGTCCTTATATATACATTATATTCTTCTGGGCTCCGAATTATGATGGGTATCTGACGGATGTGTTCTAATATACTCACGACCCTGGTGGTTGTTAGAGCGCTGTTTAGGGACGTGGTATGTCTATCGTGTATCCGCAACAGGTTGGAGTGTGACAAGCTTCTGCTTAGTCTTGCCTGTTTTAGGCTCTTGTTGACTTGTGTCCTCTGACATGCTTGCGATATCATGTTTGACATACACGCTAGCTAGATTTACTATATATTGTACTGTTTGATAAAGTTTATACATGCCTCATTAAAATTAAGATACTATTTAAGTGATCAGATGCGGGACTAAGGAGATGGTTTTTAATGTTATGTATGTTTTTTTATTTGGCACGGTGTATTTTAAACATATTTATTGCACTTTGTCACTTTATGGGAATGTCCTGGGGGTGGAGACTGGATGGTAATCGGGTTTTCGGTTTGCCAGTACCTTCAAACTGGGCGTGCACTACTCACCTTGGTCATTGGAGGTGAGGCCGATCAGGTGGTGTAAAGAGATGGGGGGGTGTGGCAGATTGTGGGGTGGTATAAAGGGGAGTGTCAAATTCACAGTTGTATCCTGATGACGGCCGCGCTGGCGGTTGAAACGTCGTTGATGTGTTTAAAATAAAGTTTGGTGGAGTTTTGGTTACAAGTCCCTGGAGGCTCCGAAGTTTGTTCTCTCTCTCCTCTCTCTCTCTCTCTTCTCTCTCTCCTCCTCTCTCTCTAATATATATATATATATATATATACATTTATTTCTTATCTTTTTGATCTTTTTGATCTATTTGATTTCTTATCTTTTTGATCTCTTTAATTTTGGTCTCTTTTATCTGTTTGATCTTTTTGATCTTATATATTTCTTTTATCTTTTTGATCTCTTTTATCCCTTATCTTTTTGATCTCCTTTATCTTTTATTTCTTATCTCTTTGATTTCTTTTATTTCTTTCATCTTTTTTATTTTTTTATCTTTTGATCACTTTGATCTTTTTTATCTCTTTTATGTTCTTTTATACTAACTTTTTTATCTCTAATCCTTTTGATCTCTTTGATCTTTATACTTTTTGATCTATTTTATCCCTTTTATCTTTTTGATCTCTTTAATGTTTTTAATTGTATTGATCTTTTTGATTTCTTTTATCTTTTTGATCACTTTTATTTCTATAATCTTTTTGATCTCTTTGATCCTTTTTTCTCTTTCATTTCTTTGATTTCTTATCTATGCAATCTCTTGGAACTCTTATCTTTTTGATCTCTTTTATCTTTTTTTATTTTTATTGCTTTTATCTTTTGATCTCTTTTTTATCTTGATTTTAATCTATTATCTTTTTGATTTTTTTTCTCTTTTCCCTTTTTTCTCTTTATCTTTTTGAACTTAACAATTTTTATTTATAGCTTTTATCTCTTATCTTTTGTTTTCTACAATCTTTTTATCCTTATCTTTTTGCTATCTCATTTATATCTTTGATTTTTTTAATCTTTGATCTCTTTTATTTCTTATCTTTTTGATCTCTTTGATCTCTTTGATCTTTTATCTCTTTTTTCATTTTGACCTTTAATCTACTTTTTTAACTCTTTGATCTTTTTGACCTTTTTAATCTCTATATCTATCTTTTTGATCTCTTATCCTTTTGATCTGTTTTATATCTTTTTAAACTTTTTGATCTCTTAATCACTTATTTATTTTATCTTTTTTATCTTTTTGATCTTATTGCTTCTTTAAATTTTTCTGTTTATGATCTATTTGGTCTCCTTGACCTTTTTAAATCTCTTTTATCTATCTTTTTGATCTGTTTTATCTGTTTTGATCTGTTTTATCTTTTTGATCTTTTTGATCTTTTTGATCTCTTTTTCTCTTTGATCTCTGTAATATCTTTGATCTATTTGATCTTTTTTAATCACTTTTATCTTTTTTTATCTCTTTTCTATATTTGATCTCTTGATCTTCCTTATCTTTTTTGATGTTTTTGAATCTTATTTTTTATTTGTTGTTCTCTTTATCTCTTTCTCTCTTTGGTATCTTTTACCTTTTTGATCCTCTGATCTTTTTAATCTCTGACCTTTTTTGATCTTTTATTATTTTTGATCTCATCATTTTAACTTTTTTTATCTCTTTGGTCTCTTTTAATCTCTTTTCTCTTTTATCTTTTTGATCTCTTTGATTTTATTTGTCTTTTTCATCTCTTTTATCTCTTGATCTTTTGATCTTTTTAATCTATCTTTTATCTCATTTATCTTTTTGATCTCTGTAATATCTTTGATCTTTTGATCTTTATTAATCACTTTTATTCTTTTTATCTCTTTTATCTATATTTTGATCTCTTTGATCTTCCTTATCTTTTTAATGTTTTTGATATCTTATATTTTTGATTTGTTCTCTTTTATCTCTTTTTCTCTCTTTGGTATCTTTTACCTCTATGATTTTTTTGATCGCTTTTATCTCTTTGACTTCTTTGATCTTTTTGATCTTTTATCTTTTTTATCTCTTTGATCTTTTTGATCTCTTGTCTCTGATCACTTTTATCTCCTTTTTTCTCTTTCATCTTTTTGAACTCTTATCTTTTGTCTCTTTTATTTCTTATCTCCTTGATCTTTTTAATCTCATCTCTTTTATTACTTTTATCTCTTTGATTTCTTATTTATTCAATCTCTTAGATCTCTTTTATCTATTTGTTCTCTTTTTCTTTTTATTTCTTATCGCTTTTATCTTTTGATCTCTTTTATCTTATCTGTTTTACCTGCTTTGATCTATTTTATCTTTTTGATTTCTTTCATCTCTTTTATATTTTTGATCTCTTATCTCTTTTATCTCTTTGATCTCTGTAATACCTTTTATCTATTTGAGCTTTTTTAATTACTTCTATCTTTTTTATCTCTTATCTTTTTGATCTATTTGATTTCTTTAATCTCTTTGATTTTTTTAATCTCTGATCTTTTTTTGATCTTTTTTCATCATTTTGATCTTTTACATCTTTTTGGTCTCTTATCAATTTAATCTGTTTTATCTTTTTAATCTCTTTTATCTCTTATCTTTTTTATCTCTTTAGTCTCTTTTATCTTTTTGATCTCTTTTATCTTTTGATCTCTTTTATCTTTTTAATCTTATTTATTTTTTTGATCTTTTATTTTTTTGATCTTTTATCTTTTTGATCTTATCTTTTTGATATTTGATCTCTTTTATCTCTATGATCCTTTTAATTGCTTTTATCTCTTATCTTTTTTAATCTTATTTATTTTTTTGATCTCTTATTTTTTTGAACTCTTTATCTTTTTTTCTCTTTTATCTTTTTGATCTCTTTTATGTTTTAACCTTATTTATCTTTTTTGATCTCTTATCTTTTTGATCTTTTATCTCCTTTTTTCTCTTTTATCTTTTTGATCGCTTTGTATTTATATCTTTATCTCTTATCTTTTTGATTTCTACAATCTTTTTATCTCTTGTCTTTTTTTACATATTTTATCTTTTTGATCTTTGATCTTTGTGATCTCTTTTATCTCTTTGGTCTCTTTTATCTTTTTATCTCATTAATATTTTTGATCTTTGATCTCTTTGATTTCTTTAATCTCTTTGATCTTTTTGATCTCTTTTATGTATATTTTGATCTTTTTGATCTTTCTTATCTCTTTAATCTTTTTGATCTCTTATCATTTTGATCTGTTTTATCTTTTTGATCTCTTTGGTCTCTTTTATCTTTTTGATCTCTTTGATCTTTTTAATCGCTTTGATCTTTGTTTGATCTCTTTGATCTTTTTGATCTCTTATACTTATCTTTTTGATCATTTTGATCTCTTACATCTTTTTGGTCTCTTATCATTTTAATCTGTTTTATCTCTTTTATCTCTTATCTTTTTTATCTCTTTGGTCTCTTTTATCTCTTTTTTTCTCTTTTATCTTTTTAATCTCTTTGTTCTTTTTGTCTTTTTCATCTTTTTGATATCTTTTATTTCTTATCTTTTTTTAAATCTTTTATTTCTTATTTTTTTATGTTTTACCTGTGTGATCTTATTTTTTTTATTTCTTTGATCTAATTTATTTCTTGTAACTCTTTGATCTTTTTGATCTCTTTAATCTTTTTGATCTCTTTTATGTCTGATCTTTTTTCTTTTATAGCTTTTTTTTTAACTCTGATTTTTTTTATCTCTTTTATCTGTTTTATCTCTTTTATCTCTTTAATATTTTTAATCTCTTTGGTCTTTTTATTTCTTTTATCTCTTATCTTATCTCTTATCTCTTATCATTTTGATCTCTTCTATCTTTTTTGTCTTTTTCTCTGCCCCATCCCCTTGTAAAGTTTACGTTTTTCAAGTGTTTAGTCATGGCCTCAACTTAAAGCCACACTCACAAGCAGAAGCCATGCCTGCTTCACTGCGGCTGCACACCACCTATTATGGATGGAAAGCATGTTCATTAAGTTTTACTCAGGTGCCAAAATCTCTACAAGTGCCCCTGACTCCACTTTTAAAAATGAAATGAAACTGGGGCAGGGAGGTAGGGTTGATTATTTCCACGGTTGTACCAATATAATTTTGTTGAGGACCACCAGCACATACAGTTTTCATCTGACAGATTATTTGTGGACTTTCCTGTAGGAATTACCAATCCTATCTCCATGCCCCATTAACTGTTTTCTTTTTAAACATAATATGCACTATAGTTCTCATTTTACAGAAATGTGGTTGACTTTTAAAACAGCCCTATTGGAAAAATATATAAAATTGATCTAGAAATCTAATTACCTGTTAATCTCAGTAAGAATTGAATATAGATTCAGATTGGGGTTTTCGTATATGTCTTCGGAATTTTATATAGGTATTATCAATAAGTAATTTGTGTGTTGAATTTGATGGGCTCATATCTTTAATGTATTTACCTATTGGTAGAGATGCCCGAAACTCACTAGTTTCGTTCAATTTTCAGATTCCCGGATCTCGGAAAAATCCCGAAGATCCGAAAATCTGAAACTGGAATGAATTTTCGATAATTTTCGAATGTACGGAGCTATTTTCCAAAATTATCGAAAATAGCTCCATACATTTGTAAGTTATAGAAAATTTGTTCCGAAGACCCAAAACTTATTAGTTTCCATATGCAATGCCTAATGTGGAAAATTGCTGGGGTTTCAAAACAAGCAGTTGATGAGCTAATCTAAGAATGTTTAAAAATGAATCAAAATGTTTTTGTTTTAAAATTTTATTGAATGATACACTTGTGCAGATTTTGATTAACAAATTAATTGTTATGATGAACTTGCCTGAAGGAGCCAACTCTAGAGTTCATGGCCCCCCAATCAGTGTATCTCCTATATTCTCCAGGCCTCAGATAGTACTGCCTTCCCTGGTAGTTTGTTTCTTCATAAAACATCCAGTAACCATCCAATACGTGACAGGAGTTAATATAATTAAAACGGAATCTCTCTTGAAGATTAGGACACTCTTCAGTAAACTCCATCATTTGACCTCTGAATTCTTCCCTCTCATAAATCTTCATTCGAAATGATCCTTGGTGCTTTTAAAAGAAGCAAAATTGTGGTCATATACTGTATAAACATATCCAAATCCTACCACAATCCTTATGTACTGCACCTATCTTCATTGGCCCAAGTGTCAAAACCGGAACAAACACATACAACAACAGAAACCAGGGCACCCACGGGACTTGTATAAGATGCTGATACAGCAGTATTGGAACAAGCGATCACTTGTTCCAACACTGCTAGATGTTTTACTTGATGATCTGTGGTACAGAGGGCTTAAAATAGTATTTTTTTTCCCAAATAGCTTTAGTTTACTTACTTGGGGGCTCAGGCGGCAAGATCGGATGGAGTCATTAAAACCCATCCATTTTTGAAAATCAGGATATTGCCCCCTATGAAGGAAATACTGGTGTCCTCTGTAGTTAAGTTGCTCATAAAGGATCCAGTTTCCGCTTTCCACACGAATGGAGTTGCAACGTCTAAAATAGGTGGACATATCTGGGCATTCAGAGCTGCACTCATAAGAACGACCCTGGAAATTTCTGTCTTCATAGAAAATAATCTGTGGAAGCACATTTGATAATATCTTGTCAATTTAGATTATTCAGATACTTAAATCTGACAATAAAATCAGAAATTGCGGTAAAAGTATTTTACAACTGCATCTGTTTTTTATTATTATATATTTATATACATTTGTATGCGTGTTATGATAGTAAAATCACCAGATCCCCTGCACTTCCTGCTCTAAAACCATGTGACAGTCCCTCTTCCCTGTGTCTCCTTCTCCTCATGGGCCCCCATGGCCCCTCCACTTGCAGTCCCCTTGAAAACCACTGTAACTTCTCCCTCTCCTCCTTCTGTCACTGTAACATGATCTCTTCCTAGTTTCTTCTTCTTTCTCCTGCACTGAGCATGTGCTAACCGCAGTTTCAGAGCCTCCCACCCCCTTAACTTTCTAATCAGTGATTTCATCATATCTTGGGCTGTGCAGCATGTACAGAGGTGGTTGATGGCTCAATTTAAAGGTAGGAATTTGGCATTTCATTTAAAATTGTTTGGAATTGTTTGGAAAATACAGTTCCCCTTTAAGTTAGGCAAATAAGATCAGTTCTTCGGGAAAAGAAAAAGAAAATATGACTAGCTTAAAGCTAGGTACACACCTACCGATTTTTCCTCCTGAACGACCGTTCAATACTTTCGACAGGTCGGCCAGGAGGAAGGACTGTCGGTCGCGGCAAAAGCAGCCGCGTCCGATAGTTACCGCGACCGATCCTCTATGGACCGAGGTTTTCCACCATGTCCGATCGTCCTTTCGTCCGATTCGGACGAACGGTCGATCGGACATGGGCACATTCGGATGCGATAATTTCGGTCCAATCAGCCGAACTGTCGGTCGTTCGGACCGAAATATCTCATCGTGTGATCGACCGAACTATCAGTTGATCGGACTGAAATATCTCATCATGTGTACCCAGCTTTAGACAGACAGGCAAGAGAAAGATAGAGAGACATCAAAATGGCCAGAAACAGCCCCGAGTCATTGGAATTCAATCACATCTCATTCATCTGTACAGGAACATTGGAATAAAGTGATTTATTTCCAGGATCCCTTTCCTAATCCTGTCCATTCAGAGGCACCATTTCTGGTCCACAGAAACCAACTACAAAACAATGATCAACACACCAAGCAGGAAAAATAACCAATGCATCCAGGCTTATTTAATAAGAGTTTAAAAGTAGAGGTAAACTTTTGCAGCTGGAGGAAGCACTATGCAGGTCCTTACTTGTACTCCCTATTCCTGACATACTATACTTTCACTTGCTGCCAAGTATTTGTTACAGGAAGGGCTGAATTAAAAGTGACCAGGCCCAATTGCGTGATATGAAGCTTATTAATGAATAGCATTTCTGTTAGACAGAGCTCAGTTTTGTGTCTGAAATATTTTATTAATGGAAAAGGATAATTGTGATTTTTCACCAATAAGCTTGGTATCTATCTATCTGTCTGTCTGTCTGTCTGCCTGCCTGTCTGTCTATCATTATTATTCACAATATAATAACTAAAAAAAAAAAATATACCATTATCTTTGACAGCAAAGCCCCCTATTGCAACTCTTTCTAAACATACAATTATGTTGCTGTCTGCATTTGGGTAAATTTGTTTTTTAAAATATTTTACAATACCTTTCCCATTTTGAATGACTGGGGTTGTGTCCAAGCAAGCTGCACTGCTGAAACGCACCATGGATGGGTCTTTATATAGTATATATGTCCTCTTGCTGAAGTTTGCAGAAATGAAAAGCAATGCTGACAATTTTCTGACCAATAAAGAAAACATGTACTGTAGCATTATAGCTATTGTAATGTTCACTAGCTCAGACCATTCAGCCTGCTAGCCCAGTGATCTTTTATACAGAATTGTTTGTATTTTCTTGCTGACTGTATCTAGATAAATCTGTACAACATCAATATGACCAAATGTAAATACTGTAATGAGTTTAAACATTGGTGCAAACAGTTAGTTTTTTTGTCTTAGAGGAAATATTTTTGTAATTTAGACTATAAAACGAAATTTTTGGGGGGTTTATGTATGAATGCCATAGAAACAGAAGGATAGGTTTGGTTGTGTATCAGTAGATGTGTGTTCCTGTGTCTCTGTGGTGTTAAGGGGTATGTGTTCACATTTTAGACCATTAAACTAACTTTTCAATGATTTTAGACATGGTTGCCATGGAAACAGAAAGTAGTTTGGGTTGTGAAGGTGTATCAGTAGATAAGTGTATCTGTGTCTGTATGGTTTTAGTAGGTATGTTTTTGTA
The DNA here is from genome assembly GCA_019447015.1 of Hymenochirus boettgeri. Lineage (NCBI taxonomy): Eukaryota > Metazoa > Chordata > Amphibia > Anura > Pipidae > Hymenochirus > Hymenochirus boettgeri. The sequence goes on from CM033477.1 coordinate 89,554,460, forward strand.
TTTTACATCATAAAACAAACTTTTTCGATGGTTTAGATATAGTTACTATAGAAACAGAAGGTAGGTTGACTTGTAAGGGTGTATCAGTAGGTGGCTGTACATGTGTCTGTGTGATGTTGGGGGAGAGAGATGTTATTCCTGTGGCCCTGCAGATTTTGTTAACCAAAATTCTAATTTACCAACAGCAGAATGCAGCATGGAATGCTGGGTCTTGTAGTTTGCTAACACCTGAAGGACCATGGGATGGGCATCCCTGCTATAAAACTAAATGTTATACTTAATTCTAAATACAGAAACCATATATTCGACTTTACATATTTATTATTGTGCTTTTATTGTATACATTTTAGAACTTTTGGGATGTGTAATCGTGCATGTTTGTGTAGTTGTGTGTTTTTGTGTCTGAGACAAGTTGTGAATTAGTTAAGCTACAGAATTACAGAGTAATGAACAGTAATTTGGCTTTTTAAACTAAATTAATGATAGTTGATAGGATACATACTGTATGAAAGCATAGGGCTGTAGCTGTGGAAAAAGTGCATGTATTTTATTGCTACAACATGTTTGAGAAAAGTCTGTTGCAGTCTGCCCACCTTCTAATTCTTTTAAAAGGTATGTATCCTGTAAAAACAACTTTATCTTACTGGATAGCTGTGGCTTTAAATCTAAAGGGGTTGTTGTTTTTTTGTTCCTCCCTTACCCTACATTTACTGCATGAATGCTGCTGGTTTCCTCCTCCACTCTAAACCATTTGAAGAGAGCATGAGCATGATGTCGAGCTCATATTTTTGCTCGAAACAGGAGTAGGAGGCAGCGCCCAGGCGTCGAGAGGCAGAGTTAGGTAAGTCACTTCAGGGACATCTTTTGAACCTATACATTGTTATGGCTCCAGTCCTACCTTGATCCGGAGGTCCACAACTGGTGCTGATGTATGGGCATGGGCGCCATGGGGTTCGGCTTCCTCCTCCTGCTACTAATGGGCACGGATGTCTTACTGTGTGCGTGCGCGTTGCAGGGGAAAAGACGTAATCAACCTATTTAAGCCCTTCCTCCCTTTTGCCTCTTGCTGCCAGTTTCAGTGTGTTAACTCTGATTCTCAAGCTTTGTTTTGCTCTTTGTGAGTCTTCTGATTTCCTGTTTAGTGTCTGTTCTCCTTATCTACGAGTTATTCCATATCTGCCAGTCTGCTCCTGCTTCCAGTTCCATCTAGGTGTCCATATCTGCCAGTCCTGCTCCTCAGGGGTGTCCCTAGGGTTTTTAGCACCTAAAAAAATGTTTGAATGCCGCTCCTAGGTGGATGCAGGACAGCGCGCAGGGCACGCCGCTGCCGGGGCAAAGTGGGTGTGGCTTTGTGTGTGGGCATGGCTTCTTTTAAGGGTGTGGCAACATTTTTGATAATTTTGTATTCGGAAACATTTATTTATACAGTTCAGTTGGGTTTATAATAAAAACATACTTTCTCTACAAAGAAAGATAATAGGGAAAACATTTGTAAGCTTGCCACCACATTAACATAGACTCTGAAGGGCCCTAACTAAGCTAACTAGTCTAACCTAACCTAACAAACCAGCTAAAGCTAACCTAACCATATGAAATTCCTTTTAACAATATCCAACATATCTTTAGTCAAAGAGAAATCTTTAAAAAATATCTGCAGCAAAATATATATAATATGGTAGAGCAATCTGTTAAATACTGTAGTCCCCATCATTTCTGTTATTTAGGCAAAGTCAACAAGTCATTTAGTTAATTTTTTTGGTCAAAACCTTTCAATACCTTGAAACATGGTATTATCTGGTGCCGTCTTCTCTTTTCTTCAGGGCTGAAGTAGGTAGGTAGGTGCATCACACAATTAGGTAGAAAGGTCCCAGCCCCCAAGTAGGTAGGCCCAAGCAGACAAGTAGGTATGTAGCCATCCCCCAAGTAGATAGGTCCCATCACACAAGTAGGTATCCAGCCCCAAAATAAGTAGGCAGGCCTCAAGTGGGTAGGTGAATCCTAGTACACAAAAGGTAGGTAGGTAGCCCCCTGAAAATGCACTCTCACAAATCACAATAATTACCCTTACAGTGTGTCCCACCCCCCTCCCTCCCAAAACCTGTTCTAGCGGCGCTGCACTCTTAATTTTGTTGATAGTGGCATTTTCAAGCAGAGAGTGTCAGTGTCTGGACTCCGCACCAAATAGATCAGGAATCAGGATGTCACTGATTGGTCCCAGTCCACACAACTTGAACATATTAGGTGCACTAATGCCCAGCCTTCACACAATGGTACATATAAGATGCCCTCATGCCCAGCCTATGCAGATTGGTTCATATAAGATGCCCAATTGCCAGCCTTTACAGACTGAAACATATAAGATGCCCACTTGCCCAGTCCACACAGACTGGAACATATAAGGGGGCATTGATACGTATTCCCCAGATCATTTCCAAGGTCCCTGAGCCATTTAAAGTAAGTAAGTAAGTGGAACTTTCGTATTTTTTCTCTCCTTTCCCTTCAATGGGTCCGCTTAAGGATTTTTGAATTTTTCCCAAAATCTTCAAAAAACGAATATCAGTGAGTTTGGCAACCTCTATTTAGAGATCTTGGCACATCTTAAATTTACAAGCCAAATTTACAAGGAATCAATCAAACAACACCACCTTGTGCATGTCACTATGACAACTGTTTTGCGGTGGTGTGTGTGCTTTGCATATTTCCACTACTAAGTTTCCATGTCACTATGATAAATGATTGTTGGCGGGCGGTTGTGGTGTGCACACGCAAGCTTTGGATGGTTGCAGTGTGCAAGCGCAGGTGCAGTGTGTCCATGCATAATAACATCCTTTGTTTAGTATATAGGATTTCATCCAATCCGTGGTCTGATCATAGGATTTGTCAGGCTGCTCAGTGGGACTGCCACTGGTCACTACCCTTTTGCTTTCTCACTACAGTCTGATGGTGTAAGGGGGCAATCACACCTCCAATGTAATAGGCTGACAGCAGATTTTTTGCATTAGGTTGTGCTGTAAAACTTTTGTATAACCAAAAAGCCATCCATTAACTGCCATTTAAAAGCTTCTGTATCTTTTGATATACCCGTGCAGCCGCCACAAACCCCATCATAAAGAAACGCCATATTTTTTTTATTGTTATTAGTATTAAAGGGCAAGTCCAGCCCTAAAATGAAAACTTACATACAGGTAAATCACCCCCCCAAAACCCTAAACAGTAATAGTTTGAAATCTGAAATATATGTCTAACCTGAAATCCTGTACAATGTCCTGTTGCCCCTGTTTCTGCTTCCTAGTTCTTCCAGTTACCAACTGTCAGTTATGGATTTGGCAGTTGACATCACAGCCAATGACTGAATGTTAATCCCCTATCTGCCTCTTCTGAGCATGCCCAGACTCAATAAAGGCTCAGTACAGGTTTCTAGATTGCTCAATTTCCATGAGGCATCCAGAAGCATAGCAGGCATACAGTAATGAATTCATAGGACAAAGTTTGATATATCAATATATTTTAAAGAGGCCATTCTTTCTAAAAGATGTTCTTATGGGGGGGGTTGTCCTTTAAGCGTGAAAGCCAGCAGTGCATTTCCTTAGGATTTTGTATAGTGCAATTTATATAGGCAATCTCATGTCTGAAGGCCAGGCTTGTTGTAAGGTGGATTAAATGGCACACAGTGCAGAATTTTGTCCATCACCATCCAGCATTACTCAACTTAACAATGCTACCACATACACAACCCCTTTAAGACAGTGGGGGTGGGTGGTAGATCACTCTCACTGCTTATTCACTGGAACACAGATTATATTAAAAAGTGAGCATCCCTAGAAAATTGGTCCCTACTATAAAGTGCAGTAACAGTGCAGTAAAAGGCAAGTCCATTTACTGCTTTAGTTCTATTTACATTAGGAGATGACAGTGTAACCAGTTGGAAGATTAGTTACTATCAGTGAGAAACAAGACAGGTCCATTCACTGCTTTCCCACTCTGTACATTAGGAGGTGACAGTGTAACCAGTTGGATGATTAGTTACTTTTGTTTCTTTTTTGATACCTTGGCAGGTTCAGAGCTTACCAGATGTTACATTTTACCCCTTTGCTTTTTCTTGGCTGGCTGCCCAGATTTAGCAGATACATTTAAAGGATAACTAAACCCATATTTTTAAACTCCAGAATCTGAAAATATCACTTCCAAAAACACCAATAAAGTGTAAAATCCCACTGCAGTAAATGGCATTAAAATAAATGTAACCCCTTGAAGAATTGGATGAAAAAACAGTGTGGGTACAGTGATTGGCCACACCCCTGATCTCAGTCACATGCTCCCTTGCCTAATCTGTCCTGTAAAAGGATTGGCTAGAGGCTTCTAGTGGGCGTGAACTACTGTAACAAGTTCCTGCAGTATCTTAGCACTTCATAGCTCTCCAGTGTGTACTACATAGCAGTTCAGACATATACATAATATATAGAACCACACCAACTATTATTTCAGAGACGTCAGGTCAGATATCTCACCCACCGATATATTATATATCACTAGCAGTTATACCCGGCGTTGCCAATGTACCCATGTGGTATAGTATTTTTTATGTGCCGGTGTGTTTGGCTTAGATGGAAGAGACAGGCAGAAAAAGAGGTGCACAGTTGGTAATGTACGTCATATATTTAATAGTTGTGAGTTGAGGAGGTGACATTGCTTGAGGGACGTATAGCACATGTTTATTGCAAAACCTTATATACAACGTTATCAGTTTTTCCACTTGGAGCTTAAATATACAAATGTTGTGGTGAACCTACTTGTGAACATGTTACATGGAATTTGAGTGGGGAAAGCATGTTAATTGCAACTGAATATCGCAGCACTTGAGTGACTGACAAGCGTCAGTGTCTCTGAAGCATGTGAAGTGTGGGCTCTTTGTCTGTGTTGTTAAAGCGGCTTCATTCTTTTGCGCTGGTCTGAGCGTTGTGTGTTTTTATTAAGTGTGCTAAATTTTTTGCACATTTGTTAGCAGTATGTCACCTTGTTTGCACTTTAACACCTTATCTTGCTCAAGGACCACTTTATATTGACTATTAGATCCCAATCAATAAAGTTACTTTCTGGTTGGAATTGAAAGTGCCATGATGTCTTTCTTCTTTTAGCTGTAACTATCTGTGAAGTGTGTGACATGTGGGCAGTGTGTGTCTGTTGCTTAAGTGCAGGTAATTCCTGTGTAGTCTATACCCCCCAACCGTGTTGCGGTGGGTGGGGGCCCAGCATTCTAGGGTGTGGACAGTCTGGGTTGTGTCTGTGATGTTATGGTGTGCAGGAGGCGTGGACGTAACATTTGGTGGTTGCGATATTTGGGGGCATGGCCACGTGGTTTCAAAGCGTGGGCGTGGCTGTGCCATTTAGGGTCATGGGTGTGGTGTTTTGGGGCGTGGGTATGGTGTTTGGGAGCATGGACAGGATGTTTGTGTATGTGGGTGTGATTCAGGAACAGACCTGGGATGTTTGGGGGTGTGGCCATGATGTATGGGGGCAGACCATAATGTTTTGGGGGGGGTTGGAGGGTGACCACAATATTTGGTAGTGTGGTCACAACCTTTGGGGGCATGGTTGCAATGCATGGCAGTTATCTTTGGGGGCATAGCCTTGATGGTTGGGGTATGAGCATGACCATGTTGTTTGGGGGTGTGGCCGTGACAGCAATATCTGGGGGCATGGTCACATTCCAGGAGGCTTTGCTTTAAATTTCTTAGCATGACAATAACCGCAAATGTGATTCATATCACCAATAGTAACATTGTCTTTCCAGGGTTTATATTTGTATATAAATGTGATTCATATCTCCAATAGTATAGTATAGTATTTGAGGTTGAATAAAAACATACGTCCATCCAGTTCAACCCTTCTAGCAATATCCTCATTTCCTGCCTAATTGTTGATCCAGAGGAAGGCAAAAAACCCCACCAAATTTATGAAGTGGGAAAAAATTCATTCCTGACTCCAAGTGGCAATCGGAAATTTCCCTGGATCAACTCTACTTTATGTATCAACTAGTACTAGTAACCTGCAACATTCCTTGTTTGCAGAAACTCATCCAGCTTTTTTTTGAAACTGACTAATGAACCTGCCATAACAACGTCCACTGGAAGACAGTTCCATAGCTTTACCGTTCTCACAGTGAAAAACCCTTTCCGAGTTTGAAGCCTAAACCTTTTTTCTTCAAGTCTTAAGGGATGTCCTTGTGTACTTTGACATGTTCTGTTGTTGAAAAATGCCCCAGATAGTTTATTGTATGGCCCGTTAATGTATTTATACACAGTAATCATATCCCCACGCAAGCGCCTTTTCTCCAGCGTACATAATTGTAACTTTTCCAGTCTCTCTTCATATTCAAGCTCCCCCAATCCCCTTATTAATTTAGTTGCCCTTCTCTGAACCCTTTCCATTTCAAAGATGTCCTTTTTGTACACAGGATTCCAAAATTGCACTGCATATTCCAAATGAGGCCTTACCAATGCTTTGTAAAGAGGGAGAATTACATTTTCCTCCCTTTAATCTATACCTCGCTTTATACAAGACAATACCATGCTGGCTCTGGCTGTTGCCGCCTGGCACTGCTTGCTACCTTTAAGTTTGTTATCCACCAAAACTCCAAGATCCCTTTCCAACAGGGATTCACTTAACACAGAGCCATTTATAGTATAAGTAGCACAAGTATTTTTAAGTCCAAAATGCATCACCATACATTTATCACTAGCCACTTAGCAGCCCAATGTGATAATCTATCTAGATCCCCTTGCAACGATTGCACATCCTCTGAAGTTTTTAATGGTCGACAAAGTTTTGTGTCGTCAGCAAACACAGAAACCTTGCTGACAATACCCACTTCCAAATCATTAATAAATAGATTAAATAGAAGCGGCCCCAACACAGAACCCTGTGGCACCCCACTTAGCACTTTAGTCCATAATGATGAAGCCATTTAAGCAAAGAGACAGCCATTCTGCCCATTATATGTCTGTCATATTCATTCTTTTTTAGCAATTTTAGCATTTCCACTAGTGTATACCATTGCTCAACGATCAATACTGTTGCTTTGGGTTCTTATCAAAGGAATTATCAGGGAGATTCAATAAAGTTCTTATTCGTTTAAAAATGTAGCTAATTTAAGCCCAAAACCAATCAGATATATTACATTTGAAAGCTATCTGGATTGGTTGGGGCAAAATTAGCAACCATTTTAAACAAAATAGAACTTTGGAATTGAATCTCCTTATGGAATCTCCGGTATGTTTCCTAATTTCTTACTACTATATTTTATTCAGGCATTTTAGTTTCGATCCCTTGTATAAATATCTTTATAGTAATTTTATTAAGTTGTGTTACATATAAGAAATAATAAGTTGACAATGTTTACTGACATCCATAAACACATGCCTATGTCATCAGCATCCACATTAGTAAATCACTGCAAACTTCTTGACATTTCTTGATGGATAATAGATAGAGCAATAGCCATTCATATAGCCCTAGAAGATCCTTTTAATCCCCTCTCAGTGTCAAGTGCTATTATACTAATCTATCCTTTTAGATTTGAGTAAATATAATGCCTTGCGGTAAATATATATGTCCAACTGTACATATATTGAATATATCGTAAAACTGATGAAAGGGTGGGTCGATATTAATAAAACTAACCGCAAACTAACAAAAGTCAAGCAGTTTTCTCAAGTCTATGTTTGGCCCTGGAAGTATGACATTACGCGCACTAAACCAACAACAAATACGTGTCAATGTGGGGCAGTGTGGCATCAGAGTGTTGTTAAACAAAAATTTAAATCCTGACTTAGAACTGAAAACCACTAGCTCAATGACCACGATTTATGCCATTAGAAAAAAGCAAGAGATCTAGAGTCTTAAGCTTGTCATAACAGCGGTCCAGTGATTGATTGAACGAAGAAACCATTCAAAATTAGGGCCACCATGTGCGGCACAGTAAACATTTCAGCTTGATAAAATTGGCTGAAATCTGGAGGTTCTGAAGATGGATTCCATTAAAAAATTGACTCCCTTCTTACCGATTGATGATTTTGAGCGGTTAAATCTGAAAACACAGGAACCGTAAATCGATATTCCGGATCAATTTGATCTTATATATTATCTAGATATGCGATGTCTGGTTCATGACTTTCTCTGCGCTATATGGATCTAGATTCATTTTAATTAAAGAAAACTATTTTCTGTCCGTCGATTTCTCTGTGGAGCTTACTTAATTATGGATGTTTCGATGTATACAGTACGTTCAATGTGTGTATTTTGGCATGGCTATAACTACGGTCAATCATACTGTGTTCAGTTCATCGCAGTCAGAGTCCGCCAACTTCTTATTAGGAACATTCTAAAAATTGTCTGCTTATTTTGTGCAATTTATTATTTATTTTGTCAACTCATTGTTATTTTTTGCTGCGCAAGCATTGTATAAACTTGTAATTTGAGTTTTATTTTGCCTTCACTTCAGAATATCACTGCACTGGTACCTTACAAAGAATGTATTTCAGCTACTAAAATACGTCTTTGTATCTTATTTTGCCAGATTTTTCCGCTCATGTTTGTTAGTTCTTTTTTTTTTCCGTTTTGAATCACCAAAGTCCATGCCTCACTTTCATTTTCTACTGGTTGTTAGTGCCCAGATTTCTTCTGCTGTCTTAGTAGGTCCTGTGATATGGAAGATTTTTTTTCTCCTTAAACTGGGCAATACAAGAAATATCAAATAAAACACTTATATCCGTATATACTCGAGTATAGTCGAGGGTTTTAGGCTCAAAAAAGCCTAAAAATCCTACTCGGACTTATACTCGGGTCACTAACCTGAACTCCGGCATGCCGACACTTCCTCCTTCTTCCGCATTCAATGTACAGGCGTCTGACGTCCACGTCGCCAGTGTACGCAACGCAAACGAGGATTCTTCGTGCTTTCGTATTGACTCAATATCTTCACAACAGGAATAATGCACTTATTCAGGAAATATGGATGTAACAGGAAATAATGATTCTATAACAGGCTGTTTTATCCACTGGGTTTTAAACTTACATGCTAATGAGTTTACACAGTGATTGCCACTGAAGATTTTTTGAAACTTCAACTCCCACAACTAAAGCATGCTGGGAATTGTAGTTTCCAAACATCTGAGTGGCAAGGAATTGGGGTTAGTGTGGGGATACCTCCTTTAAAATCAACTAATGCCTTTAAAAATATGGATTCAGGACATAAAGACTCAGAAGGCAGTAGGTCATTTCTACCCTCTCCCGGTCAATCTGTTTTACTGATTTTTTAGCTCAAAATAGGTACCTCGACTTATACTCGGATCGACTTATATTCGAGTTATATACGGTATCTATAGATTAAATCAATTATGACTTGCTTCTGTAGATATAAAATCAGGACAGTGGGAGACTCGGTTTGATTACTTCCATAGTTAGCATTTGATTCCATGAGGAAGAGACGCTAATCATCAGTTGGATATGTTATTATGCCTATTTCCATACAGAATAGGGCTGTCTTTATCCGAAATACATCAATTCTGCTATCTTACTCCAACTTTTACCTTATGGATGATGTCAGCTATGTTCCACGATTCCAATGGGAATGTCAAAGGACCTTCTACAGTGAAGAAGGCATTTTGGGCTAGGCAGGCGGGGATAGCCTGTTGCCTAGATAGTTTTTGACATCTAAGAGTCTAATGAAATTATTTGCTCTCAAGATTTTAAGGAAGCATATTCAGAAATGGTTAAAATCATGATGTTTTTGAGAGCATTTATATTGGCATCATGTAGATTGTTTTCTCTGATGGCAGTTACATAACATAGTATAGCAGTATCTCCACTTCGATGGCTGTCAGTGCCACAGTCCTAATCCAAAATTTCTCCCTAATTTTGCATTTCTGCAGGTTTTTTTTGTGCAGTACTTAAAATATACTTAAATATAGAAGCGCAGAGAGGAAGGAGAATTTTGCCCCCCTTTAAATTTTTTTTCTGTGGTTCCTAAGCGGAAGTAGACATGTTGGTGCTGTGACCTATCTGCAGTAGGTGTAATAACTATTTATTTGTTTTCCTCTTTAGAAATGTCCATAATACATCTAGGGCATAGCTGTAGTATGAGTGGAGAAGACCAGTCCTCCAGATGAGGCCTTACCAATGCTTTGTAAAGAGGGAGAATTACATTTTCCTGCCTTGAATCCATACCTCTCTTTATACAAGACTATACCATGCTGGCTCTGGCTGTTGCCACCTGGCACTGCTTGCTACCTTTAAGTTTGTTATCCACCAAAACTCCAAGATCCCTTTCCAACATAGATTCACTTACCACAGAGCCATTTGTAGTATAAGCAGCACAAGGATTTTTAAGTCCAAAATGCATCACCTTACATTTATCAACATTGAATTTCATCTGCCACTTAGCAGCCCAATGTGACAATCTATCTAGATCCCCCTGCAACGATTGCACATCCTCTGAAGTTTTTAATGGTCGACAAAGTTTTGTGTCGTCAGCAAACAGAGAAACCTTGCTGACAATACCCACTTCCAAATCATTAATAAATAGTTTAAATAGAAGTGCACCCCACTTAGCACTTTAGTCCATAATGATGAAGCCCCATTTACAACTACTCTCTGCATCCTATTCATTAACCAATTTTCTATCCATGTACAAATGTGACTACCCAGACCAACAGACCTTAGCTTATACATTAGTCGCCTATGGGGGACTGTATCAAAAGCCTGTGCAAAATCCAAGTAAACTACATCTACTGCTATGCCAGAGTCTAAATTTCTACTTACTTCCTCATAAAAGCCAAGCAAGTTAGTTTGACAAGATTTATTCCTCCTAAATCCATGCTGGTTACTACTTATAATGTCAGTCCTTGAAACATACTCTAGAACATGCTCCCTTATTAAACTTTCCAGGATCTTCCCCACCACTGAAGTTAAACTTACAGGCCTGTAATTACCTGGCTGTGAACGACTACCCTTTTTGAATATTGGAATAACATCAGCCTTTTTCCAATCCTGAGGCACACCACCAGACATGAGGGAATCAGCAACAATAAGAAACAATGGCCTAGATAAAACTGAACTTAGCTCCCTAAGTACCCGAGGATGTATTTTATCCGGTCCAGGAGATTTATTAATATTCACCTTATTTAGTTCTTTCTGTACCATCCTCGGTTAACCAAAGTGCACTTGATTCTTTTATACCATTATTGCTACTATACTCTATGATATCTGTACTTGGATCTTCTATAGTGTATATAGAGGGGAAAAAAATATTCAAGACATTTGCTTTATCACCATCCTCCGTAGCTAACTTATCCCTTATGCCACATTCTCAGTCCTCATCTTCTTACTATTAATATACTTAAAAAATGTTTAGGCTTAGTGATGCTTTGTTCAGCTATCCTAACTTCATTATTAATTTTAGCTAGTTTGATTGCTTTCTTACACTCCTTGTTACAGTTTTTATAAAGCCTAAAGGCCCTTTCCATTCCCTCGGCCTTAAAGGTTTTAAATGCCTTTTTCTTACTTTTCATTTGCCTCTTTATATCAGAATTCAGCCACATGGGCGCGGATTTTTTTTTTTTACATTTATTTCCCAAGGGTATAAATTTAGTGAACTGGCTTAAAATCCCCTTGAACACAGTCCACTTCTGTTCAGTACCTTTACGTGATAGTACATTATACTAAAAGTCTTTGTTAACCCAGCGCACTTTTCCTTTCGATAACAAAGTCCAAACGCCACTATTTCATGGTCACTATTCCCTAAGCCTCCAGTTACCTTTATATCTATAATGCGCTCCACAATGTTAGACAATAGTAACATAATCTTTCCAGGGTTTATATTTGAAAACTTCCAGGAGCAAATTGTGATGTCTTACAGACCTTAAGGAAAATGTCTGGTTCCCTCTGTTATAGAAGCTGTTGTTCTGTGTGTGCAGCTCTCTGAGTTGTGTAGCTGTACATTACACTGTTGTTGTGTCACTGAAGTGGACTCTGTGCCTGAGTTACTGAATTGGGGAATCACACTCTGCAAGTGATGTGCCGGCTTTTTATTGGTCAAACTGGACTTCATGGGTGTCGGCCCTTTCAGAGGGCGTCCCCGCTATGTGGATGCATTCAGGGGTGTGGCTGTGAGGTGAGTGCATACATGCATACATGCATACATACAAGATTTCTACTTTATATAGTAGATTAGGGTAGTGCCTCAGTCCGTGCCCTTTATGACTTATAGGCACCGTATCATCACACTGAATCTGACGGTTTTGATAAATTGCTACACCTAAAGTCACCTAGGTATTAACTTATACACTCATAAAATCTGGCCCCAAACACACAGCTATTAACCTTAAAAGCCCCAATACATATATACACATACAGGGAGATTCAATAAATTTTCTTATCGTATAAAATGGTGCTAATTTTGCTCAATTCAAGCGTTACATATCATACTCCCGGAATTATCACCCAACCCTCTTGCATACGATACCACCTGTTGTTCATAATATGAACTGGTTTGTAAGTCCAAGTCTCCGGATTCAAAAAGTTCAACAATGGCGCAGACGTCCAAAGAAACTCTCCTGCATCATGTGATGTCCCCCCACTAAAACCGACGTACGTTTTGTCACTGGCGTAACTTTGTCAGGGCGTTATTACTGGCTATACACACCTCTTTTTTAAGTGCTGGAGGAGACACTCCTCTTCCTTAATCCACCTCTAGTGCTGTATTATACCTATAAGTGGTGTACTACTGTATTTCTGGTAACAGGGACTCTGCTGTTTCCACATAGATTATTAAAGGATAAGTACACTCAAAAAAACAATGAAGTTTAAATGGAAGCTGTATGCCTAACTTACTTGTCCCTTTTTTTCCCCTAGGTGCCTTCAGAGCCTTACTATGCCTCAGGAAAGTGCTGGCCATCATGGACCCAAGCCTGGAACGAGGTCCACCAGTTCTTACCTGACTGCAGGCATAACACAAGATGGCCAGCACTTTCCTGAGGCATAGTAAGGCTCTGAAGGCACCTAGAAAAAAAAGGGACAAGGTAAGTTAGGCATACAGCTTCCATTTGAACTTCATTTTTTTTTGAGTGTACTTATCCTTTAATCCAGATGGGCTTATTGTCCCCATTTGGTAAATCCATCTTAGCTCTCTTTGAAGCAACATTGCTTCCATATTCCCTCCCCGTATACCTAAGGAGACGGTTTCGATTCCAATGAAGTCCATCATATATGGATTTCCATCATGTTTTTGCAATATGTGTTTTGCCACACTTCTTCTTTTGGGTTCTTTATTTAGAGTTGCTCATATATGCTCTTTAATTCTTACTGACAGAGTTCTTTTTGTCTTTCCAACATACATTTTCCCACACATACAGGTAGTTATGAAAATAACGTTTGTCGATTGGCAAGTTATTAATTGTTTTACCTCATATTTAAAGGGTAACTGTGGTCAAACAATTACTTTTAGTAAATCGACAGGAATTGCTTTCCTGAGGATTTTTGCAATTTATTTATTATTTATTTTACATGGTTTTGAAGATATTTACATTTATATGTGTGATATGGGAGCAGCATCACCAGATCCCCTGCACTTCCTGCTTCCTGCTCTGAAACCATGAAACAGTCCCTCTGCCCTGTGTCTTCCCCTCTGCATGGGCCCAGCCCCGCCCACTCATGGGTCATGTGGTCCCTCACACTTGTGGGCCACATGGCCCCTTCCTTTGCAGACCCCTTTAGCCTTTCCCTTACAGCCTTCTGTGGCCCCTCCCACTCATGGGCCCTGTAGCCCCTCTACTTGCAGACCCATCCTGTCCCCTTCCCTTGCAGCCCCCTTGAGCCTTTGCCTTACAGCCTTCTGTGGCACCTCCCACTCATGGGCCCCGTGGGCCCCATGGTCCCTCCCACCCGCAGGCCCTGTGGCCCCTCCCACTCGTTGGCTCTGTGACCCCGTCCACTCATAGGTCCGGTGGCCCCTCCCACTCATCGGCTCTGTGACCCAGTTTCGATCCCTTGCAGACCCATCCTGGCCCCTTCCCTTGCAGCCCTCTTGGGCCTTTCCCTTGCAGCTTCCTGTGGCCCCTTCCACTCACAGGCCCCAACGACCCTACCCCCTTGTGGACTGCCCATTGCCCCTCCCCCACTTGCACCTCAGACCAATACCCCCCCTTACAGAAAACTGTAAAAGCAGCCTTTTTAGCAGAAAAGAATCAACAGTTTTACACTTTGTTTAAATGGCAGGAGGCGCCCATAGCCGTTCCTCTTCTCTGCTAATAGAATTGGCCATCAAAAACAAAAATGTTATTATACAGGACAAACCTTAGCATCTTACAGACAAATTCTGAATGATGTAATTATTCCTGTCCTCTCATTTCTAGAAATGATCTGGCTGCTTAGATACCTGATTCATTGATGGGTACAAGCTCTCCACATTCATGGTCACCAGCAGTGTATCCTCTGATGTTACAATTCCTTCTATTCTCTGTAGTATGCCCCCCGTATCTCTCACATACGAGGGAAGAGTGTACAGGAAAGGTCTTAAAATAAAATCCACATATTTACTTGCACCCTCCGTGGGTCCCCCTATGCCAGAAACAATTGGTCTTTCTGGTGGTGATTGCTGGTTTTTATGTATTTTTGGTATGTGGTAGAACGTTGGAATTTTAGCATTCTTGTTATAGCTGATATTATATTCATGATTGTTAATCAGCTTTTCATCTAATGCTGTGTCTACCATTAGTTTAATTTGTGTTTGTACCCTATTTATAGGTTTGCCTCTTATTAATACATACTGTTCTTTATCTTTCAGTTGTTTAAGGGCTTCTATTATGTAGCTGTCTTTTTTCATTACAACTACATTTCCTCCCTTGTCTGTGCCTTTTATTTCTACCTCTTTCTTTTTTCTTAGATTACAGAGAGCTAATCTTTCTTCTTTGGTTAGATTATCTGCAGTGTCAATGTCAGTGTAGGTGGGAAATCACACATGTCCAACAAGTCTGCATGGACCAGGTATGTGAAGAAAATGTCATGATCTGGTTAAGGTATGTAGATATTTTTATGTTACGGAATGGGAAGATAGATGGCCTTAAAAAAATTGTAGGGGCCCTCAACCAGAACGACCTTAACATACACCTAACCTTAAAACATGACAAATATAAGATAGCTTTAGTGGGGACGCCACATGATGCAGGAGCGCGTCTTTGAACGCCAGCGCCATTGTTGAACTTTTTGAATCCAGGCTTGGACTTAGAGAAGGCAGCTAGAAAGCTTAGGGAGAGGGGGGCCAAAAGGAGCGAAAAGCCCTCCACTACATAAAGGAGTATTTTGCATATCTCCGCCCCTTACTCTGGGGAACCTGGGAGGAAGAAATTACCTCTTGTTTCTTAGATTTTGTGGGCAATGCTATTCATATAGCATGAGACTGCAAGATGCCTTCTGTTATAAGAAGGTGTTTCTTCATTTTTATGCTCAGTGGAGGGCTTTTTGCTCCATTTGGCCCCCCTCTCCCTAAGCTTTCTAGCTGCCTTGTCTACTGTACACCCAAGTCCTACACCATAGAGCCATGAATCTGTATCTTGCACAGATGAGATCTAACAAGATTGAAACATGTCATGTCTACAGGTCAGATCATTGGCTCTATAAGGCAATCTCTGCCCCTTGTTATTGCATGTTATTAAGCCAACGGTTCTGGACACATGCATAAGCTAAGGGACATTAAGGAGTATTTTGCATATCTCCGCCCTTACTCTGGGTACTCTGGGGGTAAGAAATTACTTCTTGTTTCTTATATATTTAGCATGAGACTGTAAGATGCCTTCTGTTATAAGAAGGTGTTTCTCCATTATTATGCTCAGTGGAGGCCTTTTTGCTCCTTTTGGCCCCCCTCTCCACAAGCTTTCTAGCTGCCATGTCTACTGTACTCCCAAGTCCTACACCATAGAGCCATGAATCTGTATCTTGCACTGATGAGATCTAACATGATTGAAACATGTCATGTCTGCAGGTCAGATCATTGGCTCTATAAGGCAATCTCTGCCCCTTGTTATTGCATGTTATTATGCCAGCAGTTCTGGACACATGCATAAGCTAAGGGACATAAAGGAGTATTTTGCATATCTCCGCCCCTTACTCTGGGTAACCTGGGAGTAAGAAATTACCTCTTGTTTCTTAGATTTTGTAGGCAATGCTATTCATATAGCCTGAGACTGCAAGGTGCCTTCTGTTATAAGAAGGTGTTTTTCCATCCCGACTTGGACTTACAAACCAGTTCATATTATGGACAACAGGCGGTATCGTATGAAAGAGGGTTGGGTGATAATTCCGGGAGTATGATATGTAACGCTGGAATTGAGCTACTATCGGTTCCTCCTCATATTCAGATACCTAACCTGTGTACTAACTTAGAACATATTAGTGATATTTCTATACTGGTGCGCATAATTAACCCATCATGAAGACTGTCCTCCTTTTATGTTTGTTTGGTCGGTGCACTATGTGTATATATGTATTGGGGAATGCTTTTAAAGTTAATAGCTGTGTGTTTGGTGCCAAATTTTAAGAGTGTATAAGTTAATACCTAGGTCACTTTAGGCGTATCAATTTATCAAAACCATCAGTATGATGATACGGTGCCTATAAGCCCTTAAAGGGCGCGGACTGAGGTACTACCCTAATGATATATAATATATCAGTGGGTGAGATATCTGACCTGACGTCTCTGAAATAATAGTTTGTGCGGTTCTATATATTATGTAAGTATCTTAGCACTGATCATATCAAAGAAAGTAATGGTCAATGAAAACACTAAGCGATACTGGAATGCTGGGGGAAAAAAGAGAGCTACCTTCTGATTCAGTGTAGATCCAAGGCTTTAGTTGTACTTTAAAAGATACATTGTCTCTCTGCTATTGCTGCAGTAAGTAATTCATGTTTTATTAAAAATGGATGACTTCACACATGCTGTCCCTATAAATCCTGGCGTGGCCTAGGTGACCTTATGGAAATACGACCCTGATTCTACTTTTAACAGTAACAGTATCTTATAGAGCTTGTGTATGTGAAGGAGCTCAGCCTCACACATGTTTACAGTATCAAAAGGACAATTCGGGGGGAAAATTTTGAGTAGGGAAGCACTATGTATGTTTAAACAAATCCCCCCTTCTGTTCTAAATGGATTTTGTATGAAATTGTTTTTTTGCGGGGATTTAAATGCTTCCCTTCTTTCCCTTGTTTATTTTATTGTATGAATAATTTTTGTGTAATTTTGTTTTTATTGAATTTTATGGGAGACTGGTTATAACTTTATTCATACCCAATATAAGAGTTTTGGGTATCTGTGTTATTGTATAGAGTGTCTGTCAGCACACTGCTGAAAAAGTGGCTATAGCATTTAATACATCAAAATATATCACACCTCAAAATCTGATCCAGTTTCACAATCTTTCTGTACTATCATAATCAGGTCTCTGTGTGACTGGCTTTACAGTCAGTAAATAGTCTCAACATACTACCACTTACATATTTGTATCTTTGTTACATTGTTTTAGAGGTTGAATAAAAACCTAGTCCATCTAGGCCAACCTTTAAACTCTGCTCCCAACTCTGCTCCCCGCCTAACTGTTAATCCAGAGAAAAGCAAAAAAAACAACAACCTAGAAATGTATACAGCCAACACAAATGATATGTCACATTACATTAAATAACACAATCTGGGATTGCTGCATGTATCTTAAAGGCACTTTAAGGAGACATGATAAATACAGTTGCCATGTCCAAAACAGCACTAAGGTACTGTATTTAACAAGGTGCAGGAATTAAGAAACAACATCATAACTAGATACTATTTACTGGCAAAATAAATAAAAACAAGCAAGTTATTATTTTCATAATTTTATTAATTGCTGTAGATTAATAGAATTGTTGAACCCGTCTAAAGGAGCCAACTTTGGAATTCATGGCCCCCCAATCACTGTATCTCCTATATTCTCCGGGCCTCAGGTAATATTGACGCCCTCTGTAGTTAGGCTCCTCATAAAACATCCAGTAACCATCAAACACTTGACAAGAGCTTATATCATTAAAATGGAATCTCTCATAGACACTGGAACAATCTTCTGTAAATTCCATTGTTTGACCTCTGAATTCTTCCCTCTCATAGATCTTCATTCGAAATGATCCTTGGTGCTTTTGAAAGAAAGAAAGTTGTCAATTGGACTTTTAAATGTATCAAATCTTGCTGTTTTTTTTTAAAAAAATTACAGGGCAATGCAACATCACAGAAACAAACTACCTAAGTGACCACAATTCCACAATGCACTAATCATTGCTAGCTAGAAATGTATCGCATAGGAGGTTAAATTTCACACTACATAGTTAAATAGCAATATTATGTTCAAAGGGTTTTGCATCAGGTGCCAGGCACAATTACCAAAAAGCACTGGAAACCATGCAGACCCCACATAACCACTAGAAAATCCATGCTTACCCCATATTACATCAGGTAGTTTGGGTTTGCCATGGATTTGGGCTATAATGCACATTTTTTAAAACCTCCCTGAGTTTTGTTTTTTGTACAAGAATAAAGATACAGAAGAAAGATGCTTAAAGGCAGTGCCACATTAATCTTTTAGGTTAGTCCTCCCTGCATTTTCTTCTAGAACATAATTAATTCATTTAAAAGAGGACTTAATTAGGATTCCTTTATGTTTTAATAATCTTGTTTATTTAATAAAGCCTGGGTAGCTTTACCCTGTTAAAATTAAATATAATCAGTACATTTACCTAAGCTGTCGTTATTTTAAAATTGAATTGTGCATAGATGTTTTATTCCTTTTTCTCTACGTTATAATATGTGCTATAAATGAGCTTCATTGATGCTTGATCTGCATTACAGCATTCACCACTGTCATACGTGAGCACATATTACATAGCAATAAATACGATGTCCGTGTTCCATTTTATAGTTCTTTATTTTATAACACTTTATTTTATAGAGTGGTAATAAAGGTGAATGTCTACAACATTCAATTTTGGAAGTTGCAAAAGCAGCAATATTACTTTTGGTTTAAAAAAATAAATTTCTTACTTGGGGGCTCAGACGGCAGGATCGGATGGAGTCATTAAATCCCATCCATTGTTGGAAATCGGGATAGTCTCCCCTATGAAGGAAATACTGGTGTCCTCTGTAGTTAGGTTGCTCATAAAGGATCCAGTTTCCACTTTCCACACGAATGGAGTTGCAACGTCTAAAATAGGAGGACATATCTGGGCATTCAGAGCTGCACTCATAAGAGCGACCCTGGAAATTTCTGTCTTCATAGAAAATAATCTGTAGAAGTAAATATAATAATCTCATCTTTACAAATGTATCAGATACTTGAGTTTGACAATATTTAAAAAAAGAGAAGTTTAATGTCTACTAGAAATGTAATATCCCAGACTGCACATCAAGACATGCCAGACTTTACACTTTAATACAAAAGCATTGATCTTGAACAGCACAGTCCCTTCAAAAAGACCATGTGGGACATTGGATTCCCAGTGTGGAAAACCACATGAAGAAAACACAATAATGAAGTTACATGGAACTCCAAGAAAAATATTCCCCCCACACAAACCAGGCACAAACACTTGTCAAAAGGTGCTAAATATGTTTAGCCCCATCCATATAAATCCCAATAAAACCCAAAATGTATAAAAAGCAGTGCAGATAAAAAAAAACACACAAATCACAAAATGTCTAAGAACAAGGGGGGCATCCCCAATACACCTTATTAAAAACCAGCAGAAAAGGCACATGGCAGTTCCAATTCCTGTAGTAAACACAAGGTGGGCACAAGACTTGTACACTTACCTTAAAATGTTTATAGACATAAAATAGATCAGTTGTCATTGACATTACTACTAGTCTATTAGTTTTAAAGAGTAAAACTAATATGTACATTTTATATACAATCTGTTATTACAGTATATTTACAGTAATTATTACAAATACTATCAGAGAGATTCAAATAAAGTTCTTATCGTTTAAAATGGTCCTAATTTAGCCACAACCAATCAGATCTTATTTAACATTTGAAAGCTAAAATCTGATTGGTTGGGGCAAAATTAGCATCATTTTAAACGATAAGAACTTTTATTGAATAACCCTGTATTATTTTTCTTAATATCTTGTCACTTCCCTGTTGAGCAACCAATGTTCCCTTCAGTAACTATGCTGATGCTCTTACATTACATTTATAGATCTAAATTAACATTACATTTTGTAAGCATTTCTTTCTTAATTTGATTAAAAATACAATTATACCTTTCCCATTTTGTTCAACTGTGAATAGATCCAAAAAATCTGCTGTACTGAAAGGCAACCAACCTTTATATACATTTGGTCTTGCTGCTGCTTGCACAAAATAAAAGCAATGCTAACACTTTTTGCACAATACAATTTCTGTACAGTAAAGAAAAAAACTCCAATAGATTTCATGGCTATTGTAAATTAGCTCAGATTCTTTTGTATTCTGGTTCAGGCTGTTAATTAAAAGTGTTGTTTATATCTCTGTAACTGACTGTACCTAGATAATAAATACATTCTATACTGTTTTGGAATATTGTTTCTTCTTATATTAATGACTTTTCAAGTAGAATTTTCAAGTAGAAGGAAAAAAATGTTGATGAATGTTATTTGTATTTTAAATATATATAAAAATGGAACAATTATTATAAACAAATATTTAAAGAAAGATTGAAAAAAATTAACATAGTAACATAGTTTATGTCTAGAGCAACAAAACTTTAAATAAATGCTGAATAGTTGGCGATCAGGTCTTTCCCACCGGATGACTTACAGATATTAGCTGGCCCACGTGTCTTGGTCCTGGTGCTTACTGGGACTATGTGCCCTATTTGCATCCCCTCTTTTTTTCTCTTTTGTAAGCTCTACAACACGCGAGTTTACAAATAGGGCCTTATGTTCCAACCTGGCTGGATAACCAGGTTTTTTTTTCTACAGTTGCTCAAATCTTCCTGCTAGAAGAAGTTTGTCCCTATTATTTATTTCATGCTGCATATTGATTGGTATGTAAAAAAAATAGCTATCAATTATGTGCTTCACTGACCACTGTAAAAAAGGTGCAGATCCAAAGTGCCAGCTACAGGTTTAAGGCCTAAAGCATCCCAATTCCAATGTGAAGAATGAATTGCACATAAATGACAGCATGGCTGCTGTGGGAGTCTTGTAGGTTCTACATCATTCCAAAGAAAACAAGAAATTTAACACCCAAAGCTATAGATGGATTTATTTTTTTCAGTGGAATCTTTTCATTCTTCACTAAATATACAGATAGGGTGATCCTCTTTATAGGGTGCATTTTTGGAATCCCATATATAAAAGGGACATTTTGGAATTTAAAAGAGTTCAGAGAATGTAGGGGCTAAACTATGCAGATGTATTAGACAAGTTAGGGCTGTTTACATTGGAGAAGTGGCAATTGAGTGGGGATATGATCACTTTATACAAATATATTAATGGGTCATATAATAAAATCTGTGGTGCACTGTTATGTCAGATGACTCATTGGCATCTTTATGATTAGAAGGGAAGAAGTTATTTTACTTTGAGAACTGTGAAACTGTGCAACTGTTTTCCAGCAGATGTGGTAATTGCAATTGTAAAAGTCCATTAAATACCGTATATACTCGAGTATAAGTCGAGGTTTTAGGCTCTAAAAAAAGCCTAAAAATCCTACTTCGACTTATACTCGGGTCACTAACCTGAACTCCGGCAGCCGAACACTTCCTCCTTCTTCCGCATTCAATGTACAGGCGTCTGACGTCACTATTCGGCGCCGGTCTTAGTGACTCAATAATCTTCACAAACAGGATAATGCACTTTAATTCAGGAAATAATGGATGTAACAGGAAATAATGATTCTATAACAGGCTGTTTTATCACTGGGTAATTAAACTTACATGCTATATGAGTTTACACAGTGATTGCCACTGAAGATGTTTTGAAACTTCAACTCCCAGCAACTAAAGCATGCTGGGAATTGTAGTTTCCAAACATCTGGAGTGGCAAGGAATTGGGGGTTAGTGTGTGGGATACCTCCATTTAAAATCAACTAATGCCTTTAAACAATATGGATTCAGGACAATAAAGACTCAGAAGGCAGTAGTGGTCAATTTCTACCCTCGGGTTCAATCGTGTTTTACTGATTTTTTAGCTCAAAATAGGTACCTCGACTTATACTCAGATCGACTTATATTCGAGTATATATGGTAGCTTTTAGAGTGGGCTCGATACGTTTCTAAAACTAAAATATATTTAAATTTACTATTATCAATAAAAGTTCTTATCGTTTAAAATGGTACTAATTTTGCCCCAACCAATCAGATCTTATTTAACATTTGAAAGCTAACATCTGATTGGTTGGGACAAAATTAGCACCATTTTAGCAAATTAGCAGGAACTTTTATTACATCTCCCTGTTAGTTCTTGTTGATCCAGAGACCTTTTCCATCAGAAAATTTTTTTTCCCCCGTTCAGCTGGGTTTTTTTTGCTTTTCTTTGGATCAACTGTTAGGTAGGGTTAATGAGTAGGCTATAAAGGTGGTACTGGAAGGGTAACTATGTAACAACATCCCTAGAAATGCATTCTCGTCACGTCAGAATTGGAGAGATTTTTTGCCAAAAATCCTATTTTTGCAACTTTATAAATACCAATATTGTTTTTGCAAGATATAATGATAAGAGAAGTTTATTTATATTTTTTGTCTAAAGGGAAAGTTTAGAAAAGGTAAGTTTAACGATATTAAACATCACGGTTTTTATAAATATGCCCCTAAATCCACCCTATTGTGCACCTAAGTCTACATTCTATATGTACTCTCGGCACCTGATGAAGGGACTTGGTGCCCTGAAACGTTGTGTGAATTAAAGTATGCTTGTGAAGGTTCTCATTTATCCAGGTCATGGTATATCTGTTGTATTCAATTAGATCAACTGGACTTGAAGTTTAGTTCTTGAAGATGTTTCGCTAGTCATCCGACTGGCTTTCTCAATTCAGAATTGAGAAAGCCAGTCGGATGACCGATATTAACATCACGGTTTATAAATATGCCCCTAATCCACCCTATTGTGCACCTAAGTCTACATTCTAATATGTACTCTCGGCACCTGATGAAGGGACTTGGTGCCCTGAAACGTTGTGTGAATTAAAGTATGCTTGTGAAGGTTCTCATTTATCCAGGTCATGGTATATCTGTTTGTATTCAATTAGATCAATCTTATCTTTTTTGCTATCTCATTATTCTTTGATTTTTTTAATGTCTTTGGGCTTTTTTTCTTATCTTTTTGATCCCTTTGACTCTTTGATCTTTTATCTGTTTTTTCATTTTGGTCTCTTAATCTATCTTTTTAACGCTTTGATCTTTTTTGCCCTTTTTAATTCTCTCTTCTATCTTTTTGATCTCTTATCCTTTTATTTTTTGTATCTTTTTAACTTTTGATCTCTTTACTCCTTATTTATTTTTTATTATCTTTTTATCTTTTTGTATCTTATTGATCTTTTAAAATTTTCTCTGTTTAATTATCTATTTGGTCTCCTTGACTCTTTTAAACATCTTTTATCTATCTTTCTGGATTGTTTTATCTGTTTTATCTGTTTTAAATCATCTTTTTGATCGTTTTTGACTTTTTGATCTCTTTTATCTCTTTGATCTCTGTAATATCTTTTGATCATTTGTTGATCTTTTTTAATCACCTTTTTATCTTTTTTTATCTCTTTTATCTATATTTGATCTCTTTGATCTTCCTTATCTTTTTTTGGTGTTTTTTGAATATCTTATCATTTTTTTTTTAATATTTGTTGTTCTCTTTTTACTCTTTCGCTCTTTGGGTATTTTTACCTTTTTGATCTCTTTGATCTTTTTTATCTCCTGACCTTTTTTGATCATTTTATTTATTATTTTTGATCTCATTCCTTTTAATCTTTTTATCTCTTTGGTTCTCTTTATAATATCTCTTTTTTCTCTTTTATGTCTTTTTGATCTCTTTTGTATTTTTATTTGTCTTTTTCATCTCTTTTATCTCTTATCTTTTTGATCTTTTAATCTATCTTTTTATCTAATTTAACTTTTTTTTGAAAAGAAAAAAATTCTCTTTACTATCTTTGATCTATTTGATCTTTATTAATCACTTTTATCTTTTTTTATCTCTTTCATATCTAATTTTTATCTCTTGAATCTTCCTTATCTTTTTAATGTTTTTGATATCTTATATTTTTTGATTTTTCTTTTTAATCTCTTTTTTTCTCTCTTTGGTATCTTTTTTACCTCCTAGGATTTATTTTGATCGCTTTATCTCTTCTGTGACTTCTTTTGAGATCTTTTTGATCCTTTATCGTTTATTTAATCTCTATTGATATCTTTTTTTCTCTTGTCTCTGTCACTTTTATCTTCCCTTTTTTCCTCTTTCACTCTGTTTTGGGAACTCTTATCTTTTGTCTCTTTTTAATTTCTTATCATCCTTGAATCTTGTTTAATCTCATCTCTTTTATTACTTTGAATCTCTTTGATTTCTTATTTATATTCAATCTCTTCGATCTCGTTTATACTAGTTGTAGTCTCTTTTTCCTTTTTATTTCTTATCGCTTTTATCTTTGAGTCTCTTTTATCATTCTCTGTTTTAAACCTGCTTTGATCTATTTTATCTTTTTGATTTATTTCATCGCTATTTAATATGGTTGATCTCTTTATCTCTTTTAATCAGCTCTTTGATCTCTGTAACTACCTTTTATCTATTTGAGCTTTTTAATTACTTCTAATCTTTCGTTTATCTCTTTCTTTTTTGATCGATTTTTGATTTTCTCATAAACTCACTTTAATCTCGGGCGACGCGGGGGGGGGGGTTTGAATTTTTTTAATCTCTGATCTTTTTTGATCTTTTTTCTCATTTTGATCTTTTACTCTTTTGGTCTCTTATCCAATTTATCTGTTTTATAAAAATCTTTTTATCTCTCTTTTAAGCTCATTATCTTTTTTATCTCTTTAAGATCTCTTTTAATTTATCTTTTTGATCTCTTTTATCTTTTGATCTCTTTTGATCTTTTAAATTCAGAAAATCTTATTTTATTTTGTTGATCTTTATTTTTTTGGATCTTTTTACTTTTTGATCTTACAATCTTTTTTGATTTTGATCTCTTTTTCGCTATGATCCTTTTAATTAAATTGCTTTTAAGCTCTTAATCTTTTTTTAAAATCTTATTTATTTTTTTGACTCTTATTTTTTTGAACTCTTGATCTTTTTTCGCTCTTTTATCTTTTTGATCTACTTTTATTGTGTTAAAACCTTATTATCTTTATTGATCCTTAATCTTTTTGATCTTTTATCTGTTATCTCCTTATTTTCTCTTTTAATGATCGTTTTTGATCGCTTTGTATTTATATCTTTATGTCCTCTTATCTGTTTTGATTTCTACAATCTTTTTTTAACTCTTGTCTTTTTTTACTATTTTAATCTATTCTTTTTGATCTTTGATCTTTGGTGATCTCCTTTATCTCTTTGGTCTCTTTTGATCTTTTTATCTCATATAATATTTTTGATCTTTGATCTCTTTGATTTCTTTAATCTCTTTGATCTGTTTGATCTCTTGTATGTATATTTTCTTTGATCTTTTGGATCTTTCTTATCTCTTTATAATCTTTTTGGATCTCTTATCATTTTGATCTGTTTTATCTTTTTGATCTTCTTTGGTACCATCTTTTTATCTTTTTGATCTCTTTGATCTTTTAAATTCTTTGAATCTTTGTTTGATGATCCTTTGATCTTTTGATCTCTTATCTTTCTTTTGATCATTTTGATCTCATATACAATCTTTTTGGTCTCTTATCATTTTAATATTAATCTGTTTATCTCTTTTAAATCTCTTCTCTTTTTTATCTCTTTGGTCTCTTTTATCTCTTTTTTTTCTTTTTAAATCTTTTTAATCTCTTTGTTCTTTTTGTCGTTTTCCTCTTTTGATATCTGTATTTCTTATCTTTTTTAAAAATCTTTTATTTCTTTTGTTTTTATGTTTTCCCTGTGGTGATCTTATGTTTTTTTTTTATTTTCTTTTCTTTGATCATAATTTAATTTCTTAATTTCTTGTAACTCTTTGATCTTTTTTGATCTCTTTAATCTTTGTTGATCTCTTTTATGTCTGATCTTTTTTCTTTTATAGCTTTTTTTTTTAACCTGATTTTTTTTTATCTCTTTTATCTGGTTTTATCCTCTTTTATCTCTTTACTATTTTTTATATCTCTTTGGTCTTTTATTTCTTTTATCGCTTATCTTTCTCTTCTCTCTATTCATTTTTTGATCTCTTCTATCTTTTTTTTTTGTCTTTTGCTCTGCCCCATCCCCCTTGTAAAGTTTACGTTTTGTCAAGTGTTAGTCCTGGCCTCACTAAAGCCACACTCACAGCAGACGCCAATGCCTGCTTCACTTTGCGGCTGAACACCACCTATTATGGGATGGAAGCATGTTCATTAAGTTGAGCTCGTGCCACAATCGCTACAAGTCCCCTGACTCCCTCTTTTAAAAAATGACATGAAACTGGGCAGGGAGGTAGGGTTTGTATTATTTCCATTTCCACTTGTACCAATCTAATTTTGTTGAGGACCACCAGCACATACAGTTTTCATCTGACGATTATTTGTGGACTTTCCTGTAGGAATTACCAATCCTACTCCATCCCCATTAACATTTTTTCTTTTTAAAACATAATAATCCCTAGTCGTTCTCATTTTCAGAAATGTGGTTGACTTTTAAAACACGCCTATTGAAAATATATAAATTGATCTCGAAATCTAATTACCTGTTTTTTTTTTTAATCTCAGTAGCACATTGAATATAGATTCAGATTGGGGTTTTTTCGTATTGTCTTCGGAAAGTTATATAGGGTATTATCAATAAGTATTTTGTGTTGTTGAATTGATTGGGCTCTATCTTTACTGTTATTTACCTCATTGGTAAGTAGGGGTGGCCCGAAACATCACTAGTTTCTTCTATCAATTTTCAATTCCGGGATCTCGGAAACCCGCAGATCCGCAAATCTGAAACTGGAATAATTTTCGATAATTTCGATGTACGGAGCTATTTTCCAAAATTATCGAAATAGCTCCATATTTTTAGTTAAGAAATTTGTTCCTTTCAGACCCAAAACTTATTTAGTGTTCCACAAAAATTGCATGTCCTAATGTGGAAAATTGCTGGGTTTCAAACAGCAGCTTGATGAGCTAATCTAAAGAATGTTTAAAAATGAATCAAAATTGTTTTGTATTTAAAATTTTATTGAAATGATACACTTGTGCAGATTTTGGATTAACAAATTAATTGTTCTGATGAACGTGCCTGCAAGTAGCCAACTCTAGAGTTCATGGCCCCCCCAATCAAGTGTATTCCTATATTTCTCCAGGCCTCAGATAGACTAGCCTTCCCTGAGTTTGTTTCTTCATAAAACATCCAGTAACCATCCAATAGCTGACAGGAGTTATATAATTCAAACGGAATCTCTCTTGAAAGATTAGGACCACCTCTTCCAGTAAACTCCATCATTTGAACCCTCTGAAATTCTTCCCTCTCAAAATCTTAATTCGAAATGATCCTTGGTGCTTTGTAAGAAGAAGCAAAATTTGTGGGGTCCATATATCTGTATAAACATATCCAAATCCTACCACAGTCCTTATTTACTTACTGCACGCTATCGTCTTGGCCCAAGTGCAAAACCGGAACAAACACATACACAACAGAAACCATGCACCCACGGGACCTTGATTAAGATGCTATACAGCAGTATTGGAACAAGCGATCCTTGTTCAAACACTGCTAGATGTTTTTAAAACTTGATATCTGTGGTACACGAGGGCTTAAAATAGTTTTTTATTTCCCAATAGCTTTAGTTTCCTTACTTGGGGGCTCAGGCGGCAATATCGACTGGGAGTCATTAAAAACCCCATCATTTTTGAAAATAGGAATATGCCCCCTCCTGAGGAATACGGTGTCCGCTGTAGTTAAGTTGCCTCATAAGGATCCAGTTTCCTCCGCTTTCCTCCCACCACGAATGGAGTTGCAACTTCCTAAATAGGTTGACTATCTGGGCATTCAGAGTCTGCATACTCATAAGAAGCGACCCTGGAATTTCTGGTCTTCCATAGAAAATAATCTGTGGAAGCACATTTGAATATCTCTTGGGGTCAGTTAGATTATTAGATACTAAAAATCTGACAATCAATCAGAATTGCGGTAACAGTAATTTTACAACTGCATCTGTTTTTTTATTATTATATATTTATATACATTGTATGCGTGTTATGATATAACAATCACCAGATACCCCTGCACTTCCTGCTCTAAAAACCCATGTGCCAGTCCCCCTCTTTCCCCTGTCTCCTTCTTCTCCTCATGTGCCCCATGGCCCCTCCCTTTCAGTCCCCTTGAAAACCACTGGAACTACTTCTTCTCCCTCTCCTCCTTTCTGTCACTGTAAAGATCTCTTCCTAGTTTCTGCTTCTTATCTCCTGCACTGAGCATGTCTAACTCGAGTTTCAGAGCCTCCCCACCCCCTTAACTTTCTAATCAGTTGATTTCATTCATCATATCTTGGGCTGTGCATCATGTACAGAGGTGGTTGCTGGCTCATTTAAAGGTAGGAATTTGGCATTTCATTTAAAATTGTTGGAATTGTTTTGGAAATACAGTTCCCCCCTTTACGTTAGGCAATTAAGATCAGTTCTCTTTCGGGACAGAAAAAAGAAAAATATGACTAGCCTTAATCTAGGTCACCCCTACCACCGATTTTTCCTTCCTCACTGAACGACCGTTTCAATACTTTCGACAGGTCGGCCATGAGAAAGACTGTTCGTTCGCAGGGCAAGCAGCCGCGATCCCGATAGTTTTTACCGACCCACCCCCGCGACCGATCCTCTTATGGACCGAGGTTTTACACCATGGTCCGATCTTCCTGTTCGTCACGATTCGGCGAACTTTCGGATCGGACATGGGCACATTCGATTCGATAATTTTCGGTCAATCACGCCGAACGTCGGTCGTTTTCGGCGACCGAAATAATCTCATCGTGTGATCGACCGACTAGCAGTTTATCGGAACTGAAATAGCTCATCATGATGTATCCCAGCTTTAAGACAGACGGCAAAGAGAAAGATAAGAGACATCAAAAATAGGCCAGAAACAAACCCCGAGTCATGGAATTCAATCACATCTCATCTCGTATCAGGAACATTGGAATAAAGTGAATTTCTTTCCAGGATCCCTTGTTCTCATCCGTCCATTCAGGAGGCACCTGTTCTGGTCCACAGAAACCACTACAAAAACAAGGATCAACACCCAGCAGGAAAAAATAACCATGCAACCATGCTTATTTTTAATAAAGTTTAAAAGTAGAGGTAAACCCCCTTTTGCAGCCCCCTTAGGGGGAGGAGCACTCGCAGGTTCCGTACTTGTACTCCCTATTCCTGACAATACTATACTTTTCCACTTGCTGCCAATTTTGGTGTGTTACAGGAAGGGCTGATTAAAAGTGACCAGGCCCCATTGCTTGATATGAAGCTTATATTAATGAATACATTTCTGAGTAGACAAGCTCAGTTTTGTGTCTGAATAATTTTATTAATGGAAATGGCCTACATGTGGATTTTGGTTCAACCCAATATAGCCTTGGTATTATCTATCTAGTCTGTCTGTCTGTCCTGCCTGCCTTCTTGTCTATCATTATTATTCACAAATAGAATAACTAAAAAGAACAATATACCATTATCTTTGAAAGCAAGCCCCTATTGCAACTCTTTCTAACATACAATATATGTTGCTGTCTCATTTGGGTAATTTGTTTTTTTTAAAAATATTTGTACAATCCCTTTTTCCCCTTAATCTACACTCACCATGACGGGGTTGTGTTTCCAAGCAGCTGCGCTGCTGAAACGCACCATGGATGGGTCCTTCTTCTATGCTATGTTCCCTCTTGCTGTAGTTTTGCAGAAATGAAAACAATGCTGACAATTTTCTGACCAATAAAGAAAACATTACTGTAGATTATAGCCTTTGTAATGTTCACCAGCTCAGCCTTCAGCCTGCTAGCCCACTATCTGTTTTATCAGAAGTGTTTTGTATTTTCTTGTGACCTGTATCTAATAAATCTGTACAAAAACATCAATATGACCCAAATTAACTCTTAATGAGTTTAATTAAACATTGGTGCAAACAGTTAGTTTTTTTTTTGTCTTATAAGGAAATAATTCTTTGTAATTTTTAAGAAACTATACAACGAAATTTTTTGGGGGTTTATGTATGAATGCCATAGAAACAAAGGATAGTTTGGTGTTATCAATATGTGTGTTTTCCTCGTGTCTCTGTGGTGTAAGGGGTATGTGGTCACTTTTTAGACCATTAAACTAACTTTTCAATGATTTTAGACATGGTTTGCCATGGAACAGAAAGTAGTTTGTGTTTGTTTGAAGGTGTATCAGAGAAAGTGTATCTTCTTGTGTCTGTAATGGTTTTAGTTATGTGGGTATGTTTTTTGTATTTTACATCATAAAAACAAACTTTTTCATGGTTTAGAATTTACTATAGAACGAAGGTAAGGGGGTTGACTGTACGGGTGTATCAGTAGGTGCTTTAACATGTGCTGTGTGATGTTGGGGGAGAATAGATGTTATTCCTGTGGCCCTGCTGATTTTTTGTTTACCAAAAGTCTAATTTAACCAAACACCGAATGCAGCATGGAATTCTGTCTTTAATTTGCTAACACCTGAAGGACGCATGGGATGGGGCATCCCTGCTATAAAACTAATGTATACTTAATTCTAAATACACAACCATATATTCCGACTTACTATTATTAATTGTGCTTTTATTGTCATACATTTTAGAACTTTTGGATGTGTAATCGGGCATGTTTTGTGTAGTTGTGTGTTTTTTGTGTCTGAGACAATTTGAATTAGTTTAAGCTACAGAATTACAGGTCATGAACCAGTAATTTGGCTTTTTTCAAACCTAATTAATGATAGTTGATAGGATACATACTGAT